>JAJNCF010000025.1:0-569328 GCA_022457085.1 Saccharomycotina sp. CBS 16003
CATTATGGACGAGTTCTACAGTAGATACAACTATTCCGATGGCTGCGATGGATCCAGTGTCAGTTCTGCTGCCAATGTCCACGATGTTAATGCCGATCCAGTGCTTATTCTCGACGGTCTCACCAAGGCCTTCCGTCTCCCCGGTTGGCGTATCTGCTGGGATCTTGGGACCCAAGGAATTACATCAACGCCCTTGGTTCCGCAGGATCTTACCTTGATGGTGGTTCCAATGTCCCCATTCCAAAGAGCTGCAATTCCCTTGCTGGAACCTGCTCGTGTCAAGATCGAAATGGCTGCTTTGCAGCGTCATTTTATGGCCAAGCGTGACTACTGTATCTCGCGTCTCGAGCCTCTCGGAATTCACTTTAAACTTATTCCCGACTCGACGTTCTATCTCTGGTGTGATCTGTCTGGGCTCCCAGGGAAGATCAAGACTGCTTTGGGTTTCTTCCAAGAGTGTCTTAAAGAAAAGGTTATTGTTGTTCCTGGTATCTTTTTCGATTTGAATCCCTTGGCCCGTAGAGAACTTCATGACAGTCCCATGTACCATTTCGTGAGACTGTCGTATGGCCCTGACATGGAGAATCTGAAGAAGGGTCTCGACGGTATCCAACGTGTTATCGAGCGCTACAGAGTTGCTTATCAAGCATCGCAATCGATCCTGCCCCAGCGCTAAGACTCGTAGTTCTTTGCTAATCATTTGTTAACTTATTTTTTTGCTTAATCAATACATAGTGCATGTAAATAATGAAATGGATTTTGTTTAATTCTCGTTACGGCACAAACGACTTGATCGAGTTTGCACAGAAACTTGGCTCTATACCCCACAATCGATCTAGCATGTGCTGGGCAAGGGCTTCCCGTCTCGCTATTTAATCCTATAATCCTACACTGTTGGCTTCTTTAACCTTTCTCCATCTCTTTCCTTCATTAAACAAATATACACATAATGTCTCCTAAGTATCCTCGTTTCAATAATCATCCTGTAGGGAAAAAGGTCCAAAGCATCTACGAGAACCGGCTTCGTTTGTTTGTCGCGGATGGCGAGTACAAAGCAATCAATCTGCCCAATTTCTATGACCACGATGTCAAGAGCGGTGAAGAATATGTCAAGCTCGAGGTCTACTCTGTTCCTGACCTGAAGCGGCCATTGTTCAAGGACGCAATGAAGCATGCAAAATGGCGTCCCGCTGAGAAGGGCGAGTCTTTTGGGCCCTCGTGGAGCACTCACTGGTTTAGAATCAACGTCAAACTCCCAGCGGACTGGAAAGCGCAAGCAAAAGACACAGCTGTCTTCAGATGGGATTGCGGGAACGAAGGTCTCGTTTTCACAGAAGATGGTGAGGTGTTGGTCGGGCTCAGTGGAGAAGAGCGTCGCGAGTGGGATATTCCTGCTGCTTGGCATGACGGTAAATGGCATCAATTCTACATTGAAACCAGCTGTAACGGTATGTTTGGTAATGCCGATCCCAACAACAACATTCAACCGCCAGACGAAAACAGATACTTTGACCTCGTTTCTGCAGACTTGGTTTGGCCTAACCTGGATGCACGCGCTTTGCACATGGACTTCTGGGTGATTGGCGATGCTGCTCGTGAGTTCCCCGAGAACTCATGGCAAAAGCACAAGGCCCGCGAGGTCGCAAACAGAGTCATGGACGTTTTTGACCCTGCAAATGCGCAAGAGACAATTCTCAAGGGACGCGAAATTGCAAAAGAGTTCCTTGGTGAGTTGATTGACTCTCACAAAGTCTATGAATCCAAGCAGCCGGCTTTTGTTGAGGGTCTGGGTAACTGTCATATTGATACTGCTTGGCTGTGGCCCTATGCTGAGACAAGAAGAAAGATTGGTAGATCTTGGGCCACTCAATTAGACTTGATCAAAAAGTATCCCGAGTACAAGTTTGTCGCGTCTCAAGCTCAACAGTTCAAATGGCTGTACGAAGACTATCCTGATGTGTTTGAAAGTGTCAAGGAAGAAATCAAAAAGGGCTCTTTTATTCCCATTGGCGGTTCCTGGGTCGAAAACGATACCAACATGCCTACGGGTGAAGCTATTGTTCGTCAATTCTTGTCAGGCCAGCGATTTTTCTTGGCTCATTTTGGCCAACGATCAAGAACCTTCTGGCTTCCTGATACTTTTGGCTACAGTGCGCAAATCCCTCAATTGTGTCAAGGTGCTGGAATGGACAGATTTTTGACACAAAAGCTGTCTTGGAATAACATCAACAACTTCCCCAACACCACGTTCAACTGGGTTGCGCTTGATGGCTCTCAGGTTTTATGCCATATGCCTCCGGATGATACCTACACCGCGTTGGCTAACCTTGGAGACGTTTCGCGGTCGTTGAGACAGCATAAGAATTTGGACACTACGCAAAGCGGCATGTTGCTATTTGGTCATGGTGACGGCGGCGGTGGGCCCACACCAGAAATGCTTGAAAAGCTGCGTCGTTGTAGAGGTTTGTCCGACACAGTTGGCGAGCTTCCTCGTGTCCACTTGGGCAAGACTGTAGATGAATTCTACGACAATATTGAGGCCAAAACCGATGGCGGAAAGAAGCTTGTCAGCTGGAATGGTGAGCTTTATTTTGAGTTCCATCGCGGCACTTACACTTCACAAAGTGAAACCAAAAAGGGCAACAGGCGGTCAGAGATCCTTCTCCACGATATTGAGTTTATTGCTACATTGGCCTCCATCAAACAACTCAGACTACAAGTATCCTAAGAAAGAGATTGACGAGCTGTGGGAAGACGTTTGTTTGAACCAGTTCCACGATGTTCTTCCTGGATCTTCTATTGGTATGGTGTACGACGACGCTTTGGCAATTTACCAGTCGGTTTTCAAGCGGTCCGAAAAGCTTGCACAGGACGCATTGGCCGCTCTGAATATCTCCACCTATGAAAAGAACCCCGAAGGATCGTTGGTTGCTATCAACACTATGCCATGGGGCCGTACTGAGGTCATTGAGAGCCCAGGTGTCAACTCTGAGATGGCTTTGTGCCAAGCCGACGATAACTTGGTTCTGGTTACTACTGATGGTTCTGGTCTTGCTCAGCCCGCTGCTGAGTCTATGGCCAACGACGTCTACAAAGTGACTGTCAAGGAGGTCAAGAAGGGAGTGATTGAGATGGAAAACGGCAGATACAAGGCTGTTATCACTGGTGCTCATTTAACTTCCTTGTACGACTTGAAGCACGAGCGCGAGGTTCTTTCCGGACCCGGAAACAGACTGGTTCTGTTTGATGACCAACCTTTGAACTGGCAGGCTTGGGACACTGAATTGTACTCTTTGGGCACAGGAAGAGAGGTTGCTGCTGATGTTGAGCAGATCATTCTTAAGAACGGACCTCTTCGTGGTGAGATTGAAGTGACTCAAAAGATCAGCGAGAAGAGTTCTATCACTACTAGAATCTCTTTGGATGCCTATGTCGAGAGAGGACCAGGATCTACAGCTGTAGATGCTAGCTTCATTACATTCTCCTGCGATATTGAGTGGCATGAATCTTGCAAATTCCTGAAGGTCGAGTTCCCAGTCGACATTCATTCGGATGTTGGTTCGTACGAGACGCAGTTTGGCATTGTCAAGCGGCCCACGCACTACAACACGTCTTGGGATGTGGCCAAGTTCGAAGTGTGTGCACACAAATGGGGCGATCTGAGTGAGTACACGTACGGTGTCTCGCTGATCAACGACTGCAAGTACGGATACTCAATCCACGGCAACGTGATGCGGTTGTCTCTACTGCGCTCTCCCAAGGCACCAGACGCAAACGCCGACATGGGCCATCACACGTTCCGCTACGCTTTGTACCCGCACCACGGTCCTGTCTCTGAAAAGACTGTCCGCGCAGCTTACAACTTCAACCACCCTTTGAACGCGTTCTACGTGCCCCGTACACACCTGGAATCCGCCGAGAAGGTGCTTCATTACGTTTGAGCTCGAGGGCGAGCCCGGCCTGGTACTGAGTAACATCAAGCGTTACGAAGACGACGCCGACGTGTCGGTTGGCTTGCTGCCTGTGAAGCACGAGGGCCAGTCTGTGATCATCAGAGTTTACGAGAGTTTGGGCGGCAGATCGCGAGGGTTCCTGACTAGCAAGAGACCAATTGGTAAGGTGTTTAGAACCAATTTGCTGGAGGATGAGATTGAAGAATTGGAGGTTGAGAAGGGAGATGGGGTATGGAAGGTTCCTATTGAGGTCCGGGCCTTTGGTGTTGAGACCTATCGGTTGGAAGTACATAGTCTCTGTATTATTAAGTACCCATAGCCAATCTACGAAATAGTTCATCAACGGTTCAATAGGATTAGAACAAAATAAACAACACAAATCTCTCTAATCTTCCTCTGCACGAGACAAGATTTAGAAAAAAAAATTACGAATGGAAATGATAAGCGAAAAAAAAAAAAACAGATAAAAAACTTGGAAATCATTCTTTTTTTGTTACATACAAAAACCTTCAATCCCACACATACACACACACATCAAAAACTTTTTCTTTTCATTATAATCCTCTTTTTTTATGCTAGAAACAAACAAGAATTAATAAAAGATTTAAGCGGTGGAAGAAGCTCTGAGAGAAGAGGCTCTTCTCTTCTTGATCTCAGCCTTCTCGGCCTTCTTCTCAGCAAGACGTTGAGCCAAAAGTTGAGCGTACTCGGCAGCAGCGTCCTTTTGGGCTTGGGCGTTTCTGACCTTGAGAGCCTTTTGGTGTCTCTTTCTTTGCAAAGTTTGGGGAGTAACAAGACGTTGGATCTTGGGGGCCTTGGAGTAGGTCTTGTCACCCTTGACGACCTCACGTCTGATAACGAACTTGCGGACATCGTCCTCCTTGGTAAGGTTGAAGAACTTTCTGATGTTGTTGGCACGCTTGGGACCAAGTCTCTTGGGAACAGAGGTGTCGGTCAAACCGGCAATGTCAGCATCACCTTGCTTGACAACGACAAGAGAAAGGACAGCGAGATCGTTACCAACGATGCAACCTCTGACGGACTTTCTCTTTCTCTCACCGGTACGACGGGGACGGTAACAAGAGTGACCCTTGGCAAGAAGGAGCTTGACACGGGTGGGGTGGAGGACACCTTGCTTCATGGGGAAACCTTGCTTGTCGTTACCACCGGTAATCTTGAAGATGTAACCCTTGAACTCGTCGCCGATGGAGTCACCCTCGACTTCTTGACCCATACGCTTCTCGTAGAAGACGCGGACCTTGTGTTCATCATCGATATCGATGAGCTTTTTGGGTTGCCGTTGGCGGGGTAGGCAATGTTGAGCTGTGATTTGAGTTAGTTATAATGTTTTTTATCAATAAGGGGTTAAAACGGAATATATTCATCGATCTTGGAGATTGCCAGGATTTGAGTAGTTTCGGAATATTGGTCAAACAGTGTTTACGATTGCGATTCACATAATGTATTGAGCTGTCGTGTTGATGAAAGAACTTGGGCAATAACATATCTTTGATTTTGTTCAGCGGTTCAGTTGATTTCAAACATAATCTTTCACTTGATTTTTCCAGCTACGCCAATTCAATCTGTCGGTTCTTTTAAGTTCGTTTGCAGTTTCAAAATGTCAATCGTGATCTACACTCTTTGTGTTCCCGTCTACTGTTGTCGATTCTATTTTCGTCAAATCACTAATCCAGTCCGTATCCAAGCTATTCAAATCTTCAAGTCGAGTGTTTCCGTAATCTCTGTATATCCTCTCCATAACCCATTCCATCCGGTGCGATCGATGAACAAAACCGTATTCCGTTGCGTGCTCCGTCCGTACGGGACATGCGAAAATTTTGGCGGGTTAACACATACCTTCATTTTTTCCTAGACGACTGTTGATGAGTTGAATGAGGCAATAGTCGGACGACGGGTAATAATTTTCACGAAGAATTTTTGCGCCTGCTAATTTCTGAGGGTCACCCCGAAATCTTTTTTTCCAAAGTCCACCTGGCTCGCAGCACGCATATCTCTGGCATTCCTGGAAATACGCAATAGAGACTAGTACAGTACTGCAATGTGTGACCAAATAATGCTGTTTTGGGAAGTTACATGCTAGGGCTGAAGCCCTAGATGAGCTCATAAGAGTACAAGCGACTTATGACCATAGACATACGACTTGAAACTCTAAGCGTTAGAAAGAGAACTCTTCCTCCTGTAAAATTTTTATTGAGGCTGTTGATGTAGGAGTCGTTAATAGCAGGGATAGATGTGAACGACAGTGAGCAGTTTAGGTCACAGAGGTGATATGGTGGTATATCTTCTCGGTGTTAGTATTATTTACATTAAGACTTGCCGAATCAATCGGTAGTTTATGATTGTTTCTACGATACTGAACAGCCCAAGTCCATCTGAGCCGGTGTATTTTAATCTTCCTAGAATTGTCATAAAAAACCATCCAGTTTTCATTGAAAAAATGTTTTTGAATTTGACAATGAATGAAACTAACTCTTCAGAGGTCTCTGGTTTCAAAGTTCTGTTCACCGTAGCTTTCATTTCTTCATAGCGAGTGTCTTGTGCTGATTTGGACTTGAACTACTATGGCCGAGAGGTCCAAGTGATATGTCTGAGGTCCAGTTTCTGCTACAAGGACCAAATACCATGGCTCTTCGTTGTCTAACTCGCCTAGGCCGTATGCCAACACTCAAACCACACATCCTGTAGCTCTTTAGTGCAGTAGAATTTGGTGAAAATGCATAGTATTTGATCTTTGACCAGGCCAAACCGTCCATTGCCAAACCCCAGGATCCTGTTCATAATCATTCCGTCTATAAATAACAAGGTTCGCACCACCTGCAATTCTTCCAACTATAATCGTAACTTAATCACCGAGAAAATCTGTACTCTCCTATAATATCCACCTGCATTGGCACTGTCTTTTATTTCTCCACACAAGAAAAAAACGCATTTGTACCGATTCTGCACCGATGTTCTCATCCTCCATCGCCGGCCTCGACCTAATTCAAGACCCCTTTCCAACCCCCTATTACTATCTAAATAATTGTCCAGTGATACTCCCGTACTGTTTCCTGTTGTATTCAAAATACGTATACATAATGTCTCTTTTATATTTCATAACTGTCGTTCCAATTCGTTCTTATTTCTAGCTCAAATTCGTTTGTGTAACCCTACATGATCAAAGCTTTTGGCGCTTTGCAAACGGCTGCTGTTTGTCATCTCCGCCTGCTCCTGCTCCCGCCGATGTCGACGATGATGAGGCACCTCCATTGCTGCTGGGATTGCTCGTGACGTTGCTGTTGCCAAAATGCCCGCTGCCCTGAGTGTACCCACTGGCCAGACTCGATCCTCCATTGCCGCTGCCTGAAGTGCTGCTACTACCGAACCCTAGTCCGGATTGACTTTGCGACACGACTACAGGCGTGCTGAACTGCAGTGGCGATGGCAGTATATCGCCTCGTGCCATACCAGTGTTTGGACCGTTCCACTCCACTACTCCACCGTAAAAGTTTGATGGCGATGGCAGCAGCTCATTGACATACCGGCTGGGCAGCGCGCTCAGCGGCGTGGACTCCGGCAAGTACAGCGTAGGACGGGTCAGGATCGGGTTGGCGTGGTTCAGCGAGCTATTGGGTATGCTGCTGAGCGAAGACAAAGTCGGGTTCAGCGAGGAAGAGTTCGTCGTTTGCGGGTGGAAAGGATTTCCTGGGCCCTGATTACTGGTCGAGTACGTCGATGGAGACGGCGGCGGTAGCACGATGCTGCCATTTATCGATGCAGACAAAGGTCCAGACGATTTCTGATGAAACCCTCCCAAAGGTCCCATAGCCCTGGCAGTGGATTGTTTGCACCTTGCTGATTGGGGGCAGGACCGTTTCCTGGAGGAATCTCGACTTTCAGTTTGGGCCGCTGTGAAATCGATGGGTATGAGTTGATGGGCGGGATGTTGTATGTATTAGAAGAGTTGGTCGTGGGCTTGTTGATCGTTGAAATAGAGCCGGAAGTGGCTGTGTAATTAGTGTTGTGCGATGGGGTTGACGTGGTAGACGAGGTGCTGGACGTGTTGGGAGGCGTGATTATGTGGGGCGCATTATGATGATGGTGATGATTCTGAAGATGTGTGTTTTGATTCGGATTCAGGTGGTGAGTGCTGGAGGTTGATGCTGTCGCTGTGCTCGAAGCATAATTGTAGCCTGCACCCGTAGAGTGTTTTGGATTCGCCGAATCTACCGACTGCGAGCCCTCGCGCTTTATTGATACCGAGTTGGCAGCGCTGTTGTTTGTGCTATTGCCGCTGGTGTTGCCATCGCTAGATTTAGAGCCGGCGGCCTTGGTTGTCGAGGCAGTAGGAGTATTTGCGGCAGACGCGATAGAATTCGAGCCTGCTTTAGTAGTGGCGGCGGCGGTCGACGAAGGTTTTGACGACGCATTATTCGGGAATGAAGCAGGACGTGGCCGATGGAGTCGAGCGGTTGCTTGCCGAGTTATGAGTGGCGGCAGCAGGTGCCGGCGTGACCGACGCGTTTGTGTCCTTGAGATCGTCCTGATCCTCGTCGTTGTCGTTGTAGTAGTCCAAATTAGTTTTGATTTCGTAGAGTTGGCTGTTGTCCTTGTTAAAAAAACGGCAGGAACTTTTCGCGCATCTGCTCGTCATCCATCTCCTGGTCCGTTCCGTTGTTGCTGTTTGGATTCGACGTGAACTTGTACAGTTTGTTGTTGCTGCCGACAATAAGTACGGCAATATCGGCGGAGCACAGAATGGACAGCTCGTGGGCCTTTTTGAACAGCCCCGATTTGCGCTTGAGGAACGTCACGGACCGGTTACGCTCGTTGGTCAACGGCTGGATTTCGATCTTTCTTCGGCCCATTTCTAATACGGTTTTATGGGAATTAGGTGATGATGATAATTAAAATGGAAACAGGTATTAAAAGTGTTATGCAAATGTATTTACGATGATGAATCGAATAATGTGTGTTGTATGTGTACTTTAAACTCCAGCTGATATGATGACTATTACGGTGATGGCGGTGGTCATAGGTGGACGCGCACTAAAAACACAAATGTAGGAGTTGTCGATCTGGAACGGGATGGTGATTAGAATATCAGAAGCAGACGGGAAAAAAGAGAAGGAGAGAAAAGCGTCTTTCGAAATGTTTTTTTTATTTTTAGAAAGGGGAATTTCCTGCTGCTGCTAACCCCCCAAAAATGCCTTTCCAGTATTATAATCGTGCTTATGTCATGCGCTGCGCTTCGACTTGCCGAATGGCGGAGACAAAACCCGTCAATTGACCGTCGCAAACGGGTCCTGAAGAATGGAAGCGATTGATCAACGCGATGGGTCAGGCATCTGAGTCCAGAAAACACTGCCAAACTGGACGGTTTTGTTGAACCAACTATTGTGCATGAGACCAGCTATTAAATCATTCTCTGGACTGCTACTTGAGCTTCTACTCGCTCTCTGAGATCTCCGTGCTCAAATGCGCCATTCGCACTACCAATATTAAGCGAAAACCTTCATCTAATCTAAATAATAATCAGATACTGCCGCCCAGTGACTTGCAGTTGATAATCTCTATCCAATCGACCGGATCTTGTCTTGGACATTTGCATGCTCCTGTTTAATGCACTTTGGCGTATACAAAAATCAAATTAATCAACTACATCAAATAATCAAATACATAATATTATTACATACTCTCGCCAATCACGTTTTCATTCGGTACCAGATTCTTATGATCCTTAGGATTGGCAGCGGCTTCATACATGGCAATCACCGGAGCCTTGCTCAGCTCCCGGAACTCTCCACGCAATCCGATATACAGCACTTTTGTCACTTCTTCATCCTCATCTTGAGCCTCAGGAATATATATGCACAGACTCGTCAAGTTCGAGAACTTGGCTCGGCTCACCGCATACTCCACAATCCCTTCCGCGTCCAGATCGGCCTGCTGTCCTGAAGCAGGTCCTTGTGAAGATGCGGCAATAGAGGGGTCGGCACCGACTCCAGAAGGGTGATTCAACACGGCAACTGGCTCCAGTTCACTGGCCATGCTGAAATCCAAATCGTCGCGGTTCTTGAATAGTTTAATCGTTTTTGGCGCGTTCCCGTCGGGTGTAGTGCGGATCAGAATCGAGTGCAGCTTGACAAGCCCAGTGAACCTGAAATAAAACCGTTAGCACACATTATCAACTACAATTACACAGCAGCACACTTACGGAACATAGATCAACAGCTCGGGATCAACATCGCTTTCCAAAATCTGTCTGCATCAGCAATTATACCCTCTCATCAACATCATAGCCGGATCGACTCACCTTGCTTGTATCCAACCGGTCTTCCCAGCTCTTGAATACCCCACGCCCCGCATCTCTTTCGCTCTCATTCAGCGTCCGGATCTGGTCATGATGGATCCGACCATACAGCGATTGAGAAGCATATGTGTCAGGAGGAGGGATATGATCGTCATCGCCATGGTCGTGACCATGCGAATGTGAATGCGAGTTACAGCTCATTCTGGGATTATCTCTTGAAATTGCGGTGATTGAGTATGTAGTTCCAAGGTCTGTTGAACTGAGAGAAGGTACCGATATAATAAAGAGGTTAGGTTAGTGCTTTGGGACGTTGGGCAAGGGCTGGCATGTGTTCCTGTCTGTGCTTCTTATCGATACTCAGATGGATTCGTAGCTGACAAGCTCGGTGCTTCTTTGCCTGGGCCTCGAATAGTTCAGAGAAACGTCTGGCTGTATTCTTCATGAGATTGGATAAATGAGTCTACAGCGTTTGTTATAATTTCCGCTATAAGACCGTTGATCCGCCTTTTCAACACTGTCTCACACCTACATCCAACCGCTCAGGCTCTGTTTCAAAACGTAATTTCTTCATTGATGCAGTTTTAATATAATATTCTGTTTGATTTGGATGTTGCCATGCTATTGAGCGTAGAGAAGCGTTTCTTTAACTTCAAACTATCACAAATCCAAATAAGGAAATTGTGCTTGAGCCAATAGCAGCAAGCTTCAGTGACACTCCTCACTTTAGAATTCACTCGTTGTACACTCCCACTCAGTAACAAAAACTAAACTCTTTGGTCAAGATACTGTTTACAATGCTATCTAACAACAACATACTTGTAGAATATCACAAAACTTAGTACAGATCTACTGCTACTTCATTGGAATAACTCAACTCTTCTACTTTCTGTTTCAAACAATCATCTAGCTACACCGGTATTTGCTGCTACAATAATATACACCACCATTAAATTTTTTGACAATCGTAATCATACACATCTATCATCATGGCAGTCCCAGCACTTATAGCTGGCACAGCCGCAGTCACAGCGCTTTCTCTTGTCTCCGCCGCTACAGGCAAAATAGTCTCTTCGCATTATCATAAAAAGGCTGATGTGGCAGGGGCCGGATTCTGTCAAGGACTCAAACGAAACGCGCTCAAGAATGATGTACATCCAGCGCGACCCTATTTCGCCTCGAGACGTGGTCAACGTGCTAGACGAAAACAGAAACAGACTGTACTCATTTGAGCGTGTCAAAACCAAGACGCCAAAGAAAACAAGAAGGTGGAAGTTGGTGACGGCTATACACCGTTCAGTAGTTGGCGAGGTCGGGATAGCCATTTGGAAAAGTTGGGTTGAGATTCCGGGCAAGCCTGAGATCGGATTTAGACTTGTCAAGAAACAACGCAGGTATGCAAGCAAGTACATGTTTTTCCGGTACAGGCAGGGCGAGACTGCTCGGTTCCGATGGTCACGTACAAACATGTCGTTAGACAGAGTCACTGCTCTTGCATCAGACCCAGGACTCGAAAGCAAACAGCGTTGTGGCATGTGTACGCAAACTCCAGACGCCTAGAAGGAAGGAACTGATTTCGCGTAAAGGAAAGTCTAGCGAGAGTTTTGACTATGAGATGATGTATGATGACATGTACTTGGATCGCGAACTGCTTATTTCTACTGCATTTGTCGCAATGATGACTCAATGGCGCAGATCAAAAATGAGTAAACCAACTATTGTCTCTAGCGCTGGAGGAAGAAAGAACAAGATCAAGTTCATCAAATACAAAGGAGCGAAGAAGATTGACCACGCAGTTAGCACCAGCGTGGCGGCTACTGAGTCTCAAGTAGTCAGCAAGATGAGAAGGCTCAAGATCATCAAGGCCACAATTAGTGGACTACTGGGTAAACGCCCTGTTGGCCCCTCTCATAACGCTTATCTCCAAGAGAGTCTGGCGCTATCTGGGTTTCAAAGAGAAAATCGCGCCAACACCACCGCAGACATCCATTCAAGAACGCGCTGCCTGCAGAAGGTGACGAAAGCGATGAATATGTAGACTACAATGAAAATGGAACAGTCAGAACACATCGTGGATACAGATCCATACCCAGACAGATTGATTCAGTGAGAATTCGATCTGAGTGTGACGGACGTCGACGAAGACGACGTTATAGCAATGAAGATGACAATCTCCACCGTACACGTTCCCTAAATACATACTATCGTCAGCCAGCTGACAGCTTTTATACATGAACAAAAAAACAATGCATTAGATATTAGCATAACGTTATGATCTCAAATTCAATATATTTACAAGAGATTACATGTTCTTTTAATTTGACAAATGCCTTTTGAATCACTCCCCATCCGTATTAGCAAACACTTCGTCTTCCTCGCTAGACTCGCTTCCGCCGACAGTATAGCTATCGTCTTCTTCTGCTATCCCAACAATTCCCCATTTCACATGCGTGACTTCTTCTAGACGCTCAAGAATACGATGCATCGGCGTATACAGACCGAACTCCCGTCTCCCACCGTCGAACGAATGAAGCATACCGACAACACCTAGTCCTGTTTTAGGAGGATCTGTGGAGGTCGACGATGGCGATGTCGAGGGGTCCCGGTGCAGAATCCAGGCACCTGAATCACCGCTCGACGCAAAAGCCGGCGCGTCGGAAGACACAACAAACTCAGAGGTCTTGATCCGGCCGTCTGACCAGAAAACGATCTTGGGCCCACTCAGACGTCCACGAGTATACTTTGTGGTGCTTCCGTATTTAAACACTTCAAGTCCTGGCTGCGGTTTGCGAATCAGTCGGCGCACATGGAGGTTCCCAAACATGAGAGCCGGATCATACTTTGAAAACGAGATATCATCTCCTAGGAAGTTACGGCATGTGAGTTCGGGTGCGCACTTGATGATTGCAATATCTGAAAGATACTTGTTTACGACGGTCCGCTCTCCCCATGCCACAGATCCAATGGTCGAGCGTTGAGGAGTTGGCAGGGCATGCACCGCTGCGTCGTAAGCCCCGTACTCGCCTGAGTCGCTCGGGAACCGGTCACGCAGCTTAACCAGAGCACGCTGGTAGATATCTGTCAAGAATACCGACGGTACTGCCACTGGAGTGCCTGTTCTCGCGCTGTGGTCAATACAGACGTGTGCACAAGTCACGGCAAACGTCGATTGGGCAAACCCACCATACTGCGCGTCTTGTGCGTCAACCATGGGGAAAACGTAGCCGCCCAGTGTCCCGCTTGATTTTGGAGAGTTTGTGCATGATAGTGAAAGTGAGATTGGAGGCGCAGAGAAGTCTCGCGGCACGCGGAATGGCGGTTCCATGGTAGTTGTGTGTGGTACTGGTGACGATTGTTGTTGATGAAATGGGGCTGGTGCGGTTGCGGTTTGGGCCGCACAGCTGGTGATGTAGTTTTTCTGGCATAAGATATGGACGTCGGAGCGGAATTCGTACAACTCTGATAACTGTTGCATGTGTTGCGGGTTGGGGATCTGGATATCCGAATATAAGCGAAATAACAGCGAAAGACGGCGCAAAGCCCCTAAGAACCGGCGCGATAAATGAGCCTTCTTGGTCGAGAGTAGCATCTGAGGAGTGTTCTGCAGTGATATCAAGGACCTGTTCTACTTGTGCTAGAGCCGGTAGCGAGTTGCCAGCACCGATTGCAAAGTTGGTTGGGCGGGGTACCGGTGTTGGTTCTGATCCAAAAACTGGACTACTATGATGTTGATTGTGACTGTTTGGTTGATGATATGAAGAAAGCGGAATGAGTTTTAATGCGGTACCGAGTTGATAAAGTCTGTATAAAAGCGCGTTTCGCAGTCGCTGATGCTGGCTCTCTACTAGCAGGTTATCGACAAAGTGTAGAACGGACACGAATGATGATCTGAACAGCAGGGTCAGCCGCGAGCGCCGAAGTCCGGTTAGTGCCTGCCTGGTTTGGCGGTTCGTATGATGCAACGGCATGAGATGCGAGCGTTATGCTTAAACTGGTCTGAATGTTTCCTGCTAGAACTACTACGCTCATAAGATGGTCGTTTGCGTGTTTGAAACTGAATGTGCAGAGCTTCTGAAAGTCGTTTGAGCTCAGTCGCAAGAGAAGGGAACGCCGTACCAGCGGCAATTCCGTCCAAAGCACTGCTACTGAAACTGCCGGTAACTGCTCACAAACGTGCTATTCAAGGACGGCCGCTGAGGTGGTGATGAGACCATATCTGGGACCCGAGGCATTTGATGGTTTCCGTTCAAGGTGCTGATTTTCGGGATAGTTTGCGGGTGCGACGGCGGCAGGATCATGGACTGCGAGGACGATGAAGCCCCATTTCCAGTCGACGAAGCAGAGGCCTGGGTCATCGACGTCCTTGGCGAGCCAGTTGCCGATGCGTTTGAGTGGATGCTGGATTCTACGGGCTCGTATTCTTGGGCCTCGACAACGCGCATGAGTTTGGGTCCGCCCGGTGGTGCGCCGCCACCGCTAGGACCTGACCCGAGTGATGAGGGAGCGGTGATGGCGGAACGCGCGGCGGATGACGGGCCACTGCTGAACAAACTGGTCTGAACGGAGCGCGCAGATTCGGTATCGGACTCGTCGGTGTCCGAGCTGCGCCGGGCGTTGCGGGAGTCGTTGTGGCGAGTCGCGAGGGCCCTCAGAAGAGTTCGGCGGGATCATTTTGATCTGGTCGGCCTAAAAAATATAGGGCAGGGCGTAGATATGGTGTTGTAGTGGATAAAAGAGTGTATCTTGATCCAAAGCGAGGATTTTGTCCTAGTGGTGAGAATATGGTTCAGAAAGGAAGAAGAAGAAGAAGGAGCAGAAGCAAGACTCTTGTTGTTACTTGTCTCGGCCGTAGCTCGCACGGCGCGCCTGTGGATTAGGCATGTACCGAACTGGTGATCTTCGGGTGCCGTTTAGCAACGCCAAGGACCCGCCAAACGGGACTCGGAACCGGTCGAAGGTATCCCCGGATCGCGCTGCTGCTTCCGGAAGCCTTTTGGACGCATGTTCTATGTCACCTACGATCTCGTCTGCCAAACTTCTTGAGCCAGTGCTGCCCTGGCTTTTGTCCCTGGGAAAGAAAGAGAGGGTCTTTGCCCAAGCAGGTTTCGCCAGGCCCACCGCCCATCCATTATGTTAAACAGAGGTGCAAGGCACATGTCGGTTGTCACGCGATACATGCCAGAACAAACCTCATGTTCTTCATCTTTGCATGCTTGGCCATATTGTATTGTCTATGTGTATTGAGTGTGACTAGATTATATTACTTGTATAAATACTCTTACATGCCGTTCCAAGCCATGGAAGAACGGGGCCAGATACGCTTGTACAAAGCCATAGCAATGACTTCTTGAGCAGAGATCTTGCGGTCGAAGGTAGCCTTGAAGTAACCGTGGGTACCCAGGGCCTCTTTGATGAAACCAGACTTGCCGGTCTTGGTGAACAAAGGCACTGCCTTGTAATGGAGAATGTCCTCGCGGTTGAAAAACATGTACCGAATAGTGACCAGCTTTCTTGTGAATCTTCAAAGGAGCACCAGTCAAGACAGCACGCTTGGCAAGAACACGCGAATGGTCAACATCAAGAACGGATCCAGTACCAACAAGATCCAGTTTCTCGCCATTTTGCTTAAAGTACACGACGGGCAAGTTACCGAATGACGCAGGGCCAATGAAAGAAGCCGTCGAGTTCTGGCCAGGATGCAGGAATCGTTCGTATTTGTAAACGTTGTTTGAAGAACGGCCAAACTGTGAGTAGATGGGACGGATCAAGTATCTACGAGGTCCGCACTGTGCAATCAACGGCTCTTTGGCCGCGATCGACTCAGTGTACTCGGTGTTTTTGGAAAATGCTAAAGTTGACCACGGCTTGCTTGTGCTCGTGTTCAAGCAGACCGTAAACAGTCAGTCCGGTTTGCGAGCCAGAGTCGGCTCCAGGTCCACGCAGGGCTGCAACAATCATCTCGGGAGCTGCAATGTACAGCTTCACACGGGTACCGACCTCGACAACCGCATTCAGCACAATATCCTTCAACAGTCGGTTTCTAGTAGCGCGGTAGTTCTGCACTCTCAGCAAGCGGTTCCATTCTTCGGGAGCACGGGGATCTTGCTCATCGACTTCCCAAGAGCAGCTGCTCAAGTTCTTCAAGCCACGGTATCGCTTCATGCGCTCCAAAGCCTTCTCGGTAGGAAGCAATTCAACTTCATCGGGGAACTCGCGGTCGTATCTGGCACGCTTGCGGTACTCCTCAAGTTGCTTTTGCTCCTCTTGTGCCGAAAGCTCTACAAACATCTCGCTCTGCATGTCGTCGCCGGCTTCGGTCATTGTGTCGAACTCAGAGGCAGCCTTGTCTCCGTAGGTCTCCTCTCCGTTATTCTCAAGCATATCCTCTTCGTCGAATTCTTCTTCACTTAGCTCTTCGTCATCAATCAGCTCATCGTCAATGAGCCATCTAGATTGATAAGCGGAGGTTCCGCGAGGCAACCGCCGAGTGTTGATCTCCAGGTCGTCATCGTATGCACCAGCATCACCACCAAAGCGGTTACCATCCAAACGTTGAGATCCACCAAATCCATGGCCAGATCCTTCAGCATCTTCCATCATGTCGTCTCCCAAAGGTAACAAATCGTCCAAAGTCTCTCTGTTTTCAGTGGGCAAAAACTCGTTGTTTTCTCCATCTACATCCATGGTGATATGCGACGAATTAGGAGTTTTCACAATTTTTTGCAACTTGGAAGTCGCCATATCCGGGAATATGGACCAGTCTGTCGGGGTTGAATCCCTTGCCTCGCACGTATCCCTCGACAACGGCGTAACCACGTTTGCTCAGCTGTGTTGTCAGCCTCCCAGTACAGATTGTCGGCAAACAGGTAAGGCCTTTCGTCTCTCCACACTACACCCTTGGGGAACTTTTGACAGAGCAGACGAACGGCGTTGAGTGACTCAGAGTCTACTTGCGATGCGTAAATCTTGTCGGTAGCAGGGAAAAAGTGAGTGAAGTAACTGAACAGAGAACCACGGACATCGTTCTGAGCCTTGACAACCGTCGACAGAGTGCAGATCCGAAATAACACCGACTGCGTTAGACACCACCCTGAGACTCGATCGAACGAATACACAGCTCGCCAAACTCGTCGACTTCTTCGGTAGCAGACATTAAGAAAACCACAAAGTCAGCGGCTTTGGCGACATCGAGAATTCCAATAAAGTTACGGGGCGGCACGACGTAGGTGAGCTTCTGCTTGAACTTGGGAGAGAATATAGTGGTGACACCGGGGTTTTTGATTTCGCAACTCGATTCGTCGATATCCAAAGCTCTGTTGAATGAGGCAAATTACTGCAGATGGGTCGATACTGGGCGACATGGGGATCACGGCCACAAGCTTGGGAACACCGTTGACACCAGTGTACATCTTTTTGTTGACGGCGACCTCAATGACGCGGTTGGTTCGCAGCTGACTGGCGGTATTTTTCTTGTCTTTCTTGGATGCTACGTAGACCTTTCCTCCGCTAGCGTCCTTCTCGACCTTACCTATAACTGTGTTAATTTCTATCGTTATCTCATAATGGGAGAATAGGGGTCCAACATACCCTTGATCTGGGTCTTCAAGGCACCTTTGGTGGCATGTTTACTCTTGAAAACTCTTGTGCGACTTTTTTCAAAGTCGATCGGTGCTGGTGAGATCCGGCCATCTTTTATTCCTGTTTGATTAGGGATCTTCTGTTTTAAGGAGAAAAAAACTGGTTCACGACAAAAAATCAAGTCCGACAGAAGAAAAAAAAGACCGTTTGCATTAGTATGCTGAAATTTTTATTTTTAGTGTGGAATGGGGAGAAAAAAAGTCCCAACCAGTTAGGTAATGCTGAGTAATGATGAGATAAGAGAACTAGGTGACGATATTGCGACCAAAGGAAAGGCGAGAGAGAATGATAACTATGTCGATGTGTGTAGTTTGAATCTAATAAGACAAGTATATCTTGAAGGGTTTTAGTTTAGTTGGACGTGTTGCTGGTGCCAACTATGTTCAATTGTAGTTACAAACAACTTTGGTGAGGTGCGACGACATGGCCGAATTGGGAAATGATACAAATCCTGATTTTGTCAACCATAATATGGACGATTTTTATCTCGATGTCTCGGGATGATGTTGGTCGGAAAACAATAAATCTGTTCATTGTTTGATAAACTAGTATTTATTTGGAAAAAAACCCATGATTGAAAAATACAGCAGGAGATATGTGGCTTGCCAATTTGTTAAATGATATTTGACTAAGTAACTCATTATGTAGAGCGTTGCTTTAATAACTTCAACAGATCTTGGCCGGTTCTATAGTGGTTGCTTGCACCAACAGATATTTTTGTCTATATTTTCATCGTTTCACGATCACCTATCGAAGCTATTCAATGTAGTGATTGAAAAGTTGCGATTAAAAGATGAAAAAACTCACGTACCAGTTCTTTTTTTGAGTTTTCATTAAATTACCATTGATAAATGGTTGTAGCTTTAGTAAAGAATTGATTTTTTAAAACGCTCATAAAAAACAATGTGTTTATTGTCTCTATGTCTTGTGTTTGTACTTAATAACACTTGATGATAATTTGTTTATTGTCTTTTTCTCAAAGCATATACAGCTCTATTCAGCTGATCATCGGCAGATAGCTGAAACTGCAATTCCAAGAAGAATAAATAGGATAAGAAATATCTAAAATGCTTTTTTGTTTGAGCAATTCAGTTTAGATCTCAAAGAGCAGAGTAAAAATCTATGAGGATAGTCATTTTTAGTGTCAGTTATGTAATGTAATCTGAAGATTAACAACTATCTGTCTTACAGTACCATGGGCATTTTAGGATCATTCCAGAAATCTCAGGAACCCCAAAGTTCTATATTTTGTAGTCAAGTTATCAAACAAGAGACACAACCTACTGATTACAAAGTTCTTTTGTTTGTGGCCTGGATATTTTTAGAAATATATCAAAAACACCAAATGTCACCAATACGCAATTCAATTGTAGGCTTAGACAAAATAATACTTTTGCGGCTTGCGAGAAATATGAACAAACCTGACAAAGTTGAATATGTCATTTTCGAAACCAAAACCAACAATCATAAATTGCAAGTTACCAAAGATATCTTGTAAAATAGAGCACTCTTGCTCACAAAACCATATTTGCTAGATGGTTGACGTACCTCAAAACACAGATAAAGTTTATATACAAGTGAGCAGTCCAATAGATCAAGGCTTAGCTATAGAATCGACGTCGACTTGTACAAGTGCTTTTGTTCATGAAACGTTTAAGAGTTGATTGAGGAAGGGGCGGCCAAATTGCGAATGACGCTTCTGCAAAAGAAATTGACGATTTGAATAAATTCGAACACACTTTGGCTATTATCATGCAAACCCTGAAAATACAACGAGTACGACTATGTATGAATGCCGATTGAAACGTGAAGTCAGGGTTCATACCTGGACTCCATGAGAGCTGATTTTGATGACTCTGACTGATCTTAGCGTCTGTAATTACGAGATGAAAGTTGAACTAATTGCTTAGGCTTAAAATAGTTTTAAGCAACTCCTTGTTTCCTACTTAGGCTTTGGACTTCGTCTCCCATCAAACAACCATCTTCATTTTGAATCCGTCCAACCCGGCACAGCCTCTGACGATTTCTTAAGTATAGTTGCATGTAGTTTGAATTCAGTCGAATGCCCATATTTCAAACAAATGATTGCCCATAATCTATACCGTAGAATATGCTTGGTATTCACTGTAAAGCAGACTACGAGATACACGTGATATGCTCTATGTGCTACTGTACTCCGAGGTTCTGTATTTAGACGCATCCACAAGCCGAGCACAAACCTTCCAAACAAAATCTGTGTTACGATTTGACTTTACCAAGACTAGCACACAATAAAAGGCTATTTCCTAGTTTGAATACTACAGGTTCAAGTGAGATACGAGAGCTGTCAAAGCTTTCAAAGCTGTTGAGGCCAGTACTACTAGTTAGGGACTGTGTAATTAGGTTTGATGAGAAAGCCAGGCATATCGTTTCGGATCCGCATTGTGTTGGCTGAGTTCAAATGGGGCTTCACTACTTGCCGACTCCATCAAAGCAATGTCTGTAGCAAGTACAAAGATAATCTTATATAACTTTTGATACCATAAAAAGAATGAGAAAAGAAATATGATTTTTGTGATCACAGACAGTTCAATATTCGGGAAAACATATTCTCCAAGACCCTAAAAAGGAGGGGGAACAAGAAATGATCTTTGCAATCACCAGCAGCTCAATACTTGAGAAAGCATATCAACCACCAGGCTTGACTCTATAAATACTTACGTGAATCTTCATTTATAATATTCAATCGTGTACTAATGCACAGTTTGCAAATACACGATATAATTCTACTACAATTTCACAATGAACCGCTTGACCAAAAGCCCGTCAGATTTTTGCATTTTTCTAATAGTCAATGGCATGATCTTGTTGTCCTTACTGATATCAATATGGCCTATCATCGACTTGATTCTTCACGAAAACATGATTCCGGATCAAATTTTGGAGTCGGACTACAGCAAATCCTCAGTTCTCCAGTATCCTCATAACATTCCCAAGATTATCCACCAAACATACAAAACCGAAGAAATTCCCGAAAAATGGCAACACACATATTCTCTCGTTCGCAGCAATAACCCAGACTATACACACATTCTTTGGACTGATGAAAGCGCCCGACAGTTTATTAACACATCTTATCCATGGTTTTTGCCCACCTACGACAGCTATCCATACCCAATCATGCGAGTCGACGTGTTCCGGTACTTTGTCCTCTATCACTACGGTGGAATATACATTGATTTAGATATTGGCTGTGACTTTCCGATCGACCCGCTTTTAACAGTTGGCGCAGCATGGCTTCGACAAACTGAACCATTTGGAGTCTCAAACGACGGCATGGCATCCATTCCGCAACACCCATTTTTCCGCGATGTCATTCGTTCTCTAAAGGATTTCGACCGGCCCTGGATATTTCCCTACCTTCGGGTCATGTACTCGACCGGACCTCTATTTCTCAGCATTATCAGACACAGGTACATAAAGTCTTTCGGTTCTCGTGACGTCCCGCCTGGTGCAGAAGTGCGTGTGCTTATACCTGTTGATCACAAGCTTCATACACGCTGGTTTTTCTTTGATGTCTATGGATCTTCCTGGCATCAGTGGGATTCCCACATGATCTTTTTGATACAAAACCATGCTTTTCTGGCGTTTATCTTAGTATCGGCACTTGTAGCTACAATACTACATTTAGAATTCAAGGCTATTCCAGTTATAAGAACTGGATCAGCAAAACTTATAAAGCGAGGCAAAATGATACTGTACAAGTGGTAGTGTAGCAATCGAGATATCTAGACAAAACATGTAATGAGAAATGAATCACAACTGTATAGTTTTATAACAATGAAACATGAAGAAAAAGATATTGGAAAAGCAAGTTGACCGAATGAGAATGACAATGGCTTCGTGTAGAAAAGCAGAAACGAAGTAAACTGGGGTTGCCTATACATTTCATTTCACCATAGAAATTTGCCAGGCAAAAGAACTGATCAATTAGGCACTATGATTTGGATTCATATACATTCATCTGACGTTTTAACAATAAACAATTGACTTTGACTAGACGTTAGTGTGTGAACAGGTCGTGTTCGATAATTGTAATCACGTTGATTGGCTTAAAATGGACAAGAGCTTTGAGGTCAAACTTTATTTAGTAGGTAAAATGCAATACTGTCGTGGTAATCACGACAAAGATGTCGCCTAGATTCATGCTTTCTGGCGCCATCTAGCTCTTACCCTCTGTGGCCTGAAATGCCACGTCGTCGTTGTTTAATTACATATTTCTGTCTATAAATAAGGCTCGGTTCCCCGATCCTTTTATATAATTCCTTGCCGAGAATACACTTGAGCCTTTTACACATAAGTTGAATCATTGTCCCTTCTCGGTCACCCGTTCTCATGCTTGAACAACCCTATATTCCGCGTATCTAGACGCCTATTTCTATTACCTCACACTACAATACGGTACAGCAAGGTTCATGACGACATTCAAAAATTGTGTACCCCTCAGCTGATCGTTGACCTTTGGGTTATAACACATATGTGAAGAGTACCAAAAGCATAAATAGCTTTTGGAGGTTGTCGAAAAGCTCAATATGAAGTGTTGCTTGTAGTTTAATCCATTAGTGAGTCCACCAGTGAAAAATATTTTTGAACAAGACTAATTTGATTGGATTAATCTCAGATAGACGGTATGAGCTTGCTATTTTCCGTTTGACTGCTAGTAACAATTCATTTAAGTACATTCCAAACATAATGCTCATGCATTATTGATTTCTTTCAATCAAAAGATTATCAACTATTTTTTTTTGACAAAAACAAACTTCATGCCAAAAAGGAGAACAAATAGTTTAAAACAATAAGTTTTTTGTAATCGTCATCAACTAACGGGAAATATCTCGAACACAAAAAAACTGTTACATGATTACACAAAGCAGTTAATCTTTTAATATAAATGACTCTATCAAGAATTATCATTATTTGAAGCATTTTGACATACTAATCATAATATATCAAAAAGACGGAAAACCCTTTGCGATAATGACATCCAAAACAACAGCTTAATCAATACTGAATCTCCCAATCTTTTTGATAACGCTGAAAAAACTTATTGCTTTTGCAACTAAAACACTTCTGAACTCACTTGTAGTCAATTTTGAAAAGAATCAAACGCAGTTTATTAGCACAGATATGTACATCTTACTCCTGTAATTCACACAGAAATGGTCCAATATACTATGAAAAAGCTTTAACAACAATTTGAATATTTATGCCACTGTTTTCAATTGCTTTTAGTGACAAATTCAGATACAAAAATTAAAAAAATGAATTGTTGAATATTCGGAAAAAATTTAATTTGTACGAGGTTCATCCAATACTAGCAGCTGTGGTGTAGCTACAAACAACACACCAAACATACCTAGCTAATAGGAGTTTTGCATGCCTGTAATTCACTGAAAACTGTAGATAACAATGAAAGCATTTGCGGTTTTATGTTGAAAGCGCTTTTAGACAATTATCCATAGTTTTATTAGTACTGCTGCCGATAATTTCTTCGAGTCCATTGTTTTTCCATTAAACTCCAAATCCATTAACTTTAAACAATTTTAAGTTCTTACATTTAACAAAAATGATGCTTTTTATATTATATGAAGTTAAAAACCGTGTATTGACAAGCTACCCAATGTTGAGTTTTGAGTTATGCTCTTATTTAGAATCGAGCGGCTTTGCAAACAAGACATTGTGTTATTCTAGAAACTTCATAGAGCTGCTATAATGACCCAAAATATATTTGTTTTTAAATTAAATTATTGTAGTAAAACCATTATCGGCTTTGTTATATGTTGAATAGGTCAAACTAGCGTAAGTGTCAGTATGATAGATTCCAGCTACCTTTCTATCAAGTGGATGCTGTCTTGAAATACAATAAACAGTAATAATAGGCCAATCAAGATTTATTCTAAAAACTAACCAGGAATGTGTTTAATAGCACAGAAAAAACATAGCGACAAAATGTAGAATTTTGGTGTCAATACCAAACTCAGTACTTGCTGGTTCAACATGTTAATAATCACTACAAGTCATTTGAAAATGCTTTATAAAGTTTGGCATGATAGCGTCTGTATGAAAGTTAGGAGCCTTACTCGAAAACTCTCCAATGATAACTAAATACAAACCACAAGGTACTGTCATAGGCAGCCCATATTCCGAGTCAAAAAATATGAATTCATCTTTTCGCTGACAAAAAATTGCTTCATTGCTTTGCTTGAACTAACTTTGAGAAAATTTGATGAGATGTTGATGAAGATGTAGTTCATATAAGTTTTGAGAGCAGGATTAAGTGTCACCGAGCTATTATTGCCAATAGATATGAGTTTTGCGGCTGGTTGTCTAGTATCAGAATTTAAAGTCAGAACATTGCTTTTATCATAAGGGTTTCTCCTTTACAAATTGTATCTAGTGGCAGCAGCTCTTCTCAAAATATGTACGAACTAATATGACTTCAGTGAATGTGAAAACATCTGTACATGCTTACAGTATACAACATTGATTGACATCTTATTCTAAAAACAGCAAGGCTTACAAGAATTCATGTCCCAAATCTAAGTATCAGTTATCTCTGATTGTATCATATCAAATGAATTGTTGCTTATATTAGATTATAACTACGACTTGTTGTGACAATCATACATTGCCAGTTAACGAAAGTGTCAATTTATGAATTCGAGTAGCTAATTTCTACAACCAGAATGATCTGGATAATGATTGTTAGATTAGTATTCAGCTTTATAGTTTGTACAATATGCAGCACGGGAATAGGTGCAATAAATCTAGATTTCAATCATATCAGCTGATATTGATTACCATTTTGAAGTAATAAAATGCTCAAGTGCTAGAGACGCGTTGATCAAAGACTGGAAGCGAAAACAGCAATTAATCTTAATTTCTAGTCCAAGTCGTGAACTCTATATTGTAGCCAAAATGCTCTTCAAGTCAAAGTCGTAGAATGATAAATTGTCAGAGCAAGTGGGGTTGAAGAAGTTGTAATATAAATGGGCTATTAAGTATCCGAATAGATTTCAAATAAACTGCTTCAAAACGTAACACAACTGAGGTTTATTAATCAAAAGCTCAATATTATGTGTTTTACTAAAGATGAAGTATATCAATTATATTATTTGAAACTCGGGGTAGTAAACTATCGAATATTTCATACATAATCTACAAGTCCAGCAACCATTCGCCCAATATCTTCATTGGAGAGTCGATCCAATTTTTCAATAGCAATAGGTGTTTCGTCCCTGCCATATGTGTTTTCAATCGCAGACATATTCAAAATACCGTTAGCGTCAACACTAAAAGTGATTTGAATTTGAGGAGTACGAGCAAGACCTGGAGGAATACCTGACAGCCTGAATTCACCCAAAAGATTGTTGTGACAGGTTTGAACTCTATCTCCTTCAAATACCTTGATAGTGAGCTCTGTTTGGTCATCAAAATCAGTAGTGATATATTCAACTCTTTCAACAGGTGTATCCGAAAATTTGTAAATCACAGTACTCATAACGTCGCTATCAGTTCCGATACCAAGAGAAAAAGGTGTGACATTGGGAACGGTAATGTCAGGTAAAACAGTACCAGAGAGGAGTGCTGCTTGCACAGCTGCGCCAAACACAGCAACATGGTTATTGTCACTGAATTTAACGGGATTCCTACCGTCAAAATAGTTAGAGACAGCTTTTCGAATCATAGGGATATTGGTAGCACCACCCATGAGAATAATTTTGTCTATAGATGTTTTTTCAGTCCAAAATGATCTGAGTGTCTTTTCTATATGGTCGTTGATGCTATTAGAAAGGTCCTGAGCAAGTTCTTCAAATTTCGCGCGGGACAGGTGCGAGTGGAAGTCAACACCATCATAGAGGGAGTTGATATCGATATTAGCTTGATCTGCTAAAGACAGTGTTTTCTTGAGGTTTTCGCAAGCTTCTCGAAGTCGCCATGTCGCAGCTTTATCAGAGAATAAAATTTTGTTGTTTTGCTCTTTGAACTCCTCAGCAAAGTGATTGACAAGACGTTGATCAAAGTCTTTACCACCCAAGTGAGTGCTGCCGGCAACGCCTTTGATTTTGACCGCATTGTGGATAATACTAAGAAGCGAGATGCCGAGTGAAGAGCCTCCAATATCTAAAACCATAATTCTAGTCTCATATTCGTCACTTGAATCAACACAATAAGAACTAGCAGCCGCAACTGGCTCACTGACAATACGAAGAACATTGAGGCCAGCAATATGACTTGCATCCATAACAGCTTGACGTTGAGCATTATTAAAAATTGCAGGCACATTAATAACGACATCTATTACTTTTGCTGCCAGATCTATTTCGGCATCCGCCTTTAATCTAGCTAAGATTATTGCCAAGATTTCTTCTGGATGCAACAGCTTTTTCTTTTTCTTGAATTCAACCTGTATAAGCGGTTTATTATTCTCGTCAATTATTGTGAAAGGCATATGCTTGATGCTATCTTGCGCTTCCTGGTCTGAGTATTTTCTACCAATTAGCCTATTCACGTCAAATATTGTGTTTGCCAGGTTACTTGCTGCTTGCAGCTTAGCGGCTTCGCCAACCAAGCACTCGGTATCGGTGAAAGCAACGACGGAGGGTGTAGTTGTGCTGCTATACTGGTTAGGTATAAGGCTGAATTTGCCATCTGCGAAATGGGCTACTCGAGAGTATGTAGAGCCAAGGTCAATCCCAATCGTTTTAGACATTGCTAAGTGAAGTAGAATGAAGCTTAGAAAACTGATAAAAGAGATTGGGTTCTGCAATCTGGATATACTTCTGTCAAGGTTTCAAGGATAACTTGACATGTATTACATGATGCCTGACTCAGAAGAAAGATAATATTGCTTTACGTGTTTGGGCCCTCATTTGCTCTCGTTTCTGTAGTTCACCGTTGCTGCAAGTACGAGTATGAGAGCAATTGATAGAGTCAGTGGTCCAGCTTCAATTTTGCATTCTTGTTGTTTGAAGAACATGAATAAGCGCGCGCCGAGTTATAGCACTTGTCCACGGATCAAGCGTATTAAACCTGAGAGTATTTAGAGAGCAAGGCAAGCAATTGATGTGAATTGTAGCATGCCATGTTATAATTTTGAAGTTCCTTTGCTGTGCACCTCACATTTAACGGACCCTTGCCCATTAAATCATTTTTTTTGTGATCCTCAGTTATTTCATCATGATAGTTCAAAACAATATTGTCAAGCTAAATAGCTTGTAAACTATAAAAATATATATAATATGACCCAGGTGTTAGAGCAGTGCTTTCATCATACCAAATATATACAGTATGGGACAAGTTGAGCGGATACTTTTTCTTTCCAAAAAGGCATAACTCAAAGTGTCAATAAGAGGGAAAGCATTTACTTGAAGAGCTTTACACTGTAATAAGAGAGTAATGAATAAGTAGCAAAGACAGTGAACATTGTATTAAGAGAGTAATGAATAAGTAGCAAAAACAGTGAACATTGTAATATCTAGGTTTTGAATTGACCATATTACAATAGAACAACTTCAATAATTTGACAAACTAATACCAGGATTTTCAATAAATAATGAACATGTGGTGATTTGTTAACTTAACAAGCAATGCTAAAATTACTGTAGCCAAAATAACCAATGTTATATGATACTACTTACAGCAAAAGTTTTTTTACAGTACTAGCAAGACTTGCCAGATTAGAATTTTTTTGATTTCATTTGAAAATTAACCACTGAATACCTGAACACTGTTCAGGAAATTGACTATAAAAGTTTGAAAGTTGGCATCAAATGTGATCTAATCCATCACTGTACTATTTTCAAGCATATCTAGATTTTCACTACAGAAAACTCAATTGTTTTTTTGGTAGCACAATTGGCAACACTGCAGTAATAATATCATCATTGCCGTAAAGATACACGTTTATACAATTCAAGTCTTTGATTCTAATATTTGCGCTTGAAACTCTTTTAGATATTATGCTTTCAACCATGCTGAAGCATCTTGTCAAACTCGTTTCTGAAGTAAAGTCTGCACCTGCTTCAACTTGATACATAGCTTTATCAAGTACCACGACCTCAACTATTTCAACAACACCCCTGCCACTCACTTTCACTCTCGCTAAACACACATTTCTGTACCAACCGTGTAACATCACCTATTTCTCTTTTCAGAACTTCCAGCGTTTGAGAGTATTTCGTCATGATTAGTCCCAATGAAAACGCCAAAGTATCGTTAACCAAACCTTGCTTATGGTTTCACATCATTCCTAGGCACAAAGTTGAAACTGATTCATGTCCCAATTAGGCAAATCACAAAAACTGAACCTCAACTCATAGCGGCAGGCGAGGGTTCCCGCCATTTTACAACTGAATGGTAAAATCAGTATATAACGAGAAGAAAATGACAGTGGAAAAGTCGACTTTATCCTTAATTCAATTGAACATCTTTTTTATCAGACACCATTATATCCCTAAGCATACTGATTTCATAATATACACATTAAGCAACGATGGACACCATCAAGAACTTGAAAAACTTCACCAATCGGTTATCTACCCATATCACAGCTGCAGTTTCAAAAATCATAGACGCACAGCATAACTTTACCCCCAAACCACACTTCAACCCATTCACCGTTCAATCTAACGATGCTAGTGCTAAAACCATTCCACGATCCCGAGTCAGCAGGCAGCACGGCCTACGCTCTATTGTCCTTGCTGACAAAATCAAAACCACAGCAGGCGAGCTCGTCGACCGAGCGATCCAGCACCGCAACCATCCCCACACCGATGTCCGAGCAAGCATAACCCCATACATCGGAATCCGTGCCAGACTGTCGCAGATCTGGATCAACTACTATACCATTTTCCTGATCCTGGTCATTATCAAACTGGTCATTTTCAGAATGTCGCTGCGCAACTCGCTCGAGACCGCTGAAAAGTATACCATGAGTTCTTGCAAATCCGCCGAGAATATCGGCAGCTCCGCCGCGTCTGTGCCGCACTACATGGCGATGGGTTCAAACACACTGATTTCAAAGGGACTGGAGCAAATGCGGCAGGGTCTTATTCAATTGCTCATGCTGAGCTTGACGGTGCTGGAACAGATATTGATGATGGTGATTGAGATGATGGTAGGGACTTATGTGTGTTTGTTGACTGTGGCGGTTGACACCGCCGCGAATACGGCACTTAATGCAACAGAGTCTGTCATTTCGTTTGTGAACAATTCGCTATCGCATGTGGTAGACGGGATTGAATCTGGAGTTGGGGCTTTGGAATCCGCTATCAATTCAGTAGGCAGCGCATTTAACTCAATAGCCAGTGCCTTTTCAGACAATACCGACAAGAGTTTGATAAGCAACGTGACATTGTCAGTCAACAACCTGCGCAATCTCAGTATTCCATCCTCGATCAACGACAAACTAGAATCTCTGCGTGGTCAAATCATGGATTACGACGATGTCGTTAATGCTACAGAAAAAGTCATCAATGTTCCATTCGGGATGCTCAGACAGCTCATGAACGAAACGCTGTTACAGAAAAAAGTCGCCTTCAACGTCAGCGCTATAGAGATTCCGGCCGCGCAACAGCTCTCGTTTTGCTCACAGGGATCTGGGATAGCCGATTTCTATACGCAAATCCAGCAAGGAGTCGACACTTTATCCAAGATTTTCATCATTATTCTTGCGATAATTGCAGTTGGAGTCTGTATTCCGACTGCATATCATGAGTTCAAACAGTGGGATTGGCTGAAGGAGTGTGCTGAAGCTGCACATGAAGTCGACCAAGCGGTTCAGTACGAAAAGTCAGTTGAGTCGCCGCGTAATCCTACCACCAATACCAATATCGACTATATTGAGGTGATCCAAGCTGCCTCTCACAAATGGGTGACAAGAACCCAACGGTTTGTTGGCGCGCGATTCAGCGATTTGACTAAACGGACCCTGGCCAAATGGTGGGTCGAGTATGTACTTTATCCTCCGGCACTCATGGTGATGCTTCTTGGATTCGGCGGGCTGATGGTCGTAGCTGCACAGTTTCTTGTGTTCAACCAGGTCAAAGACTCGCTTCCGGCGTTTGAGCAGGGAGTCAACGCTGCTACTGGCGCCACGCTTGTCGACGTTCAATCCGGGATTGCGCGATGGGCTAACACTACAAACATTCAGATTCTTAACGCACAACAAGATATCAACGACGATATGTTGGGCTGGCTACACACAGCCACGGGTGCAATCAACGATACGTTGTCTACATTCTCAAACAAGATGGATGACGGACTACGCACGACGTTTGGGAATACTCCATTCTACGACGGAGTCAGTGGAATCGTGTATTGTGTTCTAGGCCGTAAGATTGAGAATGTCCAGAAAGGCGTCTCCTGGCTCTACTCTCACTCGCAAATATCACTGCCCAACATCACTGCAGACATAGTGCTTCCCAGCGCGCTCTACGACGACCCCAACGATCTCGACGCTGTCACTACCAATAACGGCACTGGCCCAAGCCGAGTGCAGCACTTGACCGACTCCGCTGTGTCTATGATGGTCTCCGCCATGCGCAATCTAATTGAAGTTTATGAACGATCTTTGATGCTCGAGCTCAAGATCGCTGTGATCCTGTTTAGTGTTTGGCTGTTTGTCGCCATCACCGGGCTGCTGTACTGCGTTTACACCTACCGTCGGGTTTCAATCACGCCTGTACCGGCGCGCACGATTCCGAGTCCACGCCGCAAGCAAAGTACCGACAGCGATTCTTGGTATATCAGCAAAACAGATGCTTATCCTGCGGTTCCTGCTCCAGATGTCTATCGTCGCCGAACTCCACCACCGCCTCCGACATTTCAAGCGTCTGTTCAGCCGTTCAATGGTCCCTCATACGCCGCAGCAGCCGCCGTCACTTCTCATACTTCACCACCACCTCCACTCCAATCCGCTTCTGCTACTGTCATGAGCGTTGACAAGGAGTGGGACCGGTACAGATCCAACAATCAGTCCGGCCTTGAGTTCCGGCCACCTTCTATTCTAGTCAGTTCTCGTCCTGCCACCACAATCATCACAGACGCATATCCTGATAGTCCTGTGTATCGTGAGGGCAGTCCCGGATACAAAGTCGAGCCGCTGCTTCCTTCGACGCCAGTCCGTCCGACATGCGCCAAACGCGCCGTGTTGTTGACTCCTCCAGAGCGCCAAAGCATGCACCCGACCAAAGGGTTTGTTCATTCCTAGTCGTATAACTGGATATAGCTTTATACTTGACACTTAATACCAAACATTCTAATCGTTTTCAGATTCTCCCAACGCTTTATTGCTTATTTTTAGCTTTACGTCTCTGAAGTGCAAACTCGGAACATTCAGGGTAAATTACATAACGCTGACACATAGTGGCGCCATATTGACTCATCTCTTATATTTGGCGCGAGCTGATTGGCAGTGACTAAGCGGTAAATGGGCTTGCAACCGGCGGTGCATGAGATCCGGGTACAAAAAAGTCAAATACCCGGGTGGTTCGGTACAAGATGCGGCTGGTAGACTGACTGGCTGCAACTAATGATGTTGAGTCAGGCACGTGGGAAGTGAGAGGTGCAATTGCAGTCTGAAGAACAGAGCCCATGAAGAAGCTGAGAGCCAAAGCTGGACTTGTTGAGATGAGAGGTCCGGGCGGGACTCGGGCTCATTGCACGGCGTCGTTGTAGTTTGTGTGGGGGCAGCCAGGAAAAATTAATTTCTCCGGCTGCGAGAGAAAAAAGAGACACACAAAAGGGAGAAGTGCTGAATAACACGAAAAAAATACAATAAATAATCCCAGCAGTGGCTCTTGTCTTCCCATATACACTTCTTCTGCAGAGACAACTTATCAGCCAGATACAGATCAAAATGCACAGTAATACAGATAAAGACAAGAAGGCCGAAGAGGAGGAAGAAGAAGCATCGCTGTTTTTGAACAGCGAACCGTCGCCAGTCGAGTCCGAAGATCCCAAGTCCGAAGATCCAGTGGCCGCAATTGCAGCGGCAGCGGCAGCGATTCAGAACTCTGGCGATATCGTCGACATGCCAGAGATTGCAAAACATCTGGGCTCGCCGAATGAGACTACAGAAGAGCCCGAACAGTCGACACATCCTGAACAGCCCGAACCGACACAATCACAACCACAACAGCACGGCTCGCTGGAGTCCGATCCATGGCCTATCGACTACACCGCGTCTGAACAGGAGTACACAGAGCTGCCCGAGAGCCTGCGATCGCGAATAGACAGGAGCTCCGAGTACCCGCACGGGCTGGCGAAGATCGGGACGCTGCTGCCCTGCGCGTTCACGACACGCGAAAAGGCCATCAAGTATCTCACCTCGTTTGCAGAGACCGAAGGGTTCCGTGTCGAGTTCACAGAGGATCTGGACGAGATGACCATCGCGTCGTGCCATATGACAGACGACACAGCTGCAGCAACAGAAGACGACGACAATCAACCAGTTGCTCTTGGTACAAAACGGGCGCGGCCCGGATCGCGCTGCCCATTCCAAGCGCGAATTGTGAAAAACAGTCGAAGCAATAGTGGTACCACTCCTTCCGATAACAGCAATAGCAACAGCAAACCTAGTGTCAAGAAAACCGGTCCTCCTACTGACGCGTATGCCGTGATTGTCGACTGCGGGGTGCACGACCATGGCCCGGACCCGGAACTTGCACCATCGAAGCGCCGGCGGTACACGCATTTCCAGAAAACGCTACAAGTGGACCTGTCTATTCCGGCCAAACCAGCGAGTACCGGTGAGATCATGGATCAGCGATGGCGGCTTTCCGACGAGCACAAGCGGCGCGGCGAGCGGCTGGTCAAGGGTCTGGTTGGAGCACTGCGGTTTGACAATGCGCTTTTGGAGGAGAAGCTGGACGGGCAGATGGGCGTGTCGCACTTGTTCTGGACCACGACGGAGTGCATGCAAATGCTGGAGAAGTTCCCGGAGGTGCTGTTCATCAATTTTATCTCGCCGTCGGAGCGCGGGATCACGGGCACGCTGGTGCACATCCAGGGCATCACCGGGCTCAACAGCATATTCGAGGTCGGGTACGGGCTGATTGGGACGCCGGGGCTCTCGGACTTCCGGTGGGTGCTGTTCCGGCTTCAGGACATTGCAGCGCGGCACATGGGCAAGGAGTACGCTCCGTCGGCCGTGATCACGTATCGCGAGACAATGCTGATGGCGGCTGTCGATAACGTGTTCCCGGAGACCAACCAGATCTGCGTGGGACAGGTGATGCGCGAGGTGTACAGTAAAAGCGCGGTGGCTTTCGGGATGGAGGATGCAGAAGAGCGTAAGCGGTTCTTGAAGCGGTTCAAGCAGTTGATTGACTCGGAGACGCCAGAGATCTACGCGCATGTCGAGACGGACTTTAAGAAAATGTACGCCAACACCAAAGTGCTTGAGCTAGTGCAGTACCAATGGCTCATCTACAAGACCAAGTTTGTGCGCGGATGGGTGGATCAGCACAAGCACTTCAACAACTACTCGATGGGCAAAGCAGAGCCAGTGCAAGCAGCAGTTGAGGAGATAGTCCAGAGCAGCGGCGGCGACCTGCTTCGGCTGCACTACCAGCTGTCGGCGATCCAGCGGCAGCAGCAGCACCGGTACCGCGCGGCAGTAGCCAACGAGAAGATCCGGTGCCGGGTCCGTTTCTATGTGCCGTTCTACGAGGCGGTGCGGTTCCGGGTCTCCGGGTACGCTTTGGAGATGATCCAGGAGCAGCGCGAGCGGTACCTGGAGCTTGAGTCGTCTGGCGAGACGCACCGGTGCACAGGCATCTTCACGGCGGTGACCGGGCTCCCGTGCAAACACACTCTGTCGCGCCCGGTGCAGATGTCGGACGTCAGCCGGCACTGGTGGCTCGACCAGCCGTCGCGCCGGTCCGAGCGACAGCTGCTGGCCCACGCCCGGCTCTCGGAGCGCGACCGCCACGCGATGCAGCTCAACCAGAAGCTCGACCGCGCCATGGGACTCGTCAAAGAGCATTTCCTCAACTACTCCTCGCTGGACTCGCGCGAGTTCATGCTAGCCTCGATGCTTGCGTTTTTCGAAAAGTCAGGCATCTCAATGGACTCTGTCAACGTGAGTTCAAGTCCGCCTGCCGGTGTCAGTATCGACGACGAGATGGGTCATGACGACAGCGTGAAACCGTATGATCCTGATTTGTTGCATGTTTCTCATACTCCATTACCATCTTCGACGTCATTGCCATCCTCGGCAATGGCCAGTTCATCCTCAGCTGCACCAGCCGCTAATCCTTCCCGTCCCTTTTTCAACCCGTCTGCTCTGCCAGTGCTTCCACCGCCTACGATACGGTCTCACGTTGCTCCCAGTCCGCCGGCTGCCCCCGAGAACGGACGTAAATGCGGCAAGTGTAACCAAGTCGGACACAATTCGCGAACCTGTGGCCAGAGGTTATGGTTACAGAGGGTTTGATCAGGCACAATCAAGATGATTGGGAGATAGACAATAACACTTGGTAAAAAGTACATAGAAAATAATACAATCTAATTTAATGCGTGCATATTTCAAAGCTTTGGCTGCTATTGAGCAGTGTACATTTCTTTACCAAGTCCACAAGCTAGAACCGAGGCTGCCAGGTCTGAAACCTGTCTAAACCCGTTTCTTCAAGAAAGGAGGCCAAGCAATGCCAATTGCCGACGGCGTTGGCGCGACAACGGCTCTGATGTACACACCTTGGTAGAGCAAGACTGAAGACTAGGGCTGATGTGCGTATACCCACTGTGAGCAGGGATATGCAGGAAGCAGGGTAAGTTTAGAAAAAATGGGTAAAAAGCGAAAAGGCAGGGTAAAATGAATCAAAAGGTCAGGTGGACATGAGTCGGTGGAGCTGGGCCAAGTAGATATGGGCCAAACGTGCTCTCATTCTGATATACACAGATAGTGCGTATATTCTAGGCCTTGGAATTTGTACCTCGACCAGTGGCCCATTTGTCCTCAGATTATGGCAAAACTCAACTTACGTGAGTATGCACATCTGAAAAGAGTAAACGCTATATTTTGACTTTAGCCTTTTTGGGCTGATCTACACTCTAGATCCGGAACATTATTCTTGATTAGATAAGTACGAGCTAGTTCGTATCTCACTGGTGCATGTACATGCAAAAGCATCATTACTTTTTCAATGTTGCTGTCTGCTTTTTTTGTAGGCACAAACGTTGTGTTGCATTACATGGGTGAAGTTGTTGTGAAAAAAACTGTGTGGAAAGTAAAAGAAAAAAGCAACAAAAGGTGTGTTATTAATTACTTTTTGGATGTCGTTACTTTTACTCTGTTGTTGTTGCTTACACAACGTAGCAGTTGTCGTCGTGACCCGGTGTGCTAAGCTTGACAACTTTATGTATGACAACACTTTTCTCTTCTTCTTAAGAATCGTTTAATTCCCACAATAAAAATATTTTTTTGTTCTTTCGGTTTCTTTCAAATACGTATCGACTACAAACGACATTTTCAACTGCGGGTATAAAGAAATTGGCAGGTCCGGTGAATTTTTCTATTTTTTTTAAAAACTACATAGTTTGTTTCCTCAACTTCTATTCGAATCGTCTTTTATTCAGCGCCTTTTTGATCTTGTTCGACCTCTTTGATAACTGCTCGACTGCTTTTCCCGACATTTTCGTTTCCATTGCCATCTCTTAAACCAACCATGTCGCTTAAACGATCGTTCACACAGAAGCTGCTCAAGCTCAAAAGCCCCGACGAAAAGTCTAGCACTACAAGCACGGCGCCTACTTCGCCGACAAAGTTCTCGCTGCGATCGCCAAAGATAGTCTCGCCCTCGCAAGAAGACTACTTTTACTCGATATCTTTTGAAGACACAACCACTGCATCCACCCCTTTGACCAACATCAACAGCATTTCCAACAACATCTCCAACAACGCCTCCTCCAACAATACCTCCAACCCCGCCACATCCAGCACCTCGACGGCCAACACGCCTTCGCTGGCCAGCACCGGATTCAGCAACATCCCTTCACTATCCCAACCAACCTTGAGCAGAGCCCCGAGCTTTTCCTCAGGCAGCGCAGACTCGCCTCGGACTCCTATCGACGGCGACTACTTTAGTTTGCCTGTGATCCCCCAGTCCTCGCTGGCGATGGACATCGCGGCCAGCAACGCGTCCGGCCACAGACACATGCCGGCACACCAGCAGCACCGCAAGGTCCCGAGCCAGGCGTCGAGCAACTACGAACCCGACTCGGTGCCTGATGGTATTAGCAAGCGACAGGCCGAGGACGACGCCGTTTCCAGATGCGACGAGATCGCAATGGAAATCCTGGAAAAGGTGTCTGCCGAAGACTACCGCAACGATCTCGAGAACATCAGTCTCTGAACATCAATCACCAGTAAATATATATTAGTATGCTTGCTTCACGCGTGCGCTGTTGATGTCCAATGCGTTGTCTTCCGCATTGACACTCTTTCTTGCCGTGATCAGTCTCGTATACACCCTCATTCCCTTTCTACTACTCCTCCTTTATTTATGACATGAAACGACACATCTCCTTTTATCACCTCCTATATGCGCACACATCTGCTCTCCTTCGTGTATATATACGCGTGTGTATATACCAAATATAAAAAACATATTTATAAAAGTATTTTATTTGCGATTTGCCCCTTTTTGAATGAAGAATTAAATAAAGGTGTAGCGAAATGAATGATGCTTTGTTGCAACTGATTATCCAGTATAGTCCGTCTCGCGATGGCAATATTGGACGCGGATCGACGCAACAAAATTATAAATAGAAATTTCAAGCTCTTGAAAAAGTTATTCCCATTTGCCGTTTATTATTAGGTAATGCTTATTTAATTATGCTATAATCTATCAGTAGTCTGCTTTGGGACATTTTGGACTTGAACGGCGAAAGGCGAAAGGCGAAAGACGAAAAAAAAAAAAAATCGTTCTTATTCAAAGCACTTGAACAATTTGCTGACTGCAATCATAGAGCACTTTCGAGTCAGACAAGATGGTGAACTACAAAAATGCGTTAGTGTTGGCGCCAATGGTGAGTATTCATACCGTAGAGCTGTGATACTAGACGAAAGATGCTAATGAGTCAACAGGTGCGGATCAGCGAGCTGCCAGTCAGATTGTTGGCGCTCAGATACGGAGCGGATCTGGTATGGGGTAGGTGATGGAATAGCTTTGTGAAACAGGACTGAGAAACTGACATGACCAAACAGGACCAGAGATTGTCGACAAAAAGATTATAACTTGCAAACGGGTCTGGAATGGTAAGTACATCATCTAATCTTGATCTTTTTTTGTGACATCTCTCTAACATGAAACCCAACCAGAAAAGCTGAAAACCGTCGAGTTCCGCGAACCAAACGATAAGATCGTGTTCACAACCGCGCCCGATCTCGAAAAGACCCGCTTGGTATTCCAGCTCGGCACCGCGTCGCCCGAACTCGCCGTGCAAGCCGCCAAAGTCGTTGCGCGCGACGTGGCCGCGATCGACGTCAACTCCGGGTGCCCGAAACACTTCTCGATGCACGCCGGGATGGGCGCCGCTCTGCTCAAAACGCCCGACAAGCTGTGCGAGATCCTTTCCTCGCTCGTCGAGCAGGTAGGCAAGCCGTTCGGGATCCCGATCAGCGTCAAGATCAGGCTGCTCGCCAACGAACAAGAAACATGCGGGCTCGTGCGCCGGCTGGTCGGGACAGGCATCTCGAACCTGACACTGCACTGCCGTACAACGCCAATGCGTCCGCGCGAGCCCGCGATCAGGAACGACGGACAGCTGCGCAGCGTCGCCCAGATCTGCAAAGAAGCTGGCGTGTCCTGCCTCGTCAACGGCGACGTCCCGGACCGCTCGGAGCTCGCAATGCTCTGCGAAAAGTACGGCGTGGACGGCGCCATGATTGGCCGCGGCGCCGAAGCCAACCTCAGCTGTTTTGCCGGCGCGCCGCTCAAGCCATGGTACGAAATCGTGCACGAGTATTTCGAGATTTGCAAACAGTACGAGAACCACGTCGTCAATACAAAGTTCTGTCTGGGCAGAATGATCCCGGGCAAATCGCCAGTCTACGCATCGGTCGTGGGATCTAGGACTATGGAAGCTGTGGGCGAAGCGCTCAAAGCCGCTACAGAGCTCGAAGACCAACGTCTAAACAACAAACAGGCATCACCTGACAAGAAAAACAAACATGACAAACGGCCTTCTTCGTCTGGTCCTGAAGAACATCCAGAGGCCAAACGCGCTCATGTGGCTGTTTCAAATTAGATTCATTCCATTACACATTCATACACAAAATAATTAATATAAACTTGATACATAGAAAACATCAGTACCCATCGGCACCAGCCCTCTTTCTCCACCAATCGCTGACCGCATGTATCACATTCGATTCGGGATCAATGTAGATACCGTTCATCGAGGACCCTGGTGCATGATACTCAACGTTGTGGCCTCTGCTTTGCAACTCCTCAGCTACAACCTCCGGCGTGCCTGGCTCGATAAACGCAGTGTGCGGAAGAAGCTGGTGATGGAACCGCGGGCGCGCAATGACATCAAGCAGTGGCAGGCCGTAGTCAAGCTTACGGACAATAGCTTGGAACACAGAGGTCAGAATTCGCGATCCACCAGCAGCACCAATCGCCATTTCGACACGCGGATTATCACCCTGTGTCACAATGATAGACGGGACACAAGACGATAACGGACGTTTGTGTGGTGCTACCCAGTTGAAGATCGAGGGCTCCAGTTCAAACGCATTTTTGGTGCCTGGTGTCGAGAAATCGTCCATTTCATTATTCAAAATGATACCAGTGTCGCGGTCAACCACCAGCGATCCAAATAAGAGATTGACAGTGGTCGTCATTGACACCGCCATGCCTTGCTCGTCCACAACCGAAAAATGCGCGGTTCCGTGCGGGTCTACTGCTTCGTAGGCCGGATTGTACGCTTGCCAGGGGCGTGTTTGGTCGTCTGAAATGTTATGGCGCACAGTCTTGGCCCATTTTTGTGTCTGCAGATACTCCACGACAGCGGTGTTGTTGGTGTCTACGGGATCACCAAGCTGACTGCGGCCGGATCCCATCCACTTCATAACCTCAATCATGCGCTGCGTCGGGATACCAGTCATGTCGCCTGAGCCCTTAGAGTCAGTGTACTTGGCTGAGTCTGAGTATCCGTTAAGCACATTGAGCCCAAACAACAGCATTGGGCCACTGGCAGGATTAGGCACGGTATACACGGTTCTGTTTCTAAAGTTTGTCGAGATGGCAGCAGAGAACTCAACATTGTAGTTTTCAAAGTCCTCCAGCTCCAAAGTACCACCAGTGTTTTGAACAGTTTGTACGAGTTTCGGGGCAATTGGGCCTTCAGGATCGTAAAACACTTTGTCACTGCCGTTTCTGGCAATAAGCTCGAGAGTATCGGCCATGTTGGGTCTGGACACCCACTCGCCAATTTGCTTGAATCTTGCGTGCTCCTCGTCGTACAGCCAGTCAAAGTTGTCCTTGATAACGCCTGCAGATCCAGGCGGCGCCAGCTTGTCAGCAATTTGCAGATAGTGAATGGCATTTGCCAGCGGCTCCTCGACTCTGAATCCTTCGCGGCTCAGCTTGATCACTGGGTCAATAAGATCTTCCCAAGGCAGTTTGCCGTACCGTCTCCATCCTTCGTACAGACCCTTGAGTTCTCCTGGAACTGCAACAGCTAGTCCGCCAATCTTGGACTTCCAGAATCCGTCCTTGTACATGTTTTTGTATGCGTGTTTGCCTGCCTTTTCGCGACAGTTGATGGTCAGCACCGAGTCGTCAACAAGTTCTTCATCTTCATCTTCGGTGGAATCAAGGGTTCGATTGAATCCTGGGGGAGGGCGCACAATGACGAACCCACCACCGCCGATTCCAGACGAGAAACTGTTGACAGTGCCAATACAAAGCGCAGTGGTGACAGCGGCATCAGCGGCAGATCCACCTGCTTTGAGGATCTCGACCGCGAGAGTCGAGCACTGCTTGACATCACAAGCCACTGCTCCATGATACGCCACTGTTAAGTGGTCGCTGTCTTGTGAAGATTTCAATGATGAGAAGGTGTTGATGAACGGAATGGATAGATGCGATCTATCGAGAAATGCAATTGCAGGTGCATGGCCAAGCGCGGGGCGCACCGTTGAGTAGTACAAATGTCCAGAAAGAACCAGAGCTACCAGCACCAGCAAGCCAGTTAGCTTGGATCGTCGACCCTGATTGATCCCGGTGTTGTTTGGTATTAAAGGTGTATGTTTTTCCGACATGATCTATATTATAGTGTCTAGTAAATGAAAATGTATGAAGAAGAAAAGTTGAATATAATGCCGAACCGAAGGATATATTAGTAATTCTGACAAGAGCAAGAAATTGAAAGCAGAAAAAAACAAGGCTTTGTTTTGGGCGCGATTAGCCATAGAAAAGATTCGATGAATCATTCTCCGGCTTCACTGAATCCCGGTAAATGCGGTAATATCACAAATCATCGTCGCCGGTTTTAAAGAAGCCACAGCTGATATGGACGAATGTGGCGCTGTGGCGATTACAAAGAGATATGGCGATGACGGCACCGGCGGGTTATCAGTGGCGCTAGTAAGATAAGGACCCCGACCAATCTGACAGCCAATTATAAAACAAAATGGGACGAGTGTGGCGATAAGCCATAGATGAAGCAACTACCGGGGTGAGGCTCGGTTGTGGAATGATTGGAAGATGCTGAAGATGAAGCTGGTTACTCGGTGCTGTTGGCGATGTCGCTGTTTGGTGATAACCCGGACCGAGTCTACAACTGGCGTACAGTTATAATATACAAGTATTTTGTCTGTTGTATCAAGTCACATACCCCGTGAGCTTCTGAGAGTGGCTTTTGCACCAAAAACAGTAATAGCAAACACGCTTCCAATTGCCCACTGAGCAATCGACCCCGTCCAGTCCCTCTCCAGCCCACCACAATAGCTCCATCAGCGCTTGCCGAATGTACACACATTGCATTTTTCCTGTTCAGGCCGCTGCCATCCATCATCCGGGTCCTGGCCAAACACCGCGTGTTTTCATGTAATGCCGTGCGCTGCAATGCTGTTTTTGATGCGATGTACGTGAGTCTGTATTAAAAACAACGGTACAGATACGTTTGGCATTGGCGCAATTTCGTGATGTGCCCTCCATAAAAGCGAGTAGAATACGTAAAAGTCTGATTTATTTCTGTTTTGGATAGTAAGTTTCTCGATTCGACAAACAAACAAGTGTGTATTCAGAGTTTGTTCTGGGAGCTGTACAAATGACATCTCGCTTTTGTAACAGGCTGTACAAACTTATAATCTTGAGTTTGACTGCGCATCTTCAACTCTGTTTATGCTACACTTATTTCAATTTTGGCTCAAGGTTTCCCAGGACTCAAAGGATTATGATTTCTCGCCTATTCTCCAAAACGTTGTTGTTCATTGTCTTTCGCATGTTTTGTGCTTCTTCATCGGCTATAGAGTTAGAGAGAAACACAAACGCGTCGCGGCGGTGGTCGGTTGAGTGGGCGAACATTTGTAGTACACATACTGTGAAGCTTGTCAGTTTTAAGAAAGGTAATTGAACTTTTGTCGCGAGATTATGTAAAGCTGATCGTTAAGATGTTGTGGAGACACAATGGTTTCAACGTAAAGGGACTGCGTATGCAGATGAGGTAAAGATGGCCAAAGCAATCCCAAGACTAGAAGGTCTGAAAGTATTCGCTCTTCGCTATTAGCTCGGCTCGGCATTTTGAAGACTATTCACAGTCAGACACACTCTTCACCATCAACAAATGGCGTATCTGAATACCCACGACTATATCGAGACAAAACCATATCTAGAGTTGCGCTATCGTTTAGATGGCGATATCAGATGCGGAGAACAGTGTATAGTGTGTTCAAAACCATGTTCGTAGACACGCTTTCCAGAAGCATTGTTTATCCGCAACCGGCCCTGCGTCGATTCAAAGAAATCTTGGATCAAGTGGTGATTGTAAATTTTTAGCCACTCGGTTTTGTATGTCTCGTCCCGGATGCTTCTGCGGACTCGCTTTCGAGAGAACGTTTTGTTTGAATCACTTGCAACAGAAACAACACACTCGGTTGACAAGTTGTTGCTTCGGAGAGAAATACACTCATCAACCTTTGTTTTTCATGTGAGAAAGATGGCTGTACCAAGCGGTATTGAGTTTGAAAGATACATTTACGTACAGTGAACTCAAATCTAGCTGTTTCAGGTCCTTGGTACGGCGAAGAAAGCTGGCGGTATCGGCAATCTGTACGTAGTTTGAGTTGACTCTTTACAAGGCCAAACTTACGAACGTACCTTTTTGACTGCAAAGCCTGCTCTTACGACTAGAGTCAAATCTCTCTTGTCTCTGTTTCTCGATTCAGCCTTTGAGATACGAGACTACATCAACGAAACTGCTCGACATTTCCTGGTGAACCAAAGTCAAGTCTACAATCGGTGCAATTAACACATTTGCAAAACCGTATGCAAAACCTCATCATGTATGCAATCGAGAAAACATGAGAGATTACTAGAATTGTTTCTTTTTTCTGATTCTGCAAATCATGTCTAAGACATGAGTCTCCTGCTTCTTCATCTGCCCCAGATTGTCTCTCAGCAATCCATGGTAATATAATAACTTGTAGTCTTTTATGTTTATGAATGTTTGTTTGTGAGTCTTGTTATAGTTAAATCCGCCGAACTTGTAGTTCAATATCGTCAATCATGTTATGGGCTTCGGTATCGTATTCAGCATGCCAACCAAAGCTTTCCTGACCTATCCGCTGATAACGTCCTTTATAACAGACTCTCAACCGTTTATGCTTTTGAGTCCAAGACGTTTTGACTGCTTTCTAGGAAGTCCGACGCATTCTGACACAACTCGTTCTTGCCATTGAAAAGTCGTCCAGATCCAAAAAAAAAAAGAAAAAGAAATGAGACTTAACAAATCACCAAAAAGCCATCATTGATAAGCTTGAGACTGCATACTGCGTAGCCATTTTCAAAGAGCAGTCATCATCGTCATGTACGCGCTGTTTGGTAGTCGTTCCTTGTGTATCGGTCTGTTTTCAAATTCCACTTTTTCTTCATGATACAGAACCATAGGTACACATTGTCTTTTCCAGTCATTGGCTGGTGCGATCAGCGATGCTAGAGCGGTTTGGTAGCACATTGGTGTCTCTCAAAGGTTTTAAAAGCGGCAGCTGCAGGAAAACGTACTTCTCAAATGGGCCGACCCGCTTACGTCAAAGAGCTATGTCAGCCATCTGTTAGGACGACGAGCCGTTCATAAAATAAGGTCTATCCGATCAAGTCAATTTTCCACTGCAACTTATTGAAATATGCCAATGATTCGATAAAGACCTGATCATAATCATCCAGAAGTCCACCACTGATTAGCAATTCAGTGCGGCAAGAACAGCAGGAACGGCGGATCTATACAGACATGTGTCCACCGAAACCGACTACTTAATGTGTCAAGCGATGATGTGTTGAAATGTGTAACTACACGCGGAATCCAGTGATAATAACCCGACTGAAACTACAAATAATCGAAATTGATTAATATAATCGAATGTATCCATGATCCGATTTGAATGCAGTATATTTAAAAGCTCGCGGTTGTTCAGTGTCCTTCTTGTAGTGTTATGTGTAGTCCAAGCAGGACCTCAATCAGACGACGTACATTGTAATTATAGCAGATATTATAGATGAACCAGTTTGATGGTGGTGCCAAATCGTGTGAAACGATAGCCACATCCGCACATTTACAACCACAAGCTATATACTTTCAATGTATAGTTGCGGGATCTACATAGAGTTTTAACCTCCTCTCTCAATCGACATTGGCATGATGTCTCCCCGGAAAACGCAAAGGTCATCAACAGATTCCAATTGTCTTTGTTGTCTTGTAGATTGCCAATATACACCAGCAATAACGACAGCCAACGCTATTTCTTGAAGCATTTTTGCCATCTTTTGAAATGGCAGCCTCCGAGAATACAATCAGATTTATAATTACACGCAAAAGCAGCATTTCGGGTCTTCCAAACTGTTTTAAATCTACAGCTGGCTTCCAAAACGTTTCTTTATTTTTTGTTCTCTTCCTCAGCTGCCTTTGAACCATCCCCAGGTTGCCTAACCAGCACACGTCGCCATCCAGCCAACTCTCCACAATCAGTCTCAATTCGGACTTGCGCCGCCCATTTGAGACCTTATTATTTGATTACATGTACACGTCTACGCTTCGGCAAGTCATTGTAAAATCAATTACGTGTACACTTGCACATAAGCAACTTATCTAACCAGTTGAATCCTAATGCTGTCAAAAGAGGACGAATCTGGCGGTAGACTGAAAATAAAATCGCTTATGAAAGTTACCGCTAAGTTTTGCAGCATCATCTACACAGTTTACTTTTCTTTCAATTCTACAAATTCACACAACAATATGTTTAACGTTTCTGTACGATTCTGCTATCTAATTCACAGATAGTAGTAGTCTTTTGTAAGACAAAAAGTAATGCACCCACGGTGGGAGTCGAACCCACAATCTTCAGATTTCAATACTGAAAGACTTTAGAAGTCTGACGCGTTAACCATTGCGCTACGCGGGCTTTGATGTTTTTCAAATCAGTTGGATAAATATGAACTCTACACGTTGATGCTTCCAAAAAGCTTTAGGACTGCAGTGATGTTGGAAATTGAGTCTGGAAACACTGACATGACTTAAAGAAGGTTTATCAGAAGGCTGTTCACGAAATGTACCATATCTGTCCATTTCGTATTGCTGTATGATAGGATTTTGCTAAATTTCGTTGTAAAAAACATCCTTTTGGATATATTTTTTAGTACACAAGTTTTCATATATCAGTCGACGAAGCTACTACAAGCTACACTGCCTGTACACTTCTCAAAATTAATGTTCTCAATCTAGTGAGTCAATATGTTTAGGTATTTCTGAAATTAGAGTAAGCTGTGAAATATGGAGAAAAAGGTGGTGAAAACAATATTTACAAACTAGTATGTCAAGGAAAGATCTCTATTAAACAGGCTTTACTTGACGAGAATTGATAGATTAAAACATGCAATTTTTTTTAAAAACCAGATATATAAAGAAATGTTTATAGCCTTTTGAAATTGAAAGCACAAAACTAGAATCACGAGTGTATCATATAACTATACTTTACACAGCTAAAAATTGGATACGAAGATATCGGCATATTCCATGATCGGGAATATACAAACCATCAGCAAAATGTTGAATACCAGTATGAAGAAGTAAAAGCATTCCAACATTTACATAAACGAAACACCTCAACACTTAGCTGTAACGTCTGATTTTATACTGCCTGGAGTCGGTCTCAGGGTTTTGTTTGGAGAAAATGACGGTATTGATGAAAAGATTGGGCGTATTTGTAGCGCCATCATACCCTACCTTCCATGGCAGAGATAATCTTTCTTGGAGCAATTTGTCGGGTTTCTGGAATCTGAGTTTGAGCAATGTGTGTGCTATGTAGTTGTAGTACCATTTCGTGAAGTTTTGACAAATGTACAAAATATCGTCTAGAAAAAAAAGTTAAGCATGACAAAGTGAAACAAACGCTTCTGTATCAGGTACACAAATAAATATTATAGTCTACTTGATGACTATTACAATACATCTAGTTTTCAACTGAATTATCAAGATTAAAATTTACATTGGTATCACCGAGTTCTCATATGTTAAAAATTGACAACACAAGCAATTTCAACATTAAAAATACTGTCTTCGCAATTACTAATACCAGAATATAATGTATATTAGGAGCTATATTTCAATTTACATTTGTTGCTGACCAATTTCTATCATTAATCTAAGAGTAAACTGTTCGCCGTCGTCAATGGCTCCTGCCAAAGAACTGTAGCTCACAAGCACGGACCATCCGTACACTACGGCTCAACTTGACATGCTTTTTCATAAGCCATTGAGGCCCAACCATCAACGCCCTCATAATCAGCCCTTCTTTCTCTCTCCACCAACTGATACCGCCCGGATCCCATCCATTTTACATTTCTGGCTAAACGACTGAACCCTTAATCAGAAATTAGAATAGTATATCAATCCAGACAACCATAAATTTGATACCTCGACACTTACATGTCCCCGTGACAACAAAGTACCGGTTGTATTCTCACTCAAGTATTAAGATAACTTAAACACAAAGGTTTCTTCTATAATTGTTCCGCAACGTCAACTAACCGTTGACCAACAGTCGCAAAAAAACAGTGCCTATGACAGAGACAGGGGCTCTCGGCCGCTAAAACAATTGATATGTGCTCACAGTGTCCGAAGATGAAGCTTAATAAACATGTACAAATAGGTCAAAACGGACCAGGACCTGTTCCAAAAAAATCTCCAGAGAAACTTATTCGAAATACGCTTGGGTATTCAAAATCATAAAGCAAACCGCATCACTAAAGCATGCAATTCCCAAACCATTGTTTTTTAGTCAAGATATCAGTAGCAGCTATTAAGGTTTGCCTAACAGCAAGATCCTGGACACTTAGGCTTGTGGAAAGGTTACTATCCAGCTGGAATCCAGGGATATTACAACACGTACTGATTTCAGTATCAAATTGTGTACTGGACGATCTGGGTTGCTTGAATGCCTTTCTGAAGGCATATGCAAAGCAGTGAATGTTTCCGTTGACACCCTTCTGTCATCTGTCCGCAAAACTTTGTGACAGCCGTACTTTTATCGATCTCATCCCGTTACGTCTTAGGACACTGACGCCAGCTTCGGTTGTAGTATAAATGACAAATCCCAAACAAGTGCAATTCCTAGCTCCGCGATCAGCTCTGCAACTGGTATAGATCAATTATAAATGTAGAACAAAAAGTATTTGTTCAAATTGGGACGTAAAATTCATGTTGGCAGTTTGACTAGCAAAACTCTTGTCTGACTGATGCCTGGAGGATGTACATGTGCTGTTAGTGTTCTTTTCAAAACATTCGAATAACAGATTTATAAAACGCGCATACATCAATGTACAATTTTATTTATCTATGGCAAAACCATAATGTGATGAAAGGGAAACATCAATTACTATCTCATAAATTATATCGTAAATTGTAAACACTACTAACTAGCTTAGTCTTGTTCTTGACCAACAAAAGGAGCCAACTTGGCGGTACCTTCTTCCCAAGAAGCACCCTTGATCATAGCTTGGATAGCAGCAATGACGTCTTGCTTGGATCCACGAACTTGTTGAGTGGAATCACGCTCACGGAGAGTGATAGAGTTATCCTTGACAGATTGGAAATCAATAGTGACACCGAAAGGAGTACCCAACTCATCGTTACGAGAGTATCTCTTACCAATGGAGACACTGGAGTCATCGACCTTGGATGGAATACCCTCGGAACGAAGCTCAGAGATAAGCTCTTGAGTAAGGGGCTCGAATTGCTCGTTGTTGGAAAGAGGAACAACAAGAACCTTGGTAGGAGCAACAAGAGGAGGGAATGAAAGAACACCACGGGCGGCGTCCTCGGGTCTGGTCCAGAAATTGTGCTCAAGAACACAGTACAGAATACGGCCAATACCGAAAGAAGGCTCAATGACGTTAGGAGTGTACTCACGGACGTGCTCCTTGCGGGTTCTCTTCTCAATGTTGACAAGAGAAGTGTCAATCTCGACCTTACCTTCAACACCTTCAACGTCAACAGAGACCTTGCAGTCCTTGGCCAAAGCAGCGGCCAAGTCCTCCAACTCACATTGGTTACGGGTAGTCAAGTACTCCTCGATCTTGGGGGCGTCCTTGCGGAACTTGGGTCCGAACTTCTTCTTGTCAAAGTCGACTTCGAAAGCATCAACGACGATGGGCTCTTCAAGAGTTTCACGGACAACAAGCTTTTCCTTAGTACGGGCGGCGTGGACAGTCAAGTCGTAAGCGGATCTGTCAGCACAACCAACACACTCGATCCATCCGTAGGAGGAGTGCAACTCGGCATCCCAACAGTCGGCGGCGTAGTGGGCCATCTCGTTAGCCATGTGTTGTCTGAATCTCAATCTCTCGGGGTCAACACCAATCTTGATCAAGAACAGATAGATTCTACCCAAGAAGTAACCAAGAGTCTCGTTGTCAACCATACCGGAAGAAACGGCCTCACCAATAGTGACTTCAGCAATGTCGGTCTTACCAGCAGATTGGACATCCTTGGACAAGAATCTGAGCTTGAGGTCCTTGACTCTATTGAATCTGGGGTGGTTCTTGTTCTTGGGGTCGACAAAGTGCTCGATTTCGGCCATGAGGAACTCACGGACACGCAAAAGACCAGCACGGGGAGAGATTTCGTTACGGAAAGACTTACCAATAGAAGCAGAGGCAAAAGGCATCTTCAAGTTGTTGCATTCAAGAAGCTTGCTGAAGTTCAAGAATTGACCTTGGGCGGTTTCGGGTCTCAGGTAACCCTTCAATTGACCAGAGGGGCCAATAGCAGTTTCAAACATGAGGTTGAAGGCAACGGGGGGAGCAAGAGGGCCACCGGTGGTGGGGTTGTTAATATTGTGCTCCTTGATGAGTTGTCCAAGATCATCACCAGAGTAACCATCGATCTTGGCGAGAATGGTCTCGTAGAGCTCGACAACATCGTCCTCGAGCTTGACGGCCTTGATAGCAACGTTCTTCTTCTTTCTCTTCTTCTTGTTCTCGTCTTCCTCAGCAGGGGCAGCGGCTTGACCACGGGCCTCAAGGTTGCCCTTGAGTCTGCTCTCAAGAACCTCTTCGACCAAGTGATCAGCTCTGAAGATTTCACCAGTGGCCAAATCGCGGCACATGTAGTCGGAGAACTTATCGACGTGACCAGAGGTCTTCAAAACCTCGTAGGGGGTCAACATGGTGGTGTCGACTTCTTGCATGTCTTCTTCCAAAACAAAGTGCTTTCTCCAGGTTTCGACAATGTTGGCTTGCAAAGAGCAGCCTGGTGGGCCGTAGTCGTAGAGACCGGAGACACCTCCGTAGATGTCGAAGGCGGGTCCGTAGAAGAATCGGCGCTTCAAGACGGCCTCGATTGCTTCACGGGAGAATTCCTGGTTGGCGGGTTTGACAGACATTTTTGTTTGTTTTGCTTTTAGAAGAGATGAGGATGAGGAATGAAAAAAAGATTTTCGTGTTGTAAACAAAAATTTATTCAACAACACGCCAGGGTGAGGGACCCTAATCAATTGAGTTAAGTTCACCGTTTTAAAAGTGCGATGCAAGCAGGAGGATGTGAATCACAGCTGTGTTTCACACTTGGGGAAGCGTTAAGAGTCACCGGAGGGGCAGAGAAGTGGAAAGTGTCAATGTGATTGAAGGGAAAAGAGGTTCAGAAAACTTTTGGGATTAAATTATATTTCGCAGGCGAATGGGTTGCGAGAACGACGGGATCAACGCGATGGAGCAATATGTACGGAAGTAGAGATATATATGGATGCACACAGAAAATTGCGACGGGATAGATCACGACGAGATCTTCAGAAGCATTGGGAAAGACGAGCTGGAAGTTGGCGCACGGATCTCGCACGTCATGCAGTGGCCTGACTAAACACGAATCCTGTTTCAGTATTTGTGCTTGGTCGAGTAGTCTACATAGAATGGTTAGTAGAAAGAAAACACAACAATTGGAAGTAGTAAACTTACCCTTTGGACTAACGACAAGACCTTTACCCTTGCGTGCACCCCGGTATATGACCTCCATGATATCAATCAGCTCCTGTTTGTCATCCAACACCCAATTCAGCTTATTGTTGTTACCGGTACCAAAATCACACAGCATGTGCTTGTTTCTAAAGAAAAACATGACAGCCATAGGATCGTAGAGCTCATAGATCTGGTTGAATGCAGGCACCTCGTCAATATCGCAAAGATAGATAACGGCGAAGTTACGCACCTTTTCGGCTACTCCGTACAGGATTTCGTCCATGCGCATGCATTCGGGGTCGGAATCGCGGCCGAACCGAATGACCACAAGTCGATCCTCCTCAGACAGAATTGCCTGGTCGACGTGCCAGCCAGTGTGTAAATGCGGTAAGAGAATACTACCCATTGGATCAGAATTGTGGTTGTTTAGGTGTGTATATTGGCAGTGGAAAAGTTAAAAATAGTGTTGAGAATGTGCAATTACAAGTTTTCTCTCATACAACAGCCATCATCACCAAGCACTACATTCGATCCAACTACATACTCCCTGGTAATAATATCGGCGGTTTTTGAATCAATCATAACTGTTGCTTTTTTATTATTTTATTTGGTCTCAGATCTTCTAATATACAAACACACAAAACACTATACACAGAAAACAGAATAATAAGCAGAAATATATACACATTGAGGAATAAGTAGATGGATAGCGATCAGGTCGCGGCGTGAAAAAAAGAGGAAACCGGGAAATCCTCATAAAGAATGCTCATTTGTTCATTGACAACATCTATTTCTTTCCCCGTCTCTTGCCTGCAAGCTTACCACCGGACTGAACGGGCGTGAAGTTCTCGCCCATCAGATCGTAATAGTCGTCCAGCAGTGAGGCCTTAGGAGGAGCGGGAGTCTCGGCATTCTCCTCAGTCTTTTCATCAGCCTTGACAGCTTCTTCAGTAGCAGCACCCTCGGCGCTGTCAACAACAGTGGCAGCGGATCTGTCAGCAGAATCGGAAGTCTCCACAAAACCAAACTTTTGCTTGAACTTGGCCAATCTTCCCTTTGCATCGGATTCTACGGCCTTCAGATTAGCTCTAGAAGGATTCCATACAACGCTGTTTCTTTGGTCCGCTAGATATCTCCACTCAACTCTGGGAAATTGCGATCTTCTGGTATACGTCGCACCGTCGGACAGCTCGACCTTACAATCGAATTTGTAGTAAATGGCGGGTCTGGTTTGACCAGGAACGAGCTTTCGCTTTAGACGGCGGGTCAACACACTTTTGCCGGCGGTCGGGGCGGCGTATGATCTGGTTTGCTGCTGCACCGCAATACGGGCAATCGGCGATGCTTTAATGGTCAGTAGACTCGACATGGCTGAGGCTGTTTGCGAAGAGGTTCCAATTGGAGTATGGAGTTTGGTGGATGTTCGCGAAGGTGAAATATTTTTTTTCATGGCCCAAAATCTGCTAAGAAACTCTTATTGGGCATGTGTCATGTGACATGTGTTTTTTGTTTAGTCTTCAGCACACAAATGTATGATCTGCACCGAAACAAGGCACTGAATAGCCAACAAATCGTTACATCTCAGTAAATCACATTGAATAACAGTCTATCGGCACTTTTGATTAAACAGATCAGCTCAATTGTCCTTTGATTATGGTGGTTTGGCCAGAGTTCACATAGTAAATCTGCCTGGATCTGCCCTAACCCGTACAGGGTAACACTCAAAATTACCAAAATTTTTCAAACGCACAGAAAGAAAAAAATTTTAAAGTGCACCTTCAACGCGATCGCCAGACCAACACCAAGGATACAGACGCAGAAGATATAGAGGAAAGATGTCGGAAGAAAACGCCCAACCTATTCAAAATACCGAAGAGGCCGCCGAGATTGCCAGAAAGTATGATTTGACCGAGAAAATGATGCCATTTTTGGATCGTCATCTCAGTTTCCACTTGGCTGAGTTCTTGTCCTCCAGAAACCTGTACGACGAAACCAACCTGCTACAGCTCAAGTACGACTTGCTTAAGGACACCAACATGATCGACTATATTCAAGAGCTGAAAAAGAAACTGGGCCACGAAGAGGAGGCTTCCGACAAGCTAAAGGCCAAGAGAACTGAACTTCTTGAGAAGATGAAGGGCCTGGAAAACAACCTGGACAGATTCTTCAACGTGCTGGAGAACCCTGAGGTGCAAGGAAAGTTGAAGCAGGACAAGGTACAGAACTTGAAGCTCTTTGAGGAGTACGGAGTATCAAAGGAGGATATCGATAACTTATACTATCTGGGTCTGCTGAAATTCAGCACTGGTGAATACAAGCCCGCTTCCGAGATGCTGGACCAGTTCAGAATTGTGTCCACCGACAACAAGCTGATCCAATCTGCTACTTGGGGTAAGCTTGCTATTGAGATTATCAACGGCATGAACGTCCCCGCTGTTACCGAGGAGATCTTGAAGATCAGAGACATTGTTGACCAACGATCTTTCGCCGACTCTATTACACAACTTCACAACCGTACATGGATCATTCACTGGTCTTTGTTCCTGTTCATCAGCAAGGATTTCAACAAGGAGTCTTTGATTGACCTGTTCTTCTCTCCTTCATACATGTCTACTATCCAAGCTTCATGCCCCTGGATCATCCGTTACATCGCCGCAGCCGTCATTTCCCTCAACAAGGGCAGAAACTCTGCCAGTTTCCAACGCCGTCTTAAGGATCTTGTCAGAGTTGTTGGTCAGGAATTGTACGAGTACCAAGACCCCGTCACCGACTTCATCCGTGCTCTCTACATTGACTTTGACTTCTCTGAGGCACAAAACAAGCTTAACGAAGCCGAGGCCGTTCTTGCTAATGATTTCTTCTTGAACGGATCTACCTCCGAGTTCTTGGAGTCTTCCAGACACTTGGTTTCTGAGCTGTACTGCCGTATCCACCAACGCATCAATGTTGCCGAGTTGTCCGCCCGTTTGAACCTTTCCCCTGAGCAAGGTGAGAAGTGGATTGCCAACTTGATCAAGGACACAAAGATGGATGCCAAGATTGATGAGTCCAATGGTACTGTCATCATGAACCATCCCGTCAACAGCGTCTACCAAGAGGTCATCGACAGAACAAAGGGTCTGACATTCAGATCGAATCAAACCCTCCAACAAGTGGTCAGCAAGAACGAGTCTGTTTCCGCTTAAAACTACCACATCTCCCCCAAAAAATCATGTAACTTTGAAAGTTGGAACATAGATATATAAATTAACGATTTTTATTTGATCCGGAAGAGAAATGAAGTTTGATTTCGACAAACAAAATGATAACTATGTACAGAAATGAATTTATCTAATATCAAAATATTGACTATGATTACTTTTAGTTGTTTATGACGATTCCTCCTTCTTTTGTGCCAAAGGGTTTTGAACAAATTGAAGGGGTGCTTTGCGGATAACAGGTTCGACAGGCGGCAGATTCTTGATAGATTCCGGGGTGCTGTAGAATCGTTCTTTCATGAATTCGACTTCTTTACGGAACTCTTGTTCGCCGTTGGCTCTGAATTTATAGGCTTTGAGAGCTTGCTTTTGGGTGTCCGGGTCGATGGGAAGACCTTGAGCTTCAAGACAGGCTACGGTGCGGGCGACGAGACTGAACTTCATGTCGCGCTTGCCGTCAACAAGTTCAAGAATAGACTGAGGTGCGTTGTCGCCCAAACGAGGCTCGAGTTTAAGAACACGGGTGAAACCAGATGGTCTGTCTTTGTACCGCTCGGCCAGAGTGTCGAATAGCTTTGGAATGATGGTAGGAGGGTCCTGAAAATCATCGAATGTTAGTAAATACTGCTTGATCGAGAGTGAAAAACTCATGAACGTACGTAAATATGTTGTTGGGCTCTCACTTTGGCGGCGTCGAGGTTGGGCGAACGGTTCTTGGCCAATGTGATTAGTCGGTCGGCCGCACTCTGGGCCTCTTTTGCTTTGGCATGAGTAGTGACGATCGATTCGTGCTTGATCAGGTTCGTGACCAGGTTTCGCAGCGTCGCTTTTCTATGACTGCTATCTCTGTGATTCCAAATGTGTTAGCTCTTGTACCGACTTTGTAAATCGTCCGATCCGCAAAAGTTGCCAAAACCTCCATCGAAAAAAAGGAAACCAGAATGTAATTACCTGTTGAGCTTTCTGTAAACCATGATTCCTGCTTCTGTTTGATATAGATACTCTGAGACCTCGTCGAACTGTATATAATTGGTTGGAACAATTTTTCTTGTGCCAAATTTCACGAGGAGCTGCGAAAGTTGAAAAAAAATTTATGCTGCTGGGGACTGAAAATTACCCAGCCTATCATATACGCTACTTTCACTGGCTCTTTGCACATCCTCTCCCCTATACACAACCATTCATCTCTTGTTCTCCAGATACACACATCACCATCCTTCGTATCCAACAACGATGAGCAGAATATACGGATTTCTGGGAGGTAAGTAGGCTTTGATCTTTTTAAGCAGTGAATTCTCGAGCGCTAACGCCGCTGTAGGTGTCTTGACGACCTCCTCTGTCGCTTATCTGACCGCTTTGGAGTTCCGCAGAAACTCCAAGTTTGTCTCGACCGAGCTCCGCGAGGCCCAATCGGTCATCGACAATCATGGAAAGACCTCTGTGCAGGTGCTGCAACCCGTTGAATACAATACAAGACTGAACATGTCGGAGACCATGAAGGACTTTTGGAACGAGGAAATCATCAAGGGCGTCAACTGGGTGTACGGAATCCAGTGGAACTCGATTGCCAAACGATTTGAAAACGGTGCAGAGACCGCTGTCGGATACGTTAGAAAAAGCATCCATTAAGAACTTAATCACGATACTACGACGGGATTGTATGGGTTAAGACAGCTGCTACGCCGACAACTATTACCAGGTGTATTACTTGAAAATAACTACATTCGGACATATAAGATGAAGAATAGTAACGCAGTGAGTTTTCAATTTTTAGTTGTTTCACAAAAAACAATAATATATAAATATATTAAGCATGCGGAGAGTCCAGCGACAGGATTAGATATCATCGATATCCAAGGTCTCCTCCTCCTCGCTGTCGTTGTCGTTGTCGAATTCGAAGTTGCACTCCTCGTCGGAACCTTGTCCGTAGGGGTCGCCACCTTCGTTGATTCTGGCAGACTCGGGCAGCTCGCCCATTTGCTTCAGCATTCTAGCCTCGTCGGCCGTGTACTTGACAATGACGTCTGCTTGGTCGTCTTGGAAATCACGCAAAGAAACAAGAACGATATCACCAACGTTGATCCAGACCTTCTTTCTCATCTTTCCACGGATATGTGCCATACGGTGGATGCCGTCGAAACAAGAGGCGTCGACACGGCCGTTACCCAGCATCTTGAGGATTTGGGCGTACTCTGCAAGCCAAAAAAAAAAAAAAAAATTGTGTTAGAAACCGATTACCGCATGTTCTGCCATAATTGCTACATACCTTGGCCTTCCTCCTTCAGAACAAGTTCTCTCTTGATGGAGTCGTTTTCGTTCTTTCCTCTACGACGATTCTAATTGTGGCGGTTAGTACCAAAAGTCGCTCTTTATAACGTTCATGGGATCATAGTTGCAGGGCTCCCACACTGTTCTGTGAAATGGCTTACTTTTCCTCCCTAGATTGAGTTCTTGTTAGTAAACATGCGCCTTCAAATCGCCGGCTCCAGCCGCTCAAAACGTACTTTTCCTTTAGCCTTGGGCATTTTGTCGATATTTGTTCAAAGTGATCTGACACAGTGGGTTGAAAAAGAGAAGAGAAAAAAAATTTTACCACTCCAAACACCATCTCGCGCGAGTGCGAAGATGCGCATTATCATAGTACAGGGTTGGGGTTAGATACTGGGAGGGTTGGACTGATCGAAGACATCAGGCAGACAGGGCAGGTAGTTCTTCTGGACAATGTCATTGAGGTCAAAGTCTCATGGTGACTGCAACCAAAACACTGGGAATCAAGCGAGCTGGCAGCGATAATGGATCCATTTGAACTTCGATTGAGTTTCACAAAAGCGCTGCAGCGACTAAACGGATCGCTGTCTGGGATCCAGCACTGCGTATCCATGGTCCAGAATAACCCAGACCAGATTGAGAATCTCTATTCCTGCATTCAGCATGAGCTTGACAGAGTGAGTATATTGATTGAGAGACTGTCGAGCCGGACTAACGAAATGACAAACAGACTCCACTTCACGTCAAACTCAACATATTCTACTTGCTGCCACATCTCAAGGGAACCAAAATGTACGACCTGATAATGGCAGACTTTCCATTGATCTTGGAGCAAGTGGTACCAGCCAACAGGTCTGGGCTGATGAACGTCGATCCAGTGAGAAAGCTTTTGGTCCACTGGATGGCATCCGACTGCGAGGCAGTGGAATGGCTCGACTCACGCGAGGCAGAGTGGTATGTGTATATCATTTACAATGCGGTTTACAATTGCTAACCTTGTGGAATCTAGCAAAGCGTCGAGTGTCGAAGTAGCAATTCCCGAAGACCAGATCAACCGCCGCATGGAAGACGATCGTGAGCGAGTAAGTCAATATCCTCCACATGAACGCAGAACCTTTCTTTTTTTAATCTAACTGAGCATTGCAGTATAAATCCATCAAAGAAATGGACTGGGCCGTGGATCAGGACGAAGAATTTGACAAAGTCTGGAAGACTAGTGGCGGCGTAAGCGATGTCGACAGAGTAGCCATGAAAGATTGGAACATCAGAGGCAAACAGGAAATCGGCGGTGACGGATGGGTCATCTAGCTCACACAACCCGCGATACACTCATAAACACATTTATATATTACTCTAATGCGAAATATCCTACATATCGGTCAATGTATTGGATCATTTGTACTCCCATACTTGGAATGAGTACTCAATCTCGCCAAAATCATCTAGATCCTTTTGCAGCTCTTGTGAAACCCTCTTCTTTCCAATTTTATTCTCCAGATTACTCCAGAACCTCTCCCGAACCGATTCAAACCGTCTGTATAACGGCAGCTGTAATACCAATCGTCCACCTTTCTTGACCACTTGACCGGTCGCAGAGTTAATCTCGGGTTTCTTGAGGTACATGTCAATGACCTGTGGGAGCATGTCAGAATGGCTCATATTGTAGATGGGATCCGACGCAACAACGACGGGGAATCGCTTGCCAAAGAGCTGGCTCTGTTCCGGGAACCGCCAGTCTAACTCAGTAACATTGATAGAGAACTTGGTTTGGTTCTCGGACACGTTGGTGCGAAGATTGTCAAGTACCGCTGCCAGATCCGTCACCGCTACTGGCCTGTACCTTGTCATGACCAGTCCAACCAGACCAGTCTTCGAACCGACTTCCAGCACTCTTGATTCCTCCTCCTCCTTCTCAACATCTTCACAATCACTTTCGCCCATCACCAGCCCTGCTCCTGCCACCACTCTTCTGCCCAGCACCATCGCCGACCCTCCAAGTCTTCAATCCCAAATCATCCCAAGTCACAGCTCTCTGACTCTCACCGGCTCCACACCCCCTCTCCCACATCGACCTCTCCGACTCCGGCGCTCCCCAACCCGCATTCCCAGCTTAACCGCTGGCCCGCCATCTCCGCGACCTCTGCTCGCGCTGCTCCTCGCTCAGCCATCCTAGCGGATGCGCAATCAGCCGCGTAAACCACGCGATACGTGCGTATTTGAGAACGGCTTTCGTCTCTTCGACCTGCCCGACGAGATCGGACTCGCTTAAGGTCTTGACGACCTGTTCGACCCCGTAGATACGCTTCGAGACTCTCAAACGAGGGCCTTGTGTAAAGCGCGGGTAGCCCGTATCCCTCGCCCATCAAGATCTTTGATTTGTTCACTCCAACCTGATCCCTGGTATCAAGAATATGTCTTTCGACAACTGTTTTACAATCACAGGACCTTGTCTGATATTTCTCATAGCCAATTTTCAAAAGCTTCTCGGATCAAGCTTTTATTCTTTCAATCCTAAAATGGCGTTGGAGAAAAACCGTTAAACGTGCGTTGCTCAAGACACAAGTTATAACAAACCTCCCAATGCTACAAAACAGAAAATTACAGTGCCATTTTTTTTCCTCTATGAATCATGATATTTTAGCCAGAAAAAAAAAAAATCTTTTCTTCTTCTTTTTTCCTTATACTTTACAATCGTCAACTTTTCTGCTTAGTTTCCCTTCACTCTCTTCCATCTTATGCCATCTTTGACAGTTTTTTCATATTGCAAATCAGCAAAAACAATATTGAAAAACAACAGCACTGATGTTCTTTCATACTAACTTATAGACAAGAAGCAAAAAAAACGTTACAGACAGGATTCGAACCTGCGCAGGTAAAACCCAATGCCTAAACAGCTACTCTAATAGCAGGGCATCGCCTTAACCACTCGGCCACTGTAACTATAAGGACCGCTCTGACCTGTGACAATATGGCCGGAATTATCACAGACTGAAATGAGCTATCGACTGTAGATTTTCTGTAGTTTATCATTGATAATACTTGAAAAACTTCATAAATTCATTATAGGAAATACGAAAAATACATCATTCATCTCTATATACTCAGTAAGGCTACTAAATTTTGGTAGGCACAAACGGCTGTAAAGCCAGCTTGGTTTGTTCAATTCTATACGCCAACTGGCCTATGCTCTCATCCACGGCCACAATCTCCGGCGCCAGATCGATCCCGAAATACTCGCGGACGACATAGACTATACGTTTGATGACTATCGGATCATCCAGATCCCAGTTCTCGGTGATGGAAACTGGAGGAATGAAATCGCTGGTTGAGAATACACGCTGGATAATGGGAAGCAAGCTGTCGCTGATTTCAGTAAACAATTCGGTTGGTGTTACCACGGGTGTGGCCACAATCGAGAATTGAGGTGAAGCCGCAAGTACATCGTGCTTACCGTCGTAATGGTACCGGAATTGATACACACCAGGTTTCCAGACTAACGCATCGCCTGTGAACTCAACAACGCCATTGGTTTTGCCAGTTTGTCTGATAGTATCAGTGTGATCCTCGTAGCCTGCAGGATCTATGGCTGTCCAGTGTCCGCGACTGCTAACAGTAGTGACATTTTCAGAATTTGAGACATCACTGAACCGATAAAGGCCAATCCAGTCTCGTGCGGAATGCTTTGCGTCTGCCGTCCACTTGACTTGAATAGGAGTACCAAATTCAAAAATTGAGGCTGGTCCAACAATTTTCAAACTATACAAAGAAGTATTGAGAGATTTGAGATCTTCCAAACGCCTGCCAACTGACAATTTACTTTGATTGAGAAGCACTTTTGTGTCATTGACACTTGATTCGAATTTGGGACGGGCCTTGCTCAACAAAGCCTCAAATAATGCTGTTCCGTCTTTGACAATTCTGTCAATTGACCCTTGAATCATCAGTACTGTAGTTTCAACCGGTAATGAAATCTTTGTTGCTCTCTTGAACGTTTTCGTAAGTCCCGCTTCTGCTCTGATCTGATTACCGTACAGCTTTTGCATGTGCGGCCGTTCGACAGAATTGATGAAGTAAAAACCACCCAACGTCCATACAAAAGCCACCAGGAAACTCGACGCGCTCTGTGATATCACTGCAATTCCCCATACGCCAGCAATTCCAAACAAACGCTCAGGGTTATTCAAGTACCGATAGATACCGGAATAAGTAAGTGGCTTGGCCCGCTCCGGGAAAAAAAAGTCGCCAAAAAACCAGCCATACTCGCCAAGGGACTCGTAGATGGAATAGCTTGTCCAAATGTGCAAACTGATCATCATAGTGCCAATGATGTATACAAATGGCCAGTAAGGGATGTTGGACGTAATATCACGCTGTCTGAGCGAGACTACCAAAAACGAGGAATATGACATGATGGTGCTGAAATTGTACAGTGCCTGCCACTGCTCGTATGCCTCATCTGGAGTCTTGCCGTATTTCAAAAAAACTCTGGTCCAGCCTTTGTACTCGCTCTGTGAAGTCAACAGATGTCCGAGACCCCAGGTATGGAACCCTCGCCAAGCCAAGGCCGAACTCATGGTGACGACGTACCAAAACCGGGTGTTGGGTGCGCTGACCAGCAAAAATGAATAAAGCGCTAGCAGAACTGTGAGAATATCACTGCTGCGTGTAAGCTGGAAGTTTTTGATTAAAATCATCCCGGGGAGTCTAATTTCTTTTGCAGCAGTTGAATCAACTACTTCATCTTGAGCCTGAGTAGCTGTCAAACTGATCAATGCATCTCTATTTTTAAAGACAGTTTGTGACTCAGCCGTGTTTTTCCGTTTTGGCGGGGTTCGAGGATTGTATGTCTTTTCAATGTGTGGGTTTTCAATAAAAATAAGAAACAAGAACTGGCAGGCATGTGCAATAATCGAGGCAAAGAATAGAGTGTAGCTCGCAGTCATCAGACAGATTCCGTAGTAGCCAGCATAGCCAATGGAGTACATGGGATGAGGAGCTAGCTCGAAAACACCGTCAAAGGTGAGCTCGATTTCTTCGAGAAAGAAAAAGTCGCCCCAGTACCATGCAAAGTCTTTGACAACGCGGTGGGCATCAAGTTTGACCCAAAGATTGAACAAGAAGAGAATGATGCCAGCAGCCCATCGACCAAATACCAAAAAGTATGATTGGTTGCTGTGTTGAAAGCAACTGACAGCCAACATCATGTAATTGATGAAATCACTCATCAAAACAAGATCGACGAAATGGCGAAACAACAGCCATGTGTTGTATTCCAATGGTGCCTTGTAGAAATCGTAGGTTTCAGGAAGTTTGCTCGACAAGTCGTGGTTTAGGACTTTTTGCCATGACGTATTTTTGTTTGTTTCATCAAATATCTTGAGTTCGCGAGCTGTTTTGGTGAGTCGCAAGTGTTTTGATTGCTGATCAAGAAGCCATCCAATTCCGCCATTGTACATCAATCGCCAGAATCCAAAAAGCAGACAGTAAACAGGGATTCTCCAAGAGACGGGAAGGACAAAGTACAGCAAACAGTAGAAAGCCAGAACTGAGACAATGAGAACATCAGTGAAGGATTTCTTCACACGCGGATCAAAAAGGGTTCGAACCATGTCCTCTGTTTTGGGCACAATAAACACAGTGCCATCGGGAGTGCGGCCAAGAATCTTTGGCTCTTTTGTCGATGTTTTTGATGGCAGTTCTTCTGGTTGAATAGTAGACGGAGGATCAGCTTTTGGTGTATAGTTGACACCCGAAGCTACCCCAGATGTTGAATCGGACGTAGTCATTGAGTAGAAAGCAGTATCAAACTGTGATTGCCAGTGGTTTGCCAAAAGTGGGAAAAGATTGTTAATGGATATCTAGGTATGAAAAGAAAAGGAAAAAGGGAGAAAAAAAAGAGGGTTGATTGCAGCTTATTTATGTGTGATTTGTAAAAGGGTCTTTGAATGATGGGGTAAGTGTGGACAGAGCGTGTGAGCTGGTCAGATATTGTTATAAATTTGTGGTATTCTACTGGCATAATAAGCCAAATGCTACTCTTCGAGTCAGATATTTCTATATGAAAGTCGGTCTAATCACTGATCTGCGATGCTGTTCAAGGCGATTAGAGCCGGATTCGAAACCAAACTTGTTAGCATCAATGTCAAACTCGTCTTTTTAGTCATGATCTGATCTCATCAGTTCTAGTACTAAGCGGGTTTGATTGGACTATTTGTCTTCTGGTCAATTTTGTATTTGCCAATTGAATCGCTCGGATTCCACGAGCTTCGAGGAAGCAGTCATTCACTTTCACATGCCAATTGGTTTATGTAGTGTGTCTTGTATACACTCAAACACAGTATCTACACACTACCACTCCTTTTTGTTATCAAATCATGTTTCTCTGAGCCAGTTCAATTGAAAATGTTGGGGCAGTGACGAACGCAAAGCTTGGGTCTCGATCAAAAAACTGATTAGCCTGTTTTTGCTAAAGTATCACGTGAACATGTACACAAATTTGCATGTGAAATTTGTACATGTTATACACGCTGCTTATAGCCACAACTACGACACTTGAGCTGTTGTGATAATGGACAAAATAAACAAACTGGCAACATTGATGATGTTGCAAAATGGCACACGACATGAAGAATGTAATGAAATATCAGTTTTACAACATATTCTATGTTTGTATTAGACACATCTTTTCAAAAGTGATTGAACTGTCAATGACTTGTATTACTTCGAGACACAATCATTTGGCACATGCTTAAATATGTTATTATGATAATGTATTGATATTACAGTAGCTGAAGTTGAAAAACCCTTAAAAAAAAACTGTTGAGTAAACGGGTCCATTTGTCTAATGGTCTATAGAAAGAAGAGTATTTGATTTTGCAGCAGACAGTGAAACAAGTTGGTTCTGGCCAGTATAAAAGGCTGAGATGGATGATGACAGGATCGCTGCTTGAATGATAAACACAAGTTTAGGTTTCGTACTCGCTCTCCTCTTCTTCTTCGTACTCATCTTCTTCGTCTGAGGAAATGTCCCATCCTTTCGTGACTCGTTTGAACTCATTAGGCCAGTATTTATACTTCTGCCACTCTTTATCGCTGACCACAATGTTTGAGATATGGCCGTGCACACGAGTGTCTTTGAGACTCTTGATTTGAGCGCTGTTGGCTTGCGTTGCTGAAGCTGGTGTTGTGGACTCGGCATTGCTGGTTTCAGAGGTCTCATCGGTGTACAGCGTCACCACACAGTATCCGCCGCGCTTGATGAAAATGGTATTGCGGAATTTGGGCGGCATTTCTACCATCAATTCAGGACCCAGCTGCTGGACGGGCTCATCATCTTCGCTTTCGCTTTCGCTATCACTGTCGCTCTCTGTGCTACCCTTTGGTGGCTCTGTCGCGGCGGGCTCGGGCTCGTTTTCAAACGAGTAAAACTGACGCAGTTTGTCTTCGCTTGATACTGGGATTCGCGTGATGTACAAACTGTTACCCTTTGGCGAGACAACCTTGACAATGAACTCTGTTGGTTTCAGCTCATCGGGCGGAGTTCCCAGTGTTTCTAGTAATGTCTTTGCGGCCTTGGTTCGTCCCATTGTTGTCGTATATCTGCCGTGCTACTGTTTGCTTGTATGCAGTGGTTGGGAGGTTGGAATGAAATTTTTTTGTGTGCGCTGAGAACCTACAACTCATCAGATTAGGAAATATCACAAAGGTCACTATAAACAAATCAAACCACATTGCAATTCTAGTTGAAATAAGGTATATTCTTTTTTACTTTTTTTTTAAAAAAAACAAATGAAAACAGATATGAAAAACTACAAATCTATGCGCCAACAACCAAACTAGGCCTCCATAGCATCCTCGTCCTTTTCCTCGACAATGACAGTCTCCTCTTCCTTGTCGTAGTAAGCCACCAGGTCGACCTTGAACTCGGAGCAAGCAACGCCAAACTGTTTCAGCAATCTAGTCTGCTTACCGTTCAAAACCTCACCGACCTTGCAAACACGGTAGTCTGCGTCCAAAGTGATTTTACCGTTCTTCAATGTTGTGGGCATACCAAGCGATCTGATCATAGTTTCCAGCGAGTGGGCCATTGGCACATCTTCCTCAGCAGGGATTTGGCCACCTCTCGAGTACACAATACCAGCAGGGACAACCAGCTCGACAGGACTGATAAGTCCGGCTCTAGCATAGTCTGTCTGCACATACGATCCCAAAAACTCCTTAACCTTTTCTGGTGCCTCGTCGGTGATCAGCAATCCAACGTCGCCGCCCATGTGTTTGGTGAGTTTGTCAAGGTTGGGCTGGTAAGCGGCCTCCGGGGTACGGCCCAGCGCAGCTTGCATCACTCGCGAGCGGCCAAAGAAGATGCGCGAGTTGGAGGATCTGAAGCTTTGACGCAGCTCTTGCAAAAAGGTGTTCCGCATGTTGGCGACTCGGAACACCCAAGTGTATCTGTGTGAATCAATATGCTCTTGCACTTCGGCAACAAACTTTTCCTTGTCTTCGCGGGTCTTTTTGTCGGTCTTGGTCAACGCGACTAATAATCTTATGTGTTAGAACAATTTTCCTGTTGGTTCATTTCAGTATACGCAAAGATTAAACTTACCGAGCTTGGATCTCTTTGATTTGGCCATTGTAATGAATTCAGATTAATATATATGCAGTTGTTGTGCTGGAAAGTAAATGAAAAGAAAAATTTATCTTGTTCAAAAGGTGTTGATATTTTCCACTGAAAGGTATTTGATTTTTTTCAAAAAAAAATGGACTTTTTTGGGAGTAATTTTTTTTTCATTTCGTTATTTTGCTCCCAACGATCAAGGCAAGAGAAGACCAGCCCTTGCCCTGATGCCTAATTGCACTAGGACACAATCTAAAGGCTTTGAGGAGATGAAATGAAACAAAAACGCGTGTTGGCTCCCCCAGATTCGCAGTCTGAACTTAGAAACAAGCAACAAATTGTCATGGACTACAATACAATCCCACCATCGATATCGATGGACGATTTGATCGACTTTCACTCACAGCATTTCAAGGCATCTCCACTAGGCGTGGATCTCGATCAGTACTACGCTGAGCAACAAGCATATATCAATAACCCAGATAACGAAGTTACCGCATACGATGAGGAATACGAAGAAGAGGAAGATGCTGATGATGAACTAGGATACTACCCTGACGGCGTCAAACGCACGCTAACAGACCAACAAATTGAGTTCTTCCGGTCTCAAGAACAAGTCCGACGCAATTTTGAAGCGGAAAAGCTCGCTCGCGCACAAGCACGCGCTGATTCTGCTAATCCCAGTAGCAACTCTGCCAGTACCGCTTCTTCGAGCAACGTCAATTCGTCATCCCATTTGGGCCCGGTCTCTGAATCTAAACCCAATAATCCTATATCCGGGTTTGCGTCTCATAAACAAGAATACATGCGTCTTTTTGGAAGCTACGCGTACCAGTTGGACGAGATGGAGCGAGAGCTGGACAAGACATTTACAGCTGTAGCGAAGAAGCGCAAACTGAAAAACTACTATCCAGAGCTACCACTCAACAGCTAATCATATATGATTGTGTATACCTTGTTTATTTATTTCTTTATTTATTTATCTCAAATGCAGTAGTATCTATCACCAAAATCACCCAAACCAGGAGAAATGTACTTCTTTTCGTCGAGACAATCGTCAATGACACCGGTGATGATCTTGAGTTTGGGGTACTTGTCCATCATGTATTTGATACCCTCGGGTGCCGCAAGCAAATTCAAAAACAGAATGCGGTCTTCGGGGACACCTCTGTCCTTCAAGACTTGCACCGCCATAGCAGCCGATCCACCGGTAGCCAGCATAGGGTCGAGCAAGAAGACGTATCTGCTGTCAATATCCTCTGGCAGCTTGTCGTAAAACAGTTTGGGCTCTGCTGTCTCCTCATCTCTTTGAATCAAGATCTTGCCAATACGGACTGATCTGCAACAGGAACGAAGACCTTGTTCCATAGACTCACCGGCGCGCATGATGGAAACACCGCAAATCTTACCTTGGAATTGGACTCCGTCGGCGTAGTGTGAGCCGGTAGGAGTGGTGACAGGGAATGGACGGATAGGCAGTTGGTTGAGGCCTTCTTCAACAAGCAGACGAATAATCCGGTCGCTGTAGAAGATAAAGTCCGATCTGACAGTGTTACGGTCTCGGATGATGCTATCAGGAGATGTGTTAGTTTGTTGCAACCGTGCAACGGATAGACGCAAAACTCACGTATACAAGCCCTTGAGCTGGTTGGTTTGAGGCAGGACAATCAAGTTGGGGTTTTCCATTGTTTCAAGTAGTGTATTCTAAGTATCGACGGTTTTGAGTAAAGAGAAGAGAAGAATAGAAAAAAAAAGTTTGAATTATTTTATATAATTATTTTCCGTGCCTCTTTATTTTATGGGTCGCAAAGTACGTTTATGGCGCTTTATGCACCTTTCCTAGTGATAACGCAGTTTGTTCTCCCCCGCGGGCTGTTCAAGTTTTACCCATTTTCTGCCTTTTTTTTTCTCGGGTTTGGCCTACTAATTATCTACATCGGGTCTCAATCCATCGTCGGACCTTGCACGGTTGTACGCAGGGAGGGATCGATCCGGAGCCTGGCACTTGTCGTGAGTGCCGTAATGGACATGTGTAGAAGTAATGTGTGCCGAAGTAGCGCGCCATAGAATGTCGGCCCGCGGCGAGATCACACATGTGACTTAGAATACATCAGGGTCCTGGCTTCTTTCTAGCAAGTATCGACGATAAGCATACAGGAACAACTTTGTCGGGTCTTAATAGATCTAGCATCGCAGTGGACAAATTAAAAACAACATTCATAAGAATACATAAAAAATACATCAAATTTACTCAGGCTTTGATTCTTCTCTGGGCGTCTCGTACGAGTTGCTCTTGTGCTTGGGAACGAATCCAAAACTATCAGTAGCAGGGCCCAAGAACATTTCCGTGATCTTGATCCAGTCGTTGGAATCGCTACTTCCCAGTAATGTCTCCAACTCATTACGACCCTTCCATGCATTAGGACGGTCATTGATCTTGGGTGGCAGATACTCCAAAATACCAGTGGGGATGTATCTGTGAGTAAACGAGATGAACTCGCACAAGAACTTACGAGTCATGCTAACACCGTACTCGTCAGAGCCCCAGTGCTCTAATCCGTAGTTGGCGTAGGTGCGCAGGATCTCTAACCGCTCAGTGGCAGACTTATCAAGATGTTGACGAGACTCGATTTCTTCAAAGATCCAAGGCTTGATCAACGCACCACGGGCAACCATCAGCGAATCCACCTTCTGGTTCTCAATGCCAGAGTACCAGTCCTCCCATGAAAACACATCTCCATTACCAATGATCCAAGGCTTGACATATCTGCCGCCGTGCTTGTCGGCCAGCTCTTCACGCTGCTCGCGGACAAGACTAGAGATCTCACCAATGTACTCCCAGTTGGCGGTCTTTGTGTATCTTTGAGCCCGCGAGCGGCCGTGAATGGTAATAGCAGCCACCGAGGTCTCGTTCAAAAGACGGGGAACCAATGTTTGTGCAGTGGGCTTGTCGTCACGGACACCGGTTCTGATTTTGACAGTAACAGGAATCTCGCCGGACACGGCGGACATACCGTTCAACAGTCTCAACATTCTAGAGGGGTTATCCATAAGAGCAGATCCTGCACCAGTACGGAACACCAGATCAATGGGACATCCTGAGTTCAAGTTGATCTCGCTCACACCAGTGGTTAATTTGGAAACAGCCTCGGCGGCCTTGACCGCTTGCCAAGGAGTAGCAGTCGCAAGCTGTACACCAAATCTATCGGTTTCAGAGGAGTGGGCGCGCGTCAGCGCCCATTCCGACTTGGATCCTTGAACGATAGGCAAACACAGTGCCATCTCGCCGTATGTGTAGTCAGCACCCAGTGTACGCATCAATCGTCTGTAAGGAAGGTTGCCGACAGTGGTCAAAGGAGATACAATTTTGGCGCCCTTCAAGTACAGCTTCTTTTTCTCTGACGGCTTGAATGGAGCCTCGATGTATGCAGCTGCGTTTTCCTTAGCAGTCTCTTTGGCCTCCTCGCCCTCCTTTTCCTCAGATGCCTCGCCCTCTTGAGCTTGTTCAGCTTGAAGCTCTTTTTTAACTGATCCAACACGGTTGTTGATTTCGGAATTAATCTTAATCACCTCCTCCATGTATGGGATGTACTGGTCACTTAATGGCAGAGCGAATTTACGCTTTTGCAGATCGTTGAGAGTTTTACCGTCGAACTTGTTGATTTCGTAATTGATCTTGGCCACTTCTGCAATCAGCTCTTCGTTTCTTGTGACTACGTTGTTGACAAAATGCGAGTGCAACCATCGGCACTTGATTCCAACGGGGCATTGACCAAGAGCAGCGTAGACGGGACACATGCCCTCAATATCAGCAGGCTTAGACTCGAGGTACTTGTTTAGATCATGTTCAAACTTGCAGCGCTCCTTGTATGGACAGTCCTCAGCAGAGAATTGGCACAGTTTAACGAGTTCCTTCGATGCTTCGAATTTTCTGTTCTTGTTTTGACCACGCTGCTTCTTGCCCTTCTTGTTTCCCTGGCCGCCGTTCTCCTGTGATCGCTCCTTGACCCCTCCACCTTCTTCCTCATCGTTATAAGTGTATGAAACTGCCGCTCTTGGAAGCAGAAACTCGGCCTTGATTGGCGCGACGCCTTTCACATAAGGCACTTTTTCCTCATTATCGAGCTTTTGCTTCTTGGTTGGTTGTTCAACTTCAGTCATTGTTCTGTGTGTAGATCGGATTCAAGAGTCGCAAAAAAAAAATTTTTTTCAATTTGGGACTTTATATTTCTGATCTGTCTACTATACAGATTCTACTCTTCTTCACTTCAAACAGTAGATGAACAAGATATTCAAAGCAATGAGAGATCCCAAAAATCATCCTTTGGCTGTTATCAAGCGTATTAATGAGGTTGAAAACCGGCCCGCATACATTGCCGGCCCCATGGTGCGGTATTCGAAGCTCCCATTTAGAGAGCTGGTAAGACAATACAAGGCTGACATTGTGTACACGCCCATGATCTTGGCCAGAGAGTTTGTCAGAAACCAGACCGCGCGGAACTCCGACTTTACGACCAACGAGCGTGATACTCCAGTTATTGCACAGTTTGGTGCAAACAGTCCTCTGGATCTCATCAGAGCCACCGAGCTGATCAGTCCTTATGTCGACGGTATTGGACTCAACTGTGGATGTCCGATCAAAGAACAAGTTCGCGAGGGAATCGGTGCCGCGCTGATGTCCGATCCTCACAAAGTAGCCGAGATGGTGCGTGCCGTCAAGGCACATATGGGCAAAGATTTTTGTGTCGAGGTGAAGATCCGGATTCACAAGGATCTTGAAGACACTGTCAAGTACGTAAAGCTGGTCGAAGCGGCTGGTGCTGATTTCATTACTGTTCACGGACGACTGAAAGCTCAAAGATCCAGCACCAAGCCCAACTACGATGCAATCAAATTAGTGAAGGAAACTGTTTCTATACCTGTGGTGGCTAATGGCGATTGTTTCAGTTTGAAGGATGCGCAAGATATTGCCCAGTACACTGGGTGTAACGGAGTTATGGCTGTGCGAGGTATATTGTCAAATCCTGCGTTGTTCGATGGCTACGATACTTGTCCATGGGGAGCTATTGAACGATTTTTCGAGTACGCCACCGCATACGGTCTGCCATTCCGTCTGACACAGCATCACCTAAGTGAGATGCTGGAGGGCAATATTAGCAAAGCCGACAAGAAGGAGATGAACGACACTAAGAATCTATGCGAGTTGATTGACTGGTTTGACTCCAAGTTTGATCTCAAACGACGAGGTGAGCCTGGCTACGGCGAGCGAGTGGAGTATCCTTACAAGAACTGATTTCATTTCGCGACTATATATTTATCATTTACTTCAACCCAACACGCGTATACTTTGTGTCGGTCTCTGCATAGAATTAGAATTTCATTTATTTTACAGTTTATGTGATTTGTTTGTGATCCATAGTACTTTTGAGAGGGTGTCTGTGTGTTTAGTAATCTTTGGTTATTTAACTAGAATCAAGTGCAGGTGTTACTGAGTGTAAGAACTTTAGGAACTCTGTGAATCTATGAAGGCACTATACTGATTGCCACTACGACAGTTCTGTATATTTTAATTCTCTGTCGACTTTGAATCTCAGAAGAAGCACTTACCTAATCGTGGGCGACTGCCAGCTTAGATTATTAAACTAAGAAATGGGAGTTACGTTTTAGGACATTCACCCCTCCAATCTTTAAATAAGCTAGTCTTTGCAATAAAAAGCCTTTGCGCAATAAGCCTGCTTACTATTTTGCCAAGGAAATAGAGCACAAAAATATTCTTAATGAGCATCACTGGGACCACATCCTTAAGTCATGTTGATTGGCTGTCGAGTCATCCTGATTGCTAAAGTTTTATAGGACCAGCCGTAGCAATCAACTGATAATGTACACACACATTGATTGCCTTTTTTCTTTAGACTTGCGACTGATAAACTTTGAGACCGTTAACGTAAGGAGATGATTAGGCTGTCCCAATGCAGAACATCACATGAGCATTGTGTAGTTTCGTTTTATTCCGATTTTCGCGACATCTGCAATGTTGCGTTATGTAAAACAACAACATGCCAATTGTCGCGCAGTCTCATTACAAAACAAATGTCATATTGAACAACACCAGTAGTGTTGTGTTTATTCCGAGTATATGATGTGTGTATACATGTTCATTTAGTCATATCAAACACCGTTTGTGGTGCTCTGCTTGAGTAAAGAATGGCCGCCTATCACCACAATTGGATTGTTGCTGTTTGTCACCATAACAACACACGAGCAAAGTTGCTCTGATGAGCTAATAGCTGACAGTCCACTATCACACAGATAGTGTCTGATATACATAATATTATAGTCCCAGCTGAGTCATCAATCAACGACTGATTAACGTTGATAAATCCCGATATGCAGAGAACCTAGAACCAGGCAAGTCAAAAACTCTTCCCGCGCGTTTCCACTGGTGCTGGGAATGACTCAAAAAGTGAAAATTTCCTAATAAAACCACTGGTTATCTCCAAGTTTTCCCAAAATCCCCTTTCTTTCTCTTCTTCTCATAAATAGAAAAAAATCACTGCTGAAAGTCTTCTTTCTTCTTTTATCTGCTTTATGACTGGGTTCACTTGTCAAGACTATCTTTCTGATCACATCTGGAAAACTAAACAACACTAAATACATAACAATGCTCAAGTCTCTTAATCTATTCAAAACCGCCTCAAGGGCTTCTTCCTTCCGATTCCTGTCGACGTCTGCTGCGCAAAAGGCCACTGCCAGCGGTATCACTGCTCCTCCCACAAAACTGTCTCCTGCCATCTCGGCTCTGGACAGAGCCACACTGACTATCAGAGACGGCCCCGTGTTCCACGGAAAGTCATTTGGTGCCAACACCAACATTTCTGGTGAGGCCGTGTTCACCACCTCGTTGGTCGGATACCCCGAGTCTATGACTGATCCTTCGTACCGTGGCCAAATCATCGTGTTCACTCAGCCTCTGATTGGTAACTACGGTGTTCCTTCTTCTACCGCCAGAGACCAGTACAATCTGCTCAAATACTTTGAGTCTCCTCACATTCAATGTATTGGTGTTGTTGTGGCTGACGTTGCTATGCAATACTCGCATTGGACTGCTGTGGAGTCTCTTGGCGAGTGGTGCAAGCGTGAAGGTGTTGCTGCTATCACTGGCGTTGATACCAGAGCCATTGTCACATTCCTTAGAGAAAGAGGTAGTTCGCTGGCTAGATTGACCGTTGGTGAAGAGTACGACGCCGATGAAGACGAGGCTTTCCTGGACCCTGGTGCTGTTAATTTGGTCCACAAGGTGTCCACCAAGCAACCTTTCCATGTCTCTGCTGGTGTCAACGCTGAAGCTCACGTTGCTGTCATTGATTGTGGTGTTAAGGAGAACATTCTCCGATCGCTTGTGTCTCGTGGAGCTTCTTGCACTGTTTTCCCCTACGATTACCCCATTCACAAGATTGCACACCACTTTGATGGTATCTTCATTTCCAATGGTCCTGGTGACCCTACTCACTGTACCTCTACTGTCTACTCTTTGAAGAAGATCATGGAACAACACGAGTCTTTGCCCATTTTCGGAATCTGTCTTGGACACCAATTGGTCGCTCTTGCCAGCGGAGCCAAGACCATCAAACTTAAATACGGTAACAGAGCTCACAACATTCCCGCCCTTGATTTGATCACTGGCCAATGTCACATTACTTCTCAAAACCACGGATACGCAGTTGATGCATCCACCCTTCCTCCATACTTCAAGGAGTACTTTGTCAACTTGAACGATCAATCCAATGAAGGAATGTACCACGAGTCCAAACCCATTTTCTCTACACAATTCCATCCTGAAGCCAAGGGTGGTCCTTTGGACTCTTCTTTCCTGTTTGACAAGTACATGGTCAATGTCAGAGACTACAAGAACAGCCAAACTATTAAGAACAACACACAGCCCTCGCCATTGTTGGTTGACATTTTGGCCAAGGAGAGAGTTGGTGTTGAAATCAACCCTCAAGCTTAGACATGAGAATGAAAGAAATTGTAATATTATGTAACCATTTATAGAAAAAAAATTGTTGTTCAGAGACTCTGTTGTTCATGTGTATCAAGCATGTCTTGATGAATCACAAAACTCCCAAATAGTATTTTGAAGAAATTTTTAGTCTCTTGAAATTTACACCTGATTGGGGATTGGCTACGCCATCATTCACATTTCAATTTTAAAAGATGACTTTACATTAGTAAACGTATTCTTGCAACATGATAAAGACTGTTTTAGAATGCAACAAGAAGAATTCAGCTGTAAATGTGGTGACTTGTATGCCTACTCTTTATTTCGGTAACTGATAACATCAGACACATCTTTGAAATATGGGTTTAGATAATATTATACCACCTCTTGTAAATGTTCTGAAATCCATGTCTATCTCTTTGCTAGACTTGATGTTTCTAAAAGGTATTAAGATTATCACGTTGTGCGTATCTGTATACATTTTTATAAATATGTGCTTGTAAACGGCAAGTTTGAAGTACCTGATAATTTTCGAACTTTTGAGAAATTAATTATTGCATGAGTATCTTGTGGTATATGGCATTGTTCAATTTATGAGCATATCATAGTTGATGAAGGTTTGATCGCAGTTATTGAGCTTTACCAAATGAACTGATTCTTGATTTTGTCAACTTGATAATACGACAGTTCATAGCATATAGATATAAACCAAAAAAGCCCAGTTTCGAAACGGGACTTGCATTCAAGTTCAAATTTGAACTCAATTGAAAGTACATAATGTCATGAAGAAATTTCTTGAAAAACACTATTCAGACATGCAATTTGACAAAACAATGGAGATTGGTTAAGAAGAGTTATAAGAGAAAGATGTAAATCATAATATGGGTTTATACCTGATAGATTCGCTGTATTTATTGAACCCTGAACATGAATATAGATCTCATTTATACAATTTCATCCTCCAGCTATATGGCTTTCCAGAAACTGTCTCAAACACACTTTAGAAATTCATTTTTCATGTTGAATCATTTACTAAAATGCAGGATATGGTAATCAGCTCATTCTAATCAAAATTCAATATGCAATTATGTTACAGTGAATGCTTAAATAATAATCCATAAACAACTGTAATTTTATTTATTTTTTTTTAATTTATCAACATTTTTTCTAAAAACTCGACAAATCATTCTGGACATCATCTACCAAAGTCTCCAGTACCTTTTCGATATTCATGCGGCGCAGTTTACCATCCAGTGGAGACTTTTCGGTGCTCATTTTGACTCTGATAAGGGACCCAATTTGGTCGACTTCGCGTAGCACGCGATCAAGATCGTGTTTAGTTAGAGAGGAAGAAAGACAGAACCGGACACGGGCTGAGGCAAGTGGGGTGGCAGGGTAGCCAACAACGACGACAGCGATGCCACGCTCTAACAGGTACCGCGAAAAGGCAGGGAGTTTGGGCACGTTGTACAGCATCATAGGCACAATAGGACTGTCGTCCATACCGCTGACGCTGAACCCAAGACGCTTGAGTCCAAGTCTCAAGTACCGCGAGTTGAACGCGAGTCTCTGGAGCCGCTCGTCTCCCTCTCCGGGCCGGATCTTGCCCGCAATCGTAAGCAGCGCCGAATTGACCTGTGCCAGCACCGGCGGCGCCGAGTTCTCAGAGTGCAGACTGCCCAGGCCCATACACTTGATGCGGTCAATGACGGCGCGGTCTGCAGCAATGTACCCGCCGGCAGCGCCAAAACTCTTGGTCAGAGTGCCCATGAGAATGTCGACTTGGCTCGTAGAAATTCCAAAGTAGTCGCACACTCCGCGGCCGTGAGGGCCCAGTGCACCAATGGAGTGCGCCTCGTCGACAAACAGGTAGAACTTGTACTGCGATTTGAGTTTGAGCAGCCCGGGCAAATCGCAGATCGTGCCCTCCATGGAGTATAGCCCTTCAACCACCACCAAGATTTTTTTCCATGGTTTTCCTGACTTTGGCTGGCCGGTAGAAATGGCTTTGCGCAGAACGGACTCCAGTTTGGCCATATCGTTGTGCTTGAATACTTTGGTGTTTGTGTTGGCGACTTTGACGCCGAACCGGATGCTGGCATGGTTAAGCTCGTCGGAAATGACGAGGCATTCTTGGTCGACGAGAGAGTCGAAAATGACTGCGTTTGTAGAGTAGCCTTGCGAGTAGATGACGGCGCTTTCTTTGCCGACAAAGTCAGCCACGACTTTTTCGGAAACAACGTGTGAGTCCGACATACCGCCGCGAACCCGCGTTCCACCGGCCACTGTGCCATAATGGCCAATTGCTTCCTCTGCAGCGTCGGTACACTGTCCGACAGACTGGGCAAAGCCCAAGTAATTGTATGATGAGAGATTGAGGCACTGGACTCTGCGGCCGGTCAGAATGTACGACTTGAAAAAGTCAGGAGTGTACCGCTCCAGGTACGTGATGAAACGGCCTGGGACACCTGTGGTTGGCCGATTGAAGCAGTCGTCGAGTCTCAGTTTGAGTCTTCGAGTGTAGAAACTATCAAAGTCACTTGTAAGCGGAGCGTACCCCTTATACTCCTTCAAGTGTCTTGTTTCCGGGTTATCAATGACAATCAAAATCATCCAGCCAAACAGCGTCGAGTAGTAAATGTGTTTTTTAGGCAGGTCTTCCGGCGGGTTCACCACTGGCCGCGACATGTCAGCGCGCTGCTTGTATTTGTACTTATCGTTTGTCAGGAGCCCAAACTCGTATTCGTTGAGCCCGGCGTCGAGCTTCTGGGCGGCTTTGCTGATCACGGACTCGGCGGACTCCAAGCCTGGTTTGTCAGGCGAGCCCACCAACGTGGCCTCCGAGTCAAACGAGTTCAGCGAGCTGCTGCTTCGTTTTTTCTCCTCCGGTCCGTTAGAGATCCGGATCTCGTGCGAATAATCGTGCGTCGGCGTTAGCAAACTCGGCGTGATCTCAGAGCTGGCCATGTTATATGTAGATGTATTTATTTACTAATACTGGTGTCAATTAATGCCCCCCGAGGGGGTAGAAGGGGGACCTATCGGTCTGTATTTATGTAAAGAAATTGAGCATTCTCTTTTTTTATGGCCCGGAAACATTGTGAATATAATTATCTGGTTTTTTTTTTTCTTTCAATTTAATATTTTTTTTTTTTTTGTATTTCCCAAAGACGGTAACAAGATTATTTTTTTCAAAAAATAAAAAATAAATGGTACATAACGCACAGTTATGGGCTGAGAGCTACGTACAGTTATTCCATTGCACACAAGAGCTTTGCCGAACATGTGACTATAGGAGCATAGTATAGCCCCCCTTTGTTGTATTTCCGTAAATGGGGGGACGGTCGCAGAACACGCTAAGCCAATTTAGGAAAGAACTTTCGAAATTATGGCTATTTTAGGAAAGTAGCCTGTTATGTGTCAGTGTTTTGAAAAATAGCCATTTGTGTGGGCCTCTACACACTACGAAACGGTAATTTGGCAATGCTTGGATGGTAGTGAGTTTGCACGATAATCAGAGGAAATTTGTGTAGTCCGGAAGAACATTTGGTGATAGATGAAAAAATGGCCTGGTTTGCACCCTGAATTGAAGACACACTTTGTGGGTTCGGAACATGAAGTTGTATCAGATGTCCCAGGTAAGAGGCAGCATTGATTTGAAGCTGGCTCTCTGACAATTGGCCCAGTTATCACGGCCAAGCCTTCGCTATAGCACCGTCAATTCATGGCCAACGATAGGTTTGAAGATTGTTGCAGTGTGGAAACTGGCTGAACTGCTCTCACAAAAACTCTCTAATTTGTGTACAGTTAATGGCAAATCAGAAGTAGACCTGTAGGGTTTTTTTAACGTTTGAATGCAGAGGTTACGAATAGGTGGGCATTGTGGATGTGTGACGAAAATGCAAATGGCCAGACTGGAGAAATGGACTCCATCAACTCTCGTATTTCGTATCTCTGTAGTTCTCGTCGTCAATTGGGGTTTAGTTCTCTACATGAACAGTAGCGTTCTATCGATTGTAAACTATGGACAAAGCAGTTGTCAATGCGAATCAACATTATAAGTTGATGCATTTGACTGTCATGAAACCGAACATGGCGTGTGTAAACGGTGGTTCACGAAAAAGGCTCCGAGTCGTAATGTGTATGTTGTGATCTCGATAGATGGGATAATATTATTTGATCGTCCTCAAATTTTTGTAGCGTGGCAACGCGTCAAGATCGTGATCAGAGCTTGTTTCTCGTTTTACAAAATGCACGTTTATTTTCAAGATTCGATACCAATGTCACTGTATCTAATGTACCAATGCCTCGTTGGTACATGAAGAAGAAAAACAGATAGCACTCCAGCTTTTGTGTTCATCTCGGTAGACATGCATAGCCCTAGAATATTACAAAGTCATTAACAAATTGAAAGCAATAATCTATTAGCACTCTACAACTTTCTTGATGTCTAAAAGAAAAATTGAAACTGAACCTTTCAGAATGATCGTTGTTTGATAGTTTACCTTTCTCTGTGTACCCAACCATTGGAATAAAAATTTACTATGAGATCGTGCAGTCCTAACGCTGTTAAAAGATACTTGCATTGGATATTATAAAGAAGTGTAGACAGGAACATGGCAACATTCGGTATCGACGTCTAGAAAAGCTAGGCATTTAGTGGCGTAAAGATTGTGCGTCCCATCTGGTCAGGTTTAGATGTCGATCTTCTGTTGTTGATTTTTAATAGAATCTGTGATGAATGTTCTCTGGGATGGATGAGAATCCAGAACCAGTAACAACGTCAACAACTACGAAATTCTTTGAAAATAATATGCTATACGTAGCAGTCTCCAGGTCTTCTGAATGGTTTGATTATGAATCCAGAGATACACTCAACGAGAGTTATTCATAATTCAGAAAGAAATAGAGACTGGACTATTGTGACAAAACGCATGAAGAACATTTGATCAACAAAACACATTTACAACCAATCTCGTATTTATTCTTGTTCTGAAAATCTAGACATTAAACTCTTTAGCACTCTAAGGTCAGTTCCGAGATTCATTAAACTCACATATAAGATTTATCCTCCTTATAAACAACGAAAAAAAAAAAAAACTATAAATGAGAAAGAAGATAAGATCCACTCTAAAATTCAAGATGATATCATTTTCACTAGCGTGATAACTATAAATATTACTTCTTGAAAAGTTTCGACTCGATTGCGTACATCTAGAAGTTCCAAAAAATAAAAATATTGCAATATCTTACTGAACTCATATACATACTATTCTAGACTAAGAGTCCGAATACGTATAAAATATTAAGCTACATGTCGTATTTTCAACTCTACAATCCTCTGAAATATACTATTATTTTCGAGAAGCAATTCACAAACCCGTTAAGTTTCCCCGAGACTTTCACCGAGATGTAATTTAAGGTTTTTTGTTTTCCCAGTTCTTAAAAACGCCGAGACTTTTTACATGGTCATGGCCATGTGCAAAGTGACACAAAGCTGGTAATTGAGCCTAATCTTTGATAGACAGCCAAAAATCATTGCAGGCTACTAGTGTACAGCGAGTCATCATAGATGTAGATCCTGGTAGTGCTCAATATCTCAATCATCGCTTTCATGCCTTTTTTGGGATCAAGCAAGATTTCGAGTATCGAGTTTGCTTGTAGCATTTTGTAGTATCTTGCGCTCTGTTATATGGAGAGCATTGCTTCAAAATGTGTTTTCTGTTGACCGTCATGAACAGTGGTAGTTTTAACTGTTAAAATGTCCAGAGTAGTCAACAATACGAAGCCATAGCCTGTTGGCAATTGCAACAGTTTGAAAACAGTTACTCTTGACTGTTTGCAGTGCATAATTTGTTTCAATTCTCTACTTACGCAAAAGTACGCACTACCTTTCCGCAGTCTATTTTTTTTCCTCAAAAAACCGTTCTCAACATCGACAAGGTAGTTTTCAGCTGTCGTAGTAGATTGTCCAGATCATTGGGCCAAACAAAACCAAAAGTGTCAAAGCGTTGAAAATACAGTAGGAGCCCTGTCGAACGTCAGCGTCAGATCCGGTCTTTTGTCTGACTTTTGATAAAGAGATTATAGGTTAAATTAAATAGAAGAAACATTGTGGTAAAGTACTATAGACAGAGACCGGTAAACAAAAGTCTGGAGAACCAAAGACAAGATCAGGCTCCTTGGCATATGTTTCTTATGATTTCCAATGTAAGTTCGTTTGTAACTTCATTCATTCTCATGTCTATTGGGTAAAATGTTTGCGTCGTGATGAATAACCTTACTGTGAGCCGTGATAAAGACTGTCATAGCTTTGAAAAGTGCAGGTTAATGGCTATAACAGACTAAATACGAAATCTGAAGCAAAGACATCAATAACCAGATCCAACTTCTATGAACACTGTTCGGGTTGAAAGCAATTATATGTCGACAGCTCTCCATTCGTGATGTATTTTGGTTATTGACCATTCAGGGTACAAAGCCCACGTAGCTGTCTCATCGCTTGACCCAAAGTATCTTTGACCGCCCCTTCTAACGTTGCACTTAAATCAACCGCTTTTCTACAATCAATGACTGTACATCATTTTTGTGTGTTCTTGAAGTTTTAGTCTAATATCTATTGTCACATTTAAGAGGTTTCAGACTTTGAGTGGCCTGTTGTCTGTCGAGCTCTCTTGCAGACCCTTTCAGTTTCCTCTCATCATTTTTCGTACAATGCATACAAATCAGTTTCTCACCATAATCATAGTTGGCAAGACCAATCTGTTGCTTCCTAGACCAGATAGTAATTGTAAATACACTTATTCCATACCATCATAGACAAAGCCAAACTGGTACACAAATCATCATCATCATATCAATCCCCGAAAGCCTACCTCAAAGGTGAAGGTAAGATCTAATTGATCTGAGACAGTGTAACGCACGGCAACCTTACTGTACCATGTATTGTAGCAAGCGATTAAGCTAATACCAACCCCTTTATCTTGAAACAGACGACGGCGAGCTTTACCCGCTCAGACTTTCACCACATCAGCAACGAACCTAGCTCTGTACACAAAGCGTAAAAAAACAGGTCTTGTTTTCCATGGCCCTCATGAATTTATCACTCTCAAGTGGTACCTTGTAAAACACGCGAACCCCCACAAAGCGGTTTCCATTTGATTGTACATTCACGGCTCATACTTCCGGCAAGCTCCTGCGTCATTGAATATCAACAAAAACTCCAAGACGCTCAAAAAGTACTTTTACAAACTTGAAGCTGGTAAACACTGATATTCACTGGAAAAAAAACCATAGAATTTACTTGCAAATATTATAAAAACACGTGTATTGAAGCTTGGAATCAAAGTAGCAAAACCCTTCAAAAGCAAGGTCCCACAACAGTATTCTATGCACAATCAAAGCCAACAAAGACATCACAGTTTACCAAAGTCTACAGTTGAGAAGTTCTAAAGAACTGCAAAAAACGGTAAAAGGAGGTGAAATTCCAGTTATGTTCTTGCTTATTTAGCAAATTTTTCATCCAATAGCTTTTGACAGCTGGGTGTACATATTATTATTATGTACAAGAACCGAAAAATTTCAACTGCGCTTGCCCCAAAGCGTTGGCACGGCAATACAGTAGACACGCCCCCCCGTAGTCATACCAGAACGGCATACGTGCGTCGCATCAAAAGCGTGTACACACACTACTGCAGAGTGTAGAAAATCGGATTCATGTCTGGGAAATAATAATCTGTATGTACAATACAAAAGCCAGGTTTGCGCCAGCCAAATAAAGATCTAATTTACCAGAAGAGTATATCTTACCGTGTATCTACCACTGAATTGATGCCTGCGCAGTAATATCATACGATTGTTGGCCTCGTCGAGAAAGCCATTCAACTTTCTTTGTTGCGAGCTGAGTACAGAGCCAATCAAACTGGGAAGATTTAGCCATGCTTGGTGTAGATTTGGCAAACTAGATGAAAATTTCATTAGGATACAAGTGTATAGCAACGTAATCAGATTACCGAGGGTAACGAATCGTAATCAAGATCCCGACACTCATTTAAGGATAAAGGGCGATTTTAAAATTTCGACAAAATCTGGAAAAATAGGAGCACAATGTATACGGACGAAGCCTCCACTACTCCATGTTGTCCCTAATATTTGGAAATGATCATTAAAACTTGACACATGCTCGCGCAGATTTATTTCATTCTGTTTTGATGGAGCACTGTGAATTGTGACATTTAGTAAGAAAAGAATTCAGAGTGCAAGCTTTTTCCTGAGTAGAGGTTCGCCAATCATGATACAAGCTCCGTAGGTATTATATGTACAAAAAAGTTTCAACATCAAAGCCTACAAAATACCTAGATGCAACTCTACACTATTTATTTGTGCAATGGCCTTTGGTATACTGAAATCAATAGATTCTAGCCATAAAGTAGTGAGAGAAAGAACAACAGCTATTCTCAACCATCGACATCAAACGCCAATTAGAACTAGTATCAGAACATCACTCCTACTCAGTTTCGATTCAAATATAAAATATAGATGGATAATAGCAAAATAGCTCACGGCGGGACACAGATGGGTCTTGGACTTTAATGTTTATGTATGTATTGGAGACTTTTGGTGCAAGTAGTACGAGGTCTTTTAAAAATCTAGAGGAACGGCAAGTCTTTCCTGCATTAATGAATACACACCCACAAAAGATATCAATACATACCAGTATGCTTATTGTCAACGGGATTTATGCAATGAAGGAGCTAAAATTAAAATAAACAGGGCAAAATATAATATAATATTGAATGGTTCCAAAATACCTCACCCTTCAGTACAAATCTAGTATAACTGGTATATACGTAGTAATATGAGCTTTCTATCACAGATCCTGAGATCCGCGGTTTTCATTTTACAGCCAATCTTCATCCTTCTGTACCAAGCATAGTAGATTTCTTGAGATGTATTTATTCGCTTTTTGCAAATATAAATTCTTTGCTTTGACATTTTGAGATATGATATAATCTAACGCTAGATGTGTTTTGAACACTTTGTAATAATGAAGATTATAAATATATGAACCCAGAAACATTGAAGGCCAAAATCCTCGCATGAAATGCCTTCAAAGTGTCATCATACTGCTCAAGTTTAGCAGTATCAAGATCACATTTTAGTTTGTTTACAGTCTTTGCCATACCGTACTAGATTCAAAACCTCTACTTGATATTTGTTGATTTAATGAAAAGATTAAAATTTATATAAAGACGTGAAATTTTCTCAGCTTATGAATTCACATCATATCATAACTCTACACATTTATCATCATCATCGCCAACTACATACATTCATTAAATTGAACGAAAATTGACAAATCAGAAATGATTACAGCTGGAGACATTTATATCGAAAACTCTTCATTTCACGAACGTGTTTGTGCAGTGTACACTCGCCAAGTTGATGGAAAAGTCTTGTACTTAGAAGGTCGATACAAAAACTTTATTGAAAAGCACTGGGAGCCCATTAACAATATTGCTACTCTCAAGTCTGCTGAGAATGTCATGGGTGTCACTGAGCGGTATTGTCTTTTGAAGGCTGCTGCAAATCACAAGGAAGGTCAAGCCATTACTGATTTTTTCACCAATCTCAAAAAGACAACCATAGCCACTGAAGGATTCAAAATCACTGAGGCCACGGTGCCTGATGAAGGCCAAGTCAGAGGTATTGTTTCGCTTTCAATTGGAGACAGTGAGTCACCATTTGATAAATGGTTTGAAGCACTTGTTATTGGCGAGTCCAGGTTGAACTGTGCCCAGTTTCCTTGCATCAACACCGACACCAACATTGCCAATGTTATTACAAACATTTTCGACAGAGAGCTGAGAAACGTCACTGAAGACGACCAATGGGAAAATGTTGGCCGCAGCTACTTTAAAGACAGAGTCAATTTCTTCACTATCCGCAATCTCACAATTGAAGCATGCCTTCCAGCTTTTCCTTGCAAATCTTCCAACACCCAAAAAGTAGCTGGGAGCCGTCCCGACAAGGGTGAGGAAATGGCGCTTCGACGGCTGATCGCCATTGCTAAAACTATCAAGGAGGTGTATGCTCCTGGTATCAAGTTCTGGATTGTCAGCGATGGCCATGTTTTCAGCGACTGTATTGGTGTTGATGACGATGTTGTCAATGTGTACGGCGATCAACTCCGCGAAATGTACTTGAACATTACTGACGAAGATCACATTAACTTTTGCTCCTTGCCTCAACTTTTCACCTCTAGATTGCATGCTTTTGAGGACAAGTTCACTGAACACGTTGTCCTCCCTCACTATTTGGAGACCAAGATTGATCCTGAATCAGAGGTGTGCCGTAAGATTCTCATGAGCGGATGCTCTACCGATCCTGCTATTTTGCGGTCCCTTATCGACAACAGTGATTCTGCAAAATTGGCTCTGTACCGTGGGTTTGCCAAGTTCATGCTCGAAGATTTGGCTCTTAATCCTCTCACCGTCAAAAGCTCTAAAAAGTTTTGCAAAAAGCTTTCTGCTAAAGTTGCATTTGAAATGATCAAGGTGCGTATTTCGAAAATGAGAATCGTGAATTTTAACTAACTTGTATTTAGCGTAACGAAGCCTACTCCAACCTAGTCGGCCTCTTGATGCCGTACTTCCTCCGTCTCTCTATTCATGCGTGAGTTCGATTCGCACTGTTATAATTTGTTTATTTTATACTAACACCCTATTTCACTTCACATTAGTCACAACAATAGCGGTCCAAAGTTCGGGGTCAAGCTCTTGTCTCACAGTGAGTGCAAAACTGTCCAATCGTTGCAACTTGAGGATATGATGACTTCCGAAGACCTCTTGCATATTCCGACTGCTTGGCACAACTGTGTTGTCCGCGTCGAAGGTATTGATTGTTGGTACGTTGTCAAATCCAAGGTCGCTCGGGATGCCATCACCAGTGGTGAGTATGTTGGGGGATGGCATCAGGAGGCCAACGAAGGTGGGTACTTTAAACTCAAATGTATCAAGTCTCTCGATGAGATCCGAGCTGGCTCTATGAAACCCAAAACAACTTTAAAAAATCCATCTGCATCATTCAATAGCCCTATTCCTCAAACATCCACTACTACTGTGGAGCCTGTTACTGCTTCAAAGAAGTTTGGCTTTTTTGTTCCTCCCAACTTCCGTCCTTCTACAATTTCTAACATTTTTGAAGCCGTATCTGTTCTCAAAACCAAGTACACTGATATTGAAATCGTCATCGTTGGTGTTGACATGAATACCACACAGCTCGGAATGACTCCTAAACATACTCTGGACAACTGTCCGGAGCTGGACGTTTTAGTTGTATCTGGAACGTTTAAAAATACCACTTTGAGCCAAGAGGTGTATGACAAAGTTTCCAAAGTTTGTTCTGCCACTTCAACTGTTTTTGGTGCAGAGAGTGGTACTATGCTTTTAGCTCGCACCGGATTCTTGGATAACAAAAAGGCTATTGCCAAACCCATGCATGTCAACCATGAAAGTTATAAAAATGTCAATTGGGACACAAACTCTCGGTATTGCTGGACCGTTGATAACAACGTCTGGACGTCTACTAATTCTACAGGTTCCATGAAAGCATTTTACAGCTTTGTGGGAAAAGTTTACTCAAAAGATGATGTCAAGCTTTTGACTGAGTCTTTTGAGTAACTCTCTGTTTGTATATTTTGTTTAATCTATAGCTTGTATGATTGCATTATTTTAATTTTCTACAAATTTCTGAAATTTGTAAAATATTGAACCCACATAAGTATTGTTTTTTTAAAAGTTTTAATATATCTTAATAATAATATAATGTTTGTCTCTAAAATCCCGGTACTTTTTAAAGGATGAGTTTTATTGGCTATAAGTTTGGTTTGTAAATGTCTACTTTTGATGTTTCTATTCAAGTCTTAAGCATTATCTGTTTGGGCGAGGTCCTAGCTCAAGAAACTGGGCTACTTCTCAGATCTGAATCAGCCAACCTTGGATAAGGCTAGTAGAAACGTTTTCGATCTGAGAGCAAGAAAAAAACAATAGGATTGAGTCGTTCTGCAAGATGTTCTTTTTTAACGAGTGTCTTTGATAGTAATCCCGTATACATGCGTATACATCAGAGATTTCATCCGATATTCAAAAAAAAACAGAAGCTGCTAAAAACACTCAGAGCTATGCAGCACTCTAGTAAGAATCTACTTATAAAACCTCGGCAGTCGATCATGTATAGTTGTACTCACTAGCTCTTGATAAAAGATACCACAAATTCTAAAAGTATTAAAGGCGTAAACGTTCTCTAAAGTCAACATTGATCCAACAAATTGACATCATGACGGCTTTATTTCGATCACACGACAATGTTTAGTCAAATGATATCGAGCGCTACACATGTTTCAACGTTATTTTCCAAAGAATCAGATAACACAGAAACAAAGCTGCAATGGAGAACAATGCAGCAAATTGACACAAAGCCTACAGATATAGCAACAAACAAATATCCAACTCAACTTACATAATTCAAGTTACAATCTAGTAACAATACAAAACAAAATTACGTATCCTTTTCCCCCTGTGATTCGGCGTTAGTGTATTGAAAAAAGACGCGTATTCTACTTTCCAGTATACAATTGCTGATATTTGTGTGTGCAAGTTAGAAATAAAAACACAAACAAGAAGCGTACTGGTTCACATCAGGAAAGTAAAAAAAGTATAGCAAGCTACAAAAACAATTTGTGGTAATTGGATAAGATTATCTGACAGCCATTGCTCAGGAACTCAAAAATATTAGGATAGTTGATGTCAAAACTGATCAGATTTTCTGGCATACTTGAAGCCGCGTAGACTCAAATAACTTGGACTCTTGAGAAAAATACAAAAAAAAGTGCACGTTAACATGCGTCCTATAAAAACCATCAAACAGATGATCATTATCACCTACTCATCTGCAAACGTACATGAGCTACAAAGACCGCTCGTCCGTCGATATCCAGATCTCATTAAGCACCCTTTTCAACTTTACTACAGAGACGCTACCCGAAATTGCATAACTAAACCTTATTAGGGCTTAAAACCAGAAAACTCTCTACTTTCAACAGGCGATACAACTCAAAGATATATGTTTTTATAGAATCACTTATATATCATTAAGCTTCTTCACCTCTTCTCTTTCCAAAAATATATAAGTGATTCTATAAAAAATTATATCTTTAAGTTGTATTGTCTGTTGAAAGTAGAGGGTTTTCTGGTTTTAAGCCCTAATAAGGTTCAGTTATGCAACTTCGGGTAGCGTCTCTGTAAATATATAAAGCGCAGTTGGGACAGATGCGCACAGCCGCGTGTTCAGCAAAATGCCAAGGATACGTAACCGACAAAATCTGGGGGGGGAAAACGACTTTCGATCGTCCTTGTTTGAATTTTTGCTGAACCGGAACCGATACAAGATCACATAATGTAGAGAGCTACAATAGTATGTAGCAGGAAATCTTGTTAAACCGTAGGTACTGCATTCGAACTATATGAAGATAATGATAATAATAATCAAATATAAATGAATGGGCCGGAAACTACGAGATCAATAGTCAGTTTAAGTTAGAAATGAGAATGATAGGGGTGGTTAGAGCAACAAGAGATATATAGAATGTCAATATGAAGGGCAAAAGATTAGTGGATATTCTAGAGGAACAATTAAAAAGTCTAAGGTAGCAGCACAAACTTAGTGAATGTAACTAAGTAAAGCGTCCGATCTTTACATAAACTAACTCCTCAACAAAGCAAGAGCCTGGTACCGTCCAGCGGTCAAAAAGAGCTTCTGAACGTTGATCTGATTTCTAAAACACAATCTCTAGACCGAGCTATAGTCTGTCTTAAATAACAAATAAATCAAAAAAAAAAAAATAGTACATTTTCATTAGTGCTTTGGTAGATTGTGGAAATGTTTAACTCAATACACTACCAAACACAATCAACAATCTCAAACCTTACTGCTTTGATGATTCTCTGTAAATACATCCAACAACAAGCTGTATCCACAAATGTATCCGAAAACATTTCATACTAGATATCTCAAAAAAACCAAGAGAGACTTTTAGTAAAAAAGTCCGTAAACACTCATGTATGTCTCTCATACAAAGATCCATAAATATCTCTCATAAAAATATTCATAAACGTTTCTCTTAAAAGTTTTCTAAATATCTCGCAACAGGATCCATAAATATTTCACAACAGAATCCGTGAATACTTATCAACAAAAAAAAAATTACTATACATCTCCGAAACTCTGTACAATTCGTCTTCATACACACATTTCCAAAAAAAAAAAAAGAAGAAAAAACATCTAAAATTTCATCGGTATTATATCTCTGTACATATAAATTAAAATCTACTCACTGCTCACAGTTCTTCCTTCTCCACACGCTCTTCACAATTTTCTCCTTCTAAACCCTGCTGCAGCTCCTCACACTTTTCTCCCGCTTCTATACCCTGCTTCGGCATTTTCTCTCCATACATCTTAAAGAAATACTCTCTGAGCTGCAAGCTATCCATTTTCTTCAACTTCTCAATCACGCTCTGGATCTCCTGGTCGTCAGGATCGCCTGATCCCGAGCCCGGGTTTGTGGTGGCGGAAGTGGTGATGGAAGTAGTGGCAGAAGTGGTGGTAGAGGAAGAAGAAGAAGACTGGCTGCTTGTGTCTTGCTCATCAGACTTCGCCGCTGGCCCAGAATGCAACAGATCATGGTTAGTAATAGACGCAACCACTTTCCTGAACTCATGTCCATCCAACCCTTCTCTGTCCCTCTCGCCTTCTACCGAACACTCCACCGGATTCCGGTCCAGCTCATCCAACGGCGTAGTCGGCGTAGAATGGTTCATAAACACACCAAGCTTGTGGAAATGCCCTTCTTCAAGGTCAAGCTTCATCTGCCGCTTCATCGACTCTTTGTGCGCAGCATTGGTATCCGCCGCATCCGCATCGGGTTCGTACTCACTCGGTTTCAGCTCCTGGTCAGCCAGCACCTCACACACATCTCCAGACTCGCACACATCAACACCACCAGCTGAATTGGTATTGCCATCCGCCTCGCTCGGCGGATAGTACATCCCCAACGACCGCGAGTGCACCTTTTGCTTCAAAGAGTTATACTTGAGCAGCACCGACTCCAGCGTCGCGTCCAGGTAATGCAGCTTGACCAAGTGGTCCCGGTCCTGCTCGCTGCTGATACTATTATAATGCCCGTACTTGGTCAGAATCTCTTCTACACGGTGCTTCACCGACTCATGCAGGAAATTGGCCCGCTTGATCAGGTTCTCAGGTGCAACAGCAGAGTCCGTCTGCGAATCTTCCGTGGAATCTTGACTACCAGCCGTCACCATACAGTTGACGGCGTTCACAATGGCCTTGCTATCCGCCATCAATCCCCTTTCAGAATCCACAGCCGGCATCGCGCACTCCACAGCATTCTTGCCCAACGCCGCCAGATTCGCGCTCGAATTCAACGCCGTCGTCAACTGCGACACCGTTTCCCCCTGGTTGCCATCGCTCTCGGCACTCATCAGATTCTCCAAATTCTCCATCGCATACTGCGAGATCCGGCGCTGCGTCTCGGCCGGCACCAGATCAGGATCAATATCCACAAACGTCAGCGTTTTCGAGGTCTTCAGGGCAATCACCAGCGCCTCCAGCGCCACGTCGTTGATATCGCGGTTCCCGCGCAGCGAGACGTGGCTGATGCTGGACCGCGAAAACGCTTCTGCCAAAGTGATGATATCGATGCTCCGCAGGTTGTTGGAGTCGAGGTGCACGCGCTTCAGTTTGGTCGAGCGGCACAGCCGTAAACACAGCGCGTCGAGGATCTCGGGGAAAACGCCAGGGTTGAACGACACATCCAAGAACCGCAGGTTCGGCGCAAACGCAACGCCCTCGCTCGGCGTCAGGATCTCGACCAACAAGTCTTTATTCTTCAAGTGACACGAGTTCAACGAAACGTACAACAGCGACGGCTGCGAAAACAAGATCCGGAGGAAATGATGGTCAGGCGCATAAAAGCTCTTGACATTCTCCAGCTCGTTCCCGCCCAAATCAATCCCCTCGCTGTCAACACACTTGACCCACTCCTCCAACGCAAAGATATCGGTTTCCATCAAATCGCTCGACGCCACGCCCAGCCGCTTCGTCGCCAAAGTGCACGCCGTCTTGATCAGCGTCTCGAACTGCCGGCTCGGCACCAAACACCCGTTGATGATCAGCTCCTGGATCCCGCCGCGCTCCACAACCGCGTCCGTCAACAGCTCCCAGTCCAGCTCGCTTCTATCTAGCCACTCTGCCTGCTTGTACTTTTTCTTCTTCCCGCCGTTGCGCGGCTCCGCTACAGAAATGTCCAGTTTCGACAGCGACCGGTTTGAAATCAGAAATGCGCACAACAGCCGCCAGCTGGGTTCGGTCAGATTGGCGTTTTTCAGCGACAGTTTGCACAGCGATTTGGAGCTGGTCAGGGCGAGCAGCAGATGCTTGAACATGGCGTCGGTGACGTCGAGGTTGTTGAGCAGGACAGTGTTGACCGGCGCAATGCTGAGAAAGTCGGCAAACGACTGGACCTCGACCAAGGTCGGGCGCGGGTTCATGAGGCGCAGATAGGGCAGCGTGCCGTCGTGGCCCTTGAGCTGGTCGAGCGTCGCGTGGATAGGCAGGATCTCGCGCAGATGGCAGCACTTGGTGTACATTTTCTCCAAAGACAGGTCTTTAGACTCTTTCTCATCACACTGCTCTTCTTTTGCAATCTTGTTCAACGCATCGCCACTCCATCCTCTCTCAATCTTGATACTCGACTTGTCAATCCCAGCAGAATCAACCTTCACAACTTCTTCTTCTTCCTCTTCCTCTTCCTCCATTTCACGCTCCGCAGCAGTCACCGCCTCTTTCCTGCTCAACCTTAGCAACCCACCGCCACTCCGCTTTGTTTTCTCGTTCTTGATCTGGTTCGCAACAGTCACGGCCACGTTGTGCGCCATCACCGACGCACCTTTGACGGCCTGCAAGTAGCGCGGGTTCTCAATCAGCTCGGTTTCAGAGCGGCCCTTTTTAGGCGTGCGCGCCGGGATCTGTTGCGGCGGGTCGCCTGACGCCGAGAGCTCAAACACCTGTTTGGAAAAGCTGACACGGTGGGTGTTGATTTTCTTCAGGAGCTGGAGTTTGGTGAGTTGTTGCGATGGTGGTTGTGGTGGTTGTGGTTGGTCGAGTGTGGATGTGACTGTGGAACTACGTGATCTGGTGTGCGGAGGAGAAGTGTTTGAAGATGTTTGTTTTGCCGGTTTGACAGATGCTTGAGTGGAGTTTGTACTTGAAATCGTTGTATTTTTGAGTTTGCGGAGCTGCGAGGCCAAGAACCCTGACTGCGAAGTCTGCGCATTTGATTTGTTACTGCTGTTGTTGTTGTTGCTGTTGTAGTGCGCTTCCAAATGGCCAGCTGCGGTTTCCGGACTCAGTTTGGCCGAGTCGATGGCCGATGCGTACGAGTGAGTAGTGCGGTTGAGTGCGGCGATGGAGATGCTGTTGACGCGTTCAATCAGGTGCATGTCCTCGTCGGTGTCCTGTTGTTGCTGCTGTTGTTGTGAAGGCCGGATCTCGACGGGGTTTGTGGTGCTGGATACAGGATTACTGGTTGCTCTTTGCTGTTGTTGATGGGTTGTAGACCTGGAGACATACGAGTTGGATGAGTTTGACCGGTGCAGCAGGCCCGAGCCGGAGCTCGAAGGAGACTGAGACTGAGATTGCGACTTGTTGCGTGACCCGAATTTGGAAAACAGCCATCCAGGACCCCTTTTGTGTTTAGTCGTAGTTGTTGGAGGAGGAGGAGTGCTCACTGCTGCCGACTGCGATACCACTTTGCGGAGGGCGGACATGTCTGGCGGAGGCGTCGAAGGTGGTGTTTGCTGTTGTTGTGGTGGAGATGGTGATTGTAGTTGCTGTTGTGGTGATGGCGATTGTGATTGTGGGGTGCCGGCGGGCGAGGCAGACTGTGGCCCCGGGTGATGCTGCAGCTCGCCCACCGACAGAGTAGCAGCGCGTCTTCTTGTTCCTGTCCATCAGAGAAAACGCCAATCAAAAACATAAACGTTAGTTTCAGTTATACTCAAAGACAATGTCAAACCAGAACAAAATGGATTGCCTGTTTTACATACCCTTGTTGAGAATGGACGGCGAGTTGACCTGCGAGATCCAGTCAATCTCGGGCTGCTGTTGTGGTATAGGCGGTGCTGGTGTGGGCGTATCCATGGTCAATTACGAAACTGGGTTTCTAGTAATAAAAAAGAGAAAAGTGTTTTTTTTGGTAATGTAGGATAAGTAAAAGGAGGATGGGTTATTCGAATTGGGGAAGGAAGTTTTCTGAATGGGAATGTCGATTTTGATAGGAGGATGTCGCTTTTTTTTTTCTGAAGGTGGTTTTTTTCAATGTTTTTTTTTTCCCTGAAGGTGGTTTCTTTCTTGAATGGGGTTTTCGGATGGGGCAGAAAAACAGAATTAAACAGGGAGGAGAAATGGGATGATTTGGGGGGTCTTCAAGAACTATATCCAAAACCAGACTTGAACCAAGCAAAACTCTTCTAAAAGTCTTGTCAAACTTCTTTATCAAACTCAAGAACGAAAGAATCCTATCCTGAACTACTCTAATTATATTCAAATAAATCCTGTCTTATAAACATCGACAAAAGACCTTTTTTAGTTGTTTGATGAAAAAGCGCACATAAAAAAAAGTGGTCCGGGTTGTCTCAAATCAAAAGTGCCGCTCCAGCCGTGGTTGTTGTTCTCTACAAACAAACGTCATAATCAAACAAACCAGCTCGGGAAAAGAACAAATCACGGAATAAAAATCAATCAATAACATTACACACAAGAATAAATAAACATAAAAATAAACAAAATAAACAAGAATAAACAAAATAAACAAGAATAAACAAAATCTAATATACAATCTACACCGACCGAGCAGGCACGCTCTTCATGCTTCGCAGCAGCCGGTTCTCGATCGCAAGCTGCGTGTTGATCCTCTCAAGCTCCTCAACGCGGGCCACAAGCTCGCTCAGCCGCTCGCGCTTCCGGGTTCGTGACCGGCGCGCCGCCAAAGTGTTTCTGGCGCGGCGCACCGCTTTTGTGTCGACCTCGTCATCAACATTAGTATTAGCAGTAGCATCAACAACAGCAGTATCAGCAGCAACGATTGGATCAAGGTCTTTTGTGCCCTCGTCTTGCACACGCTTGGGCCTTTTGCTAGGCGCTTCCTCGTTGTCGTTGTCCTCGTCATCATCAGAAACCAAAGAAGAACAAGAGAAACTGCGCTTGGTGCACTGCTCCGACGACGGTTCAGGCAAAGAAAGGCTTTCGGAAACAGGACTGGGGAAAAGTGTAGGCCACTGCGCAACATCCCAGTCTTCGATCGAAGGGGACCCGTCTTCTGCGTACATGGACTCGGCCAGCAGCGACTCGAAATCAGTCTGGCGTTGGCCGATAAACGGGGTCTCCATTTCCATAGGGACAATGGCAACAGTAGGAGACGCAGTGGTGTTGGTACAGGGCAGTATATCAGTGAAAGAGTAATAACCAGAGGCAAAATCGTCGTTTTGAATCATGCTGGCAGCAGCAGTACCAGTACCAGTATAATGAATACCATTAGCACTGGTCTGCAACAAAGACTCCATTGCGGCAGGGTCCATGGGCCATACTGGCGTATTGAACGGAATACATTGGCGCGGGGCAGCGGTAGCGAAGGGAAGAACTGAACTACTATTCACAGGCAAGACTTTAACTGGAACGCGGTCAAACAAAGAGTCCAAAGGGTAGTTGGTGTTGGGTGGTGAAGGTGGTTTTCCGGAGTGGAAGTCGGGTGAAAACTGTGTACTCTGGTCCAGATGCGCTTGATAAGTGTCTTTACTAGAACGTGGAAGATAATAACAAGAGTCAAGAAAGAAGTCTGTATTATCTGCGGTCAAAGACAACTTTTAAAACGGTTAAAAAAGTGTTCTTGTGAGAACGTTGAGGATTCAATATATAGCTGTTTGACGGTGAATCAACAACTACAAGTGCACAAGAGATTAGAGCGTTTCTTTTGATCTTTAGGGTGTATTCCTAGATATCAAGAGTGTATAACTTGGTATATAGAGAGACTAAGGAAAGTGGTGTAGGAAAAAAACAAACTTGTTTCTTTCAATACAGAAAATGGATGATTGTAAAAACAGCAATGGTTTTTAGATGATGAGAAGAAGAAGAAGAAAAAAAAAGTTGAAACATTAAGGATTCGACGAGCTTAAATAAGCCTTATTTTTCCTGGAGTAGCAGATGGAAAAGCAGGGCTTATTACAAACCAGCCCTGGGGGCACAGCCCACAATCACTATTCGGATATCAGAAAAGACCCTGTTTGATATCGCTGTTTCCTTGTAATTAGTGGTATTTCAGACAAGTAGTGTCTAGAAAAGCCTGTTTATAACGGTCTCTCACGTGAAGTGAATCATCAGATCAAACTGCAACGCTATGTACAGTATCTCGTCAGATCTCGTCACAAAAGTCTCATTTGGGAATATTTCATGGAGAAATGAAAAAAGGCGGGTGTACACACATGTTTACTCTATAATGATACGGTAAGGCTGTACAAGAAGTACAGATCAACACTCATCATCTAATTTAAAAGCAGTGGAAAAATATTGAAAAATGAAAAATCAGTATCAATTACAAGACTAATTCGAGTCCAGGCATTTTCATGTTTCTCCATGTCTGCTTTTTTAAAAATAGCTTAGAGTTGCAGTGAGCTTATAGGAAAACAGAATAATGACATAAACAATTAGATAATACTATATACAGGCTTAGTGGTGATTAGATAATAAAGCTACACTGGGCTGAGTTCCCTCGAGATCTGGCTTGGTTTTAAGCCTCCGTTGTATGAATTGATTGTATCACCAATCGACCCTGAGCCCAAATCAGACTATTCATCAGCTCAGCCATGAAAGCAATTCGGATACTTTCTGTTGACAAATGCTATTGATGTTCTTTTTCTCCAACTCACACTGTTGAAAACCATTAAAAGCACCACTTCAAACAATGACAAAAACGTTTCATTACGAAAATCCCACGTAGATCTCTCTCTGTTGTTTCAAGCCTTGTGCAAAACACACCCTTTCCCTTGTGCTTCTCTACAAAACTACCCCTTTTCTGGCATTCTCCAAAAAAACCTTTTCCTTATTCACCACTCCAGTAATAATAAAATCAATTTCACCATGGATATCGTTGGCGTAAGTAAACCCACCGTTTCGTTCTTTTTTCTTCAATTCTAACACTCAGTTATTTTTATAGAGAATCGCAGCCGCCGCAAACATCCCTGGATTCAATTGGAAACAATTGATCCTCGGATCAAACGTGGCTTACTATCTTTTCCAAACCCAATTGGAACTTGTCCAGATCAACTACATCAAGAACCACCAAGAACAAGAACCCGTGACAAAGAGCGCTGACGCCGACGCCGAAGCCGACAAGCTCGACGGCGCTAAAGCCAAAGAATACAACATCCTGAAACACTATGTCAAAATCGCCTCCAAGACCCTCGATCTCGCAATCACCGCTGCTACTCTCCACTTTGATTTGTTCCCCAAAGCGTTCACTGCTCTAGGCTCGCTGCTCGTCAAACACGCCCCAGCAGCTTGGATGGCCACCACCACCATGCAATCCGTCGTCCTCTTCCTCGGTCTCCAGATCGTTGGCTCAATCATCTCCCTGCCCATCCAGTACTTTTCTACATTCTACGTCGAGGAGAAATACGGGTTCAACAAACAGACCAGGTCGTTGTTTTTCATTGATTTCTTGAAGGAGAACGCGCTGCTCGTGGCGCTCGCCGGACCGATCATGGCCGGGTTCGTCAAGATTGTCGAGTACTTTGGTGATGCGTTTTTCGTGTACTTGTGGAGCGCCACGTTTGTGCTGCAGATTGTGTTGATGACTCTTGTTCCCTCGTTGATCATGCCCCTGTTCAACAAGTACACGCCTTTGGAGGACGGATCGCTGAAGGACCAGATCTTTGCATTGGCCAAAGAAGACAAGTTCCCGCTGGATAAATTGTTGGTTGTTGATGGATCGCTGAGATCCTCTCATTCAAACGCCTACTTCACAGGCATGCCCTGGAGCAAGCGTATTGTTCTGTACGACACTCTGATTGAATCCTCCACCGAGCCCGAGATCCTTGCCGTTTTGTGCCACGAAATCGGACACTGGTCCAAATCGCACATTCTACAAATGCTCATTTTCTCGCAAGTCAACATCTCCATCACTTTCCTGACCTTTGCTGCCTTTTTCCGCAACCCTTCGTTTTACGACTCTTTAGGGTTTGCGTCTTCTGCCGGCAAGCAACCGCTCCTTGTTGCGTTTATTCTGTTCCAGGACATTTTGAAGCCGCTGCAGTGCGTCATGACCTACGTGTCGAACTCCATGTCTAGAGCTTTCGAGTACCAGGCCGATGAGTACGCTGTTGTCAGAAACAGAGGCGCGGAGCTGGTCTCGGCTTTGAGAGGTTTGAACAAGAAGAACATGTCGCTTGACTATGCTCATCCTTTCTACAGCGCTTACTACCACAGCCATCCATTGACCAACGAGAGAGTCGAGCGTATCGAAGAGCTCATGACTGTTGACGAGAAGAAAAAGGAGTAGATGTCTATCTATCTATGTAATTCTGTGTATACTATTATCCAGATCTGACGATCTCTGATTGCTTTCACGAAATCAAACATGAACCTTAACACCTATAAAACCTTCCAAAATCTTCGAAAACTTTCCATAAAAGCAAAAAAACAAGCTGGAAATTTCATGTGTCAGCCTCGTGTCTTATTCTTGTTTGTTAAGGTGCGGCGATGGGCGGAGCAACTATGCGAAAAAAGTTCTATTCGCTTCTAAACCATTCTCCCAGCAGGTAAACAACCACACGCATCGTGTGTCTGCAATACCCAAATCCATCTTTCATCATTGATCCATTACTTATTTTCCCGCCAATTGCATACCTGGTTCGGATCCAGTTTTGAATATAAAACTTGTAGATTTTCTCGTTCAATTCCTTTCTTCTTTCCTCTTTTTTCATCTCTTCTTTTTGCATACACATCCCCCCTTCCTCATATTTATTAAATTTATTCATAATGTCTAAGGCCGTCGGAATCGATCTCGGAACCACCTACTCCTGTGTGGCCCACTTCACCAATGATAGAGTTGAAATCATTGCCAACGATCAAGGTAACAGAACCACTCCTTCTTTCGTTGCCTTCACCGACTCTGAGCGTCTCATCGGTGATGCTGCTAAGAACCAAGCTGCCATGAACCCCGCCAACACCGTCTTTGACGCCAAGCGTCTTATCGGTAGAAAGTTCTCTGACCCTGAAGTCCAATCCGATATGAAGCACTTCCCCTTTGCCGTTATTGACAAGGGTGGTAAGCCTGTCATCAAGGTTGAGTTCAAGGGTGAGGAGAAGGTCTTCACTCCTGAAGAAATCTCTTCCATGATTTTGACCAAGATGAAGGAGACCGCTGAGGGTTTCCTCGGTGGCAACGTCTCCAACGCTGTCATCACTGTCCCCGCCTACTTCAACGACTCTCAACGTCAAGCTACCAAGGACGCCGGTCTTATTGCTGGTCTTAACGTCCTCCGTATTATCAATGAGCCTACCGCTGCTGCCATTGCTTACGGTCTCGATAAGAAGGATGCTGGTGAGGCTAACGTCCTCATTTTCGATCTCGGTGGTGGTACCTTCGATGTCTCTCTTTTGACCATTGAGGATGGTATCTTCGAGGTCAAGGCCACTGCTGGTGATACTCACTTGGGTGGTGAGGATTTCGATAACAGACTTGTCAACCACTTTGTTGCCGAGTTCAAGAGAAAGAACAAGAAGGATCTTTCTACCAACCAAAGAGCTCTTAGACGTCTCAGAACCGCCTGTGAGCGTGCCAAGAGAACTCTTTCCTCTTCTGCTCAAACCTCTATCGAGATTGACTCTCTTTACGAGGGTATTGACTTCTACACCTCCATCACCCGTGCCAGATTCGAGGAGCTCTGTCAAGACCTTTTCAGAAACACCATTGAGCCCGTCGAGAAGGTCCTCCGTGACTCCAAGATTGACAAGTCCTCTGTCCACGAGATTGTCCTTGTTGGTGGTTCCACCCGTATCCCCAAGGTCCAAAAGCTTGTTTCCGACTACTTCAACGGTAAGGAGCCCAATAAGTCTATCAACCCTGATGAGGCTGTTGCCTACGGTGCCGCTGTCCAAGCTGCCATTCTTTCCGGTGACACTTCTTCCAAGACTCAAGATTTGCTTCTTCTCGATGTTGCTCCCTTGTCTCTCGGTATTGAGACCGCCGGTGGTGTCATGACCAAGTTGATTCCCAGAAACTCTACTATCCCCACCAAGAAGTCTGAGACTTTCTCCACCTACGCTGACAACCAACCCGGTGTTCTCATTCAAGTCTTTGAGGGTGAGCGTACCCAAACCAAGGACAACAACTTGCTTGGTAAGTTTGAGCTTTCCGGCATTCCTCCTGCTCCTCGTGGTGTTCCTCAAATCGAGGTCACATTCGATATCGATGCCAATGGTATCCTGAACGTCTCTGCTCTTGAGAAGGGTACTGGTAAGACCAACAAGATTACCATTACCAACGACAAGGGTCGTCTTTCTAAGGAAGACATTGAGAAGATGGTTGCCGATGCCGAGAAGTACAAGGAGGACGATGAGAAGGAGGCCGCCCGTATTGCTGGCAAGAACGGTCTTGAGTCTTACGCCTACTCTCTTAAGAACACCATCTCTGAGGAGAAGTTCAAGGAGAAGGTTTCTGAGGCTGACCGTGAGAAGCTTGAGAAGGCTATCAACGAGACCATTTCTTGGTTGGACGAGAACCAAACTGCCACTACTGAGGAGTTTGCCGACAAGAACAAGGAGTTGGAGGGCGTTGCTAACCCCATCATGACTGCTTTCTACGGTGCTGAGGGTGGTGCTCCTGGCGCTGCTCCCGGTGGTTTCCCTGGTGGAGCTCCTGGTGGCTTCCCTGGTGCCGGTGCCGGTGCTGCTCCCGGTGGCGGTGAGGGCCCCACTGTTGAGGAGGTCGACTAAACAGTCGGTTTCTGAAGTTTACGATTCCTATTCACGAAAAAAAAAAAAAAAAATTTAAAGAATATCGTCGACAATTTTGTATTTCTATATAGATGGATTGTATTTTTTATATTACTTATTTAATGATAATCAATTGATTTAATAATTTGTTTGAGTTGCAATGTTTTTTAACAGTTGTGATGGATGGAATGTTTCCTTGTGTGACGATAGAGCAAAGTAGTCAACCAACTTCCAAAACTATTTAGTTGTATCCGGTCTGCTATTTTATAAAACGAAAAAAAAGTACGCATTCGAATCATTCTCAACAAGATGTTAATCAGCTTTGTGAATTTAAAGAAGTCCTTGGTCTGACTTTTAATCCTCACCATGACGTGATCCGATGAGATTAAAGTACACAACAGGCTACATCCAGACCATGAACGGAGAGATTCATCTTGGGCGAAAAGAAAAAGGGTTGTGACAAAACTACCGTGCTTCAAGACCACTGTTCGAGACAAACTAAATGGAGCTTGCTTCAATGCTTGGAAATGCACAAGGCCAGGCAATTGGGGTTCCACCAAAGGTAGAAGACTGCTTTTGGAAAAAAAAAAGCAGGTTATGGATTTGTGCAGGCTTGATATTGGCCTTCTCTAAATACTATGTACTGAAGTGAAAGCAGTGAAAGGCGAGTTGAAAAAAGATTTCGGTGTTTGGGGCATCAAAGGATTCCTGGGCGACAACTGGCTGAGAAAAAGATATTTTATGAAGTGTGCACGCACGGTATTGTGCTAGAGCCGGGAGATGTACAGGATTGGTGTGTGTACTTGAAATCAGGAATGGTGGAGAGTCACTTATTCGTGTGTTTTATTTTGACCGATTGCAGTTTTATGGAAAGATTTCAAGGTGATTTCCTGGACAAGATCTGGGGTTTGAGACAAAAGCAAGTGTTTAGAGTCGGTGAGACTCTGGCGACTGCTGAGTGTGAAATTTAGTCTGATAGGAAGATGCGATAAAGTCACGATCCGTACTAAACTCGTCACCTTTTTTGGAAAACTCTTCGTGGGCACTAGGAAAGATCGTATCGTCACTGATTGAGTTACAAAAAGGGGCGCTGGGTCATTGGGATCGTGGTTCTTGTCCGGGTAGAGCTGGAGGGGGAGAAGAGCGGTTTGCAGCAACTATCTAAAAATCTGCTTTTCATAAACTCTTCAGTTTTTTTTTATTTTGGAGTGGTTTCAATACATGCCTTTTTCCGTTGCAAACGATTGGCAAACCATCATTTTGAACGGGAATTGGCCACTTCAGGCCGCCCCTATGATTTAAAAAAGCTTGATTTGAGAGATGGATTCTATGGAAAAACCATCACAATCATGCCGTTGCTCAAGCTTACAAGTATCAAAGTCAGGTAATAGAACTCGCCAGTCGCCTTGAAAAAATCCAAAAGAATACAATCAAGAGGCAGGCAGCTGAACTGGGTGAAATTGAGTCAAACAAACTTAAAGCGGCTACAGATGGAGAGAAAACTCAATACCATGGACGTGGATTTGTCAGAAGCTACACATGGCGGCTTGAGAATACTGGTGATGAGCACATGAAAAAAGACAGTGATATTGAAGAGATTGAGGCTTTGAATGTATTCTTTTTGTTTGTGTATAATATTTATTCGTTATTGATAGCGTTTTCTGATGTCACTTTTTCTAAATTATATTAATAAAAGTCTATTTCATGTGTGTAATTTTTTTATTTTTATTTTTATTTTTATTTTTATTTTTATTTTCTCAAAAGTCGTAATTACGATTGTAACTTTCCAACAGTAGAAGTAATTTAACGGTTGTAAATCTCACCTTATAGCTTGTTGGACTTTGGTCTCATTGGCCCGCGTCATGATTAGAATCAATGCTTAGTGTACTTCAATTTCTAAAACAGTAGACTAGATAGAACTCAAAACTTTGGGGCAAAAATATTGCCGGACGGCAAACCACACCGCTCTAGAAACGTAACCTGGACTCTATTGTTCATCTGATGCTGTCGTCTCCAAAAATCAAGTTGGTTTATTTTTTTACTTGGCATGTTATGATAGATTATAGGAATGTATTCTAAAAAACCATTCTCTGTGACAAAATTCTCTTTTATCACAAATACTCCACTTTCGTATTGTTGATCCATCTATTTTTGATATGTTGCGAAAAATTCCCATTTCTCATGTAGTATGCTTCAATCATTATCAATTACTGCTTACTTTGTAGAGATTGTATTGAGTAAAATAGTTGCAATAAAAAGGTATTTGAGAAAAGCCTTTACGTTTTTTATCCAAATTTGATATCAACACAAAGAGGAAATTAAACAATTTTACAGTGAGAACTTTTCATCATATTTCAACTTCAATTGGAATCAAAAAAAATCCATCTTTGCACAAATTAGTATCTATTATTTTTAATGATCAGTCTATTCTAATACCTAGGCACACTTCATCTATTTAACCTTAAGCTTAAAGTTCTTGATTGCCATTCCACTTTGAGTAGCCTTCTTTCCATCCGGATCATGCGTCTCAGGATTCAAGTGAATATTAATAACATCCGCCAACGCCTCAATAAACAACGGATCATCGTTCAAACTCTCGGCACGACGCACAATCTCAGGACGCTCCAGCTCCTCCATCAACTCAATATCCAGCTCATGCAAAGTCTCAATATGATCACTCGTAAAGGCAATAGGAACCAAAACCACGCCCTTGGTGCTGGGGTCACGTGAAAGCTGTTTCACGGTCTTATCGGTTTTGGGCCCGAGCCAGGCTTTAGGACCGACTTGCGATTGCCAACACAAACGGTACGGGTTCGTGAACCCGAGGTCTTGCATTACGGCGTACACAGTGGCAGAAACCTCGGCAGGGTATGTATCGGCGCTGTTGACAAAGTCGAGAGGAATTGAGTGTGCTGAGAAAATGATCACCACTTGGTCTCTGATATCTTCTGGGAACTTGGCCAAAGCCTCACGAATATGATTTCCAAACGCAGTGACGAGCTTGGGATGTGTAGGCCATCTTTCAATAAACGACCATTCGATGGATTTCTCCGGATCGAGCTCGGACTGTAACTTTATGAGCTCGTTAAAGGAGGATGCTGATGTGGATACGCTGTATTGTGGGTACTGAGAGAAAGCGACGGCGCGGGTGATTCCCTTTTCCATGATCTCCTTATAAGTATCGGGCATGAGAGGGTTTGCGTACCGGAACCCTGTGAACGGAACATGCGGCGCGGTGTTCGGCGAGAGCTTATCGAGCAGCTTACAGGCCTCTGAGTTTTGCAGCTCGCTCCACTTGCGGATCGGACTGCCGCCGCCAATCTCCTCGTAGTGGTGTCTGATGGTAGGAGTGCGTCGGTATGCAATGAACTTGGCAATGTATTTCTGGAACGGACCAAGAGGAATGATCTCGCCGTCGCTGAACAGCCGCAGCAAAAAGTCGTGCACCTCGGTCAGCTTCGAAGGGCCGCCCATGTTGAGGAACACGACAGCAGTCCCGTTTCCCTGCTTGGTCTCGGTGGATTCGGTCGACAGTTGACGGAACGAGGCGTTGGGTCGGGCCGTAGCCATTGCGGCCATCTTGAGACCCTGGCGCTGTGCAGCTGATACTTGGCGAAGCATTTTGTGTAAGTCAAAGAGGCAGTGGAATTGAGTGAAGAAGAGGAAGAGTGAGGGTTTAGCGAGAATATTTATATTATTATGGATCTCTATAGCGTAATTTCCATAATATACAGTGATTTCTGTTTTTAGATAGAAGCATTTTTGGGGACCGAGAGCTCTGGGCAGAATCCAACTCAGAAGGGGACACACGCGGCAAGTTCTTCAACCGACCACTCAGAGTCGTGCTTTCTGACGTTAAACGGACCTGCAACGGTGATTAGATTTTGCTAGTCAACGGGTGCAGCGGGGGTCTGTCGATATAGAAATACATTTTCAAGTGTTATATCATAATTACCAAGGCATAAGCGCCATATCATAAAAGCCAAGTCATTAATACGTCACTGGATCCAACAACACGCCCACCAACCAACCCAACCAAACCATGAACAACGTTTTTTTTGTGCGCGTTTTACACACTAAACACCTTTCCACTACCTCTACTTCTCGTTCCATTTGATGTATTCGGGGTACATATGCTTCTCTCATATTGAAACACAAATTACATCTTGATTCTTTACAGTCAACGCATAATCAGATAAAAAAGGGAGAAACGTGAAGACTGCAATTTTTTGTAAGGAAGAAAGAAAACGACAATGGCGATTCCTGTTATTGAATCTCTGATGCAAAGTGTGGCGGACTCGGCGGACCTGCCAATTGGAATGCTCAACATCGTGACATGCTTGTTTCTATCATACCCATTCAGTGCGATCCTGAAAAGACTCCCGGATAACAACGCTCTTGCCAAACAGCTTTTCTGTATAGGGTAGGTTATTAGCCATCTGCAGTGTGTGTTGTGTGCGCGCACACCGACTAACGTTTACTTAGTGTATCGGCGTTTTATCTTCTTGGTATCTTTTCGTTCTGGGACGGGCTCAGGACTCTGCTGATCAGTACCATGGCGACATACACCATCACCAAGTATGTCAAGTCTCCGTTCATGCCCTGGCTCAACTTTTTTGTCATCATGGGCCACCTGCTTATCAACCACGTCTACGCCCAAATGTTTGTAGACGAGTACGACCCGGACGTTATCGACATTACCGGTGCCCAAATGGTTCTTGTCATGAAACTGACCTCGTTTGCCTGGAACGTCTATGACGGCCGATTGCCTGAGTCCAGGCTCACAGAGTTCCAAAAGGATCGGGCCGTTAAGGTTCAGCCCTCAATTCTAGAGTTTCTGGCTTATGCGTTTTATTTCCCTTCGTTGCTGACGGGACCCTCTTATGATTACGCGGAGTTTGCAAGGTGGATGGATTTGTCCATGTTTGATGTGACTGTTAATGATCCTGTGAAAGGGACTCGACGCAAGCGCAGAATCCCGCGCAGTGGTAGATACGCGGCGCTCAAGTTCTTCCAGGGTATTGGCTGGGTTGTTCTTTGGGTCAAGTTGACGCCCCATGTCTCAATGGACCATGTCAAATCCCCGGCTTTCTGGGAGCACAACTTTGTCTATCGTTTGCTGTACTTGACAGTGCTCGGGTTCACTTACAGACTCAAGTACTATGGAGCATGGTTGGTTTCCGAAGGTGCGTGTATTCTCAGTGGCCTTGGATTCAACGGGAAAACTAAAGAAGGCAAGTACCTCTGGAATCGCGTGCAAAATGTCGACACTTGGGCTTTTGAGACCGGTCAAAACACCCATGCTTTGCTTGAGGCTTGGAACATGAACACCAACAAATGGTTGAAAAACTACGTCTACTTCCGTGTTACTCCCAAGGGCAGAAAACCCGGGTTCACCAGCACTATCATTACCTTTATCACCTCTGCTCTTTGGCATGGCACTCAGCCCGGCTATTACATGACGTTTGCCACCGGCGCGTTCTACCAGTCGCTGGGCAAGATCTTCCGCCGCAACGTGCGTCCTATTTTCATGCAATCTGACGGCATCTCGCCTGGACCCTATAAAGTGTACTACGATGTGGTGTCGTACTTGGTGACGCAGATTGGGTTTGGATACCTTGTGCATCCGTTTCTAATTCTAAAGTTTGGCGAGTCCATGAGAGCTTGGTCCACCGTGTATTTCTGCGGACATTTGTTTATCATTGCCACGATCTTTGTGTTCCGCGGCCCGTTCAAGAAACAAGTTAGCGCAAAGCTCAAGTCCATGTACCCTGTGCCGCTGACTGCCAGCGAGAAAATCAAGCTTGGCTCTGAGCGGTTGCGTGCCATCAAGCAGGAGATTGAGGAGCTTGCGTCGCAACAGCCTACGCTTGGTGTTCCGCAACCTGATATGGAAACTTTTGATGAGGATATGAAGGAGGCTATGGCCGAGTTTGAAGAGTTGAAGAGAGATCTGGCTAGAGAGTTGCAAGAAGTCAAGCGTCGTGCTAGTATGTCGATGCCGTCACAAGAGCGTCCTTTGATTGCAGTAAAGGAGAAGAAAGACAAATAGAGCAGTGGAAACCGATTTGTAATGTCAAATCAATTCGTAAATGGTGTGTAAAAAAAACTCTTTTTAATAATAGTAAAACCAAATTCATTAGCGATAACAAAACAACAAAAACATTATAAACAAATATACAAAAACACATGACAACATTTATCTCTTGAAATACTTCTTTTCAAAAGGACGAATGATATTGTAGAGAACGAATGCAAAGCCAAAGGCCAGTTCAAAACCAACATCACCACCAGTGGTTCCGATCAAACGGGCAATAGGCCCGATCCACCAGGTCTGGTTCATACCGACACAAGCACCACCGATTCCAGCAGCGAAAGCAATAAGCGCTGCAATGCCCGGAGGTAGCAGTGAAGGCGTGTCGAAAATGGTGATATCATAGTTGGCAAAGCCGCCAATGTAGAAGAAGTGCTCGGAAAGACTGATGGCAGTGTAAATAGCGAGCCAGTAACCAATCAGGTTCATGAAGTTTTCGATAACCTCTTCAAAGTAAAGGTAGGCGGGGATGGCAATACCAAGAGATACGCCACCACCGATAACGGTCCAAACGATACGGGGGACACGTCTGAACTGGGACCAGAATGTTTGCATGGAGAAACCAAGGGTGTATAAATTGGGAATGTTGTTTGAGATGGTTGAGACAGAGAGCACAACAAGACAGAACTGGCCAAAGCCGTGCAGAGAGTTATCGACCAGAATGGCGAAGAACAAACCACCGATACCAGTATCGCCGTAGCGCTTAGCAAAGTCCTTGGAGGTGGTGGTTCCGGTTGCACAGGCGGCACCGAGAATCATGGCAAGCATGAGGGGGAAGTTGAGACCACCCAGAATTGCCAGGAACAGCTTGACTTTGGATGTCTTTTTGGGCATGTAGACGGTGTAGTCTGCAGCGTAGGAGGTCCAGCCAGTGGCGAATCCGTAGACGGTGGCGCCAAAGGAAAGAACCTTTCCAGCCTCAACAGGACCAGTGCCCATAGTACCGTAGGTGAATGTGTGAGAGCGACCCATTTGGATGGCAGTGATGAGGAAAATGATGGTGTTGGGGATCCAAGTGTACTTTTCGAAAGCGTGCAGGATGCGGTAGCCAAACATGGTGATGAGCACCGAGCCAGCAATAATGACGAGGATTCCGCCCCATGCAGGAAGCGATCCGTTGTTGACGGTGTTGAGACACTGGGCAGCAACAATGGTGTTGACAGTAGTCCAACCGACGCAGGCAATAATGTTGAGCAGCGCACAGATACGCACGCCAAAGTAGCCAAACCAGTATCTGGACAGAACCATCTGTCTCAAGCCAAAGGCCGGGCCAAACGTAGAAAAGAACGCAGGAGCAAGAGCGCCCAAAAAGTTGAAAAACACAATGGTCAGGAAAGCCGGCCAGAAACTCAGGTCAAACACTGTGATTCCCAAAACACCGATAGAAAAAGTAGGCACGACCATGTTGGAGCCGAACCACATACTTGCGGCGTTCCAGAGCGAGTTGTCGGTTCGCTCGTCTTCGGGGATCCGCTCGATACCAACGGTTTCTGCGCCTTTGAAAGTTTCCTTCAAATGGGCCTTGAACTTCTCGCCCATAGTCGTTGGGGTCTTGTCCAGGACCGCTGCGTTTGTTCCCAAGTCCTCAACGGACGCGGTCAACGAGGCTTCTGTCGACTCCTTTTGCTTTTCGTAGTCTTTCATTTTTTTTTTCTGGATATATATTCTGTTGAAGTCGTATATCACGAACGTTTGTAATGGAACGAGATGGGAGAAAGGGGAGAACTAGCTGGCGAGCACAGAAGTTGAAACAAGAAAGAGAGAAAGAAAAAAAAGAAGCAAGAGGTATGAGTCTGAATATATATGGTTTTTTTTTCTTTGCTGGAAATACATGTTCTTTCCTAAACTTGTTTTTGTGAAAGATTGTCGTATCTTATTAGGCCAAAAGTCCGGACGGTTTGGGTCTGGTCCGGAATAGGCAAAAACCCAGGTGATGAAGAAAAGCAATTATGGGCTAACGGCCTGATCTAGGGCAGGAGCCAAGCAAAGCCAAGTTGTGAATAATTCCGGTCTGGCCGAGTTTAAGCTGAAGAAGAAGCAGCAATAGCAATAACAAATATAAGCAGTTAGTAATCGTTCGTTGCGGCATGGAAAATAAATGTCGCAAGGAGCCGGAAACCGATATCGGGACACGGTGCCCTAACAAGAATTCTATTACGCAGTGACCCAAAGGTCCTGTTGAAGAGTGCCGGAATTGACAAAACATGGACTCGGAACACTTTGTTTATCTATTTAATCATTAATCAACACTGAACCTGCGCAGAAATGTTCGAGACATGTCCTTTTTTGCATGTTTCCAGAGCGGTTTTGTGGAGACTTTTGCTTATCGATACCAGAACCCGACGGGAAAACCGTTGGAGCGCCGCTTGTGCCCGTCGGGACGTTTATTTTATTTTTTCGTTGTCACTGGAAAGTTTCATACGATTTTTGTGGATTTCAAGTATTTTCTTTTTTTTGGAGCATTGCGATTTTTTTTTTTTTTTGCGAGTTTTCTCTCGCTGATAAATCGCGTAGTCAAAGCTTTCATGTTGAGCTTGCACATAGCTTTTGATAAAAACTAAAGATGTCGATGTATCAACATGGTTTTTAAAAGGTTTGTACACTGGAACTGTGAGTCAATGGAAATGCTTTCAATAGAGCAGGTTGATTTGTAGATGTGGGCCGATGAATCGACGAGTGTTCAGTTGCTTCAGGCGCCGAAACCCGCCGAAACCCGCTGGCAAGGCTTGTTGATGACTAGGCTATGGCATGAGAGAAATGAAAATCAAAATGGTGATGATTTGCCATGGTATTCAAAACACTAAAGTCGACAATGCTGTTTTTCATTGATGATTCAACGACTTTCCAAGATCAAACATGCTGCTCTTTCTCGACAAGACCCGGTGTTAATCCATCGGACCGATGTTTTACCTCGGGTTTCTGCTCGGATCCGTCTTCTACTCACCTGACAATACCTCTGCTTTAGTATCATCCTCCAATACTGTCTCCCACCTCTCTACATTTCTGCCCAGTCAACCAACCAACGCGTCACTTTCAAGATTAAACATCATCGTGTGCTCGCGAGGTTTTTCACCGGTTTTGTATTTATTTAATCAATGATTGGCCCGTTCTTGCGGAAAATCGTTGCTCTTTCGCTACACCCGTCTCCAGCAAGCCGGTCAAATGTATTTATGGAACACTGTTTTGGCAGCAAAGTCTGACATTGTGCAGGACGATTCTGTACATGGAAGTTTGTGGATTCGGGAAAATACCCGACAGGTGATTATCAACGGTATAAGTAGTGTTGCTTATTATATAAAAGTTATGTTGTAAATTTTAACTAGTTTAGTGCATAAAGCTTAGTACTAGAGAGTTGTGCCAAGTGGTATCTCACGAGACTTAGTACTTTCATAGAACACGCCAAGTCACATGTTTCAAGTATCGCATTTGCTGCGCCGGCAACTGAAACATCCCGCACCATCTGCTATCACCATCTTTGACATCTACACCACTGATTGCTGCCAGCTGTCTCATCGCCTGATACACCTTGGCTGTCTTCTCCAAACCTCTTCTTTTCCTCTAACTTCAGTCACAACCACAATCATGAACTCCACTAACCCACCTCCTTACCTGTTACTCCCCCACGGGCCCTATAAATAAGTCCCAACTTGCTCTCTTTCACTTTTTTCTCTTCTTCTTCTCGACACACACTAGCTCCAAGCTCTGCACCAATTCAACCATGTCGTCTACACCGCCCGTGAACGAGGAAGGCGAGCTGCCGAAACCCGCTTCTTCTTTGAAGCGCGAAGTCAAAACAAGATTCCCAGTCGTACGTCTCAAAACACTCTCCTTCATTTCCAGCATGGCATTTGTAGTATTCTAACACGTTCACAGGCACGCATTAAACGTCTCATGCAGTCTGACGATGATATCGGGAAAGTCGCACAAGCTACACCCATTGTTGTCGCCAAAGCCCTCGAACTGTTCATGGCCTCGCTGATCGAGGCTTCTTGCAAAGAGGCACGCGACCGCAACGCCAAACGCGTCTCGCCCGCGCATTTGAAACAAGCCGTCCTCGATATCGATCAGTTTGACTTCTTACGCGAAATGGTCGAAAAGTACCCCGACATTGTCTCGGCTCCAATGGACGGCGGCTCCGTCAGTCATTCGAACTCAGTACCTAACCCGACAGTCGCATCTTCTGCTCCAAGTATCAGTCCAGATATCAACGCGCCCAGCAGCGCTGACACCTCGTTGGAAGAAGGCGTTCGGCCCCGCCGGTCCAGAAGAACTTCAGGAGTTTGATTCTTTGCAATTCATTCTCGGACCAGCTCGACAATTCTATATCTTTGATCACAATCTCATTTATTCAAAGAACACGTCGTTGTGCTGGTCTCTTTTTATTACTATTTTTATAATCTTGTACTTGTCCTTTTCTTGTTGCTGTAACGAACGATCATGACCATTCTTCTCCGTGTATACTCTTCCATGTCTAATCTCGCTGTTTCTATTTCCATTTTGCAGCTGCCAGTGCTAGTCGATCGCGACACGCATGCGTTTGAGCCTGTCTTAATTCTGTGTAAATCTATTTTCTGATGTTGTTTGGGAATCACAAATTTCCAATTTTCAAAGCCCTTTTTTCCAAACTCTTTTTTTTTTCTTTTCCTCTTTTTCCTCCTTCCTTCTTTAGGACTCTGATCGTTTCGCCCGCTTCGATCAGCTCTTCTTCTTTCTCCAAGCATCTCTGAACTCTGATCTAGATACTTATCCTACTCCCCTTTTTCCCTCTTAATCCTTAGAACGACTACCATGCTCATGTGGAACAATTCCATCTTTGTAGATACCGTGCAACAGCAACAACCTCGCCCGGCTCCGACGACTTCAACAGCAGTGGCACCGGCACCTGCTTTCACTCGACAGTTCTCTTCTATTCTATCAGACACGTCGTTGGACCCGATGGTAAGCACTGCGACCTCTGCACACCCTACTTCTATCGTCAGCACTACTCCAGCGGGCCTGCTTGGGCTCAGACCCAACGCGCCGCCGTCTACCACCACCACGAGCCAAGCATTCTCAACTAGCCAGCACTCCTTCTCAAATCAAAGCTCCAGCAAGTCTCATCATCATCACCAATACCCTGGCCAGCCGCCTGCGCAACGCGACCAACAGACGCAACGACCTACACTTCACAAACACAATTCATCGCCTCGCCACGAAATCGCCCAAAATACCCTTAATAATAGCACATTTCCTACACACTCTCCCTCTCCTCGTACAGCGACCCCAACAAACCCTACTAGACCCCATCGCCAATCTAGTCTCAACAAAGTCATGGGCCCTTCTACGCCTGAAAACTCGCCTATCAGCATGACATTCGAAACCCCATCTATGCGCGCGCCGCCGATTTCCAGAACACGCGAGTCCTCCTCCTCGATGTTTTCGGGGCCGCCTTCCGCTACTAGTCTCACCACCCCTTTAGTGTCAGCCGCAACCACACCTACACTAGGAGCATCGCGTAGATATCCACGAGCCTGCTCCTCCTCCTCGTCATCGCTACTGACTCGCACGAAATCCACCGACTCTGCGTCATTTGACATCAACCTTATTTCCAGCAACGTGTCCCTGCTGGACAGAAAGTACAACCGTGCCAGCTTTTCGTCCAGCGAGGATGAATACAATGGCGGCTACGACTCGGATGACTCGATGAGTGTGAGCAGCTCTAGTCGGCGCCTGAGCTTATCTATGCCGATATCAGCCACGCCAAACATGACGCCGTCGGTTATTGGCACGTCCGACGAATACAGCAGCTCTTCTACCACGACGCCCGGCTCAGTTTCGAATAAAGACTACAGCTCTATTGAACACAAAACTAATCAACTCTCATTTAATACCATATCTCCAAAACCATCAAAATCATCTTTGCATACTACAAGAGCTGCAAAAGGCCTTATCAGCAGCGCCAAATCGCTGTTTCTGTCGTCCTCGCCAAAACATAGAGTCAAAACACCCAAGCCAGATCACAGTGTTCATCATGATCAACTGTTTGAGCAAGCCGAGGGGAAGTCGCGGACCAACAAGCGACTACATTTTACAGAGTCTCGACACGAAATGGAGGGGCACCAATCCATGGGCGAAAACCACGTCCCAGAATCAGGGAAAAGTATGAGACCTAAAGTAAAGAGCTTTTTGCGAATCACGAAAGATTTGGAAGACGAAATGTCTCCATTTGAACGAGAGATCAAGCAGGAAGCAAAGCTCACGATATCACTTCGCAACGACTCTGTTCCAGCATCCTCGACACCGACGACGCTGAGTAAACGGGTGTTGGGCCCTCCATTACAGGTTCCTGAAACACCGGTGCATTCTACTGCTGCCGCTACCGCTGCCACGGATGCTGTTGAAGACCAGCACAAACGGGCCATGGAGCAGTTCAAAATCAATTCGACGCGCAAGATTCTTGGGTTCAATTCGGCGTTTTTCCGGTCGAAAATCGTTGGTACCGCCTCTCAAGGGGACAAACAAAGGGGAATGGATTATGGCAAATCAAAGCGCAAACTTGATGATGAAGAATGAAGTTGGAAAGTTTTTTAGTCTTTTCTTGGTCCTATTTTACCGTCAGTGGTTGTTATCAAACAGTCTATCTCTGTTTTTTTTCACATTGTTTCTGCATTATTTCGCTGCTTTTTTTTTTCTTATTGTTACTGTTTTGTTTGAACTTCTTTCTTTATTTACTTACGATACGAGATAGGTCTACTATCTGGACCAAAATACGAAATCTATTTTTTATTGCTTTTTTTTTTCTTTTACTATTGCTTCGAATCATTTTTCATGTTTAATTTTTTTTACAGTCTCGCAGATTATATCGCTTATCATTGTCATTACCATTCTACAATCACCAATATTATATTATTCCCAAAACTATGCTCTCGAAACCTCCATGAAAACTCAATAATCACCAACAACTATTATATCAACAATCACTCAATTATCAAACAATCATCCATTTCGCTAGCCTCTTTATTCAAAATTCAAAATTTCCACTTGTTACCGGGATGAAAAACATCTAATTTCTACTTTCCCCCTTGAAATTTAATCAACTTTTTATATTGTCAGTTTTATTTTACGCTATGAGTATTTCATTTATCCTAAGTACAAAAAAATTATTTATTTTCATTTTCTCTGGATATGGCACTGATATGAGTGTCATTCAGAAATATTTAGTTTACAAAATCTTTAAAAAATGTTTACAAATATCATTTCTCGTAAATGTTAGAGGATCTGGATATTGTGATGAGAATTGATAACCGTCAGCTTGAAGACTTCTGTATTTTTCCTGCAAGATCTGTAATTATACCAGATTAGTTGAATCCAAAACGGCCGGTGGAAATACGGCTAATGGAGCCAGATCGATTCACCGCTTAAGGTTTTTGTTTTTTTATCTAGATTGGACTGAGTCTTCGATAACTAAATTTTTGGTGTACCTGTCGTCTATTTGAAAAGCTGTTATTTGGATATTTAGTCTGGTGTCGCTCAAAATAACGATTTTTTAGACGTCTCGAAATCAGAAACATATCGATGTTTGTTTTTGGTTAAGCCATGATGAAAGCCAAGTTTTTTTTGGCTCTAGACGCGCGCGCATTTTGAAAATCTGTTTGGCCGCCTTTGTGTATGAAACTTTAGGAGTGCATGAAGTAAGAGTCTGGAGTTCCTAGGTCCGGAATATAAACATAACGACCCACCTGAGGACGCAAAACACAGTCCAAGTACTGGATGTAAAGAGATACACTCCAAGCATGAACAAAGTTGAATGAAGAGGAATAGTTGAGGTCGGACAATTATATTGCAAGTGTTCAGATAAGCGAATAAATCGGTTTCAACAATCTGGGTTTCGGTACAGTTCAAGCCGCGTCCAGGGGTAAAGATCCTGGCCCCCAAACTGGCTAATTTTATTCTGCACAATGCGGGATACTTGACAACGCTTACAACAATACTATTGTTTTATTTCTATTTACCAATCTGATCGAGCGGTTGCCAATATAGCATCTAAATTGTAATGACGTTTTAAGGATGTGCCTGATAGTAGTGAACGAGATTGAGGTCTGGAGCTGGTCAGATGGATCTAGGTACACATGCCTTGGTCCTTCCTCAACCTTAACTCAATTAAGCTTATTGTTCTCAAAGCTTTAAGAGAAACGTTACCGTTTTGAAAGACTATTATCGTGATCATTCATCTCTTGTTGTGCCAACGTCTAAATAAACTCTCCAGTTTTCTTTAGGGTATACTTTTAAATTGAAGCTGTGTCTGGTAAAACATCAACAGGTCAGAATTGTTCAATGGATTAGTTTTGGAAATCTGTTTTCCTAGTCAATTGAACCTAGTTGTAACATCTAAAGAATCTGGAATTGAGTCGAATAGTCAATATTATAGTCAAATTACTGGTTTTGTAATGCATCTGCTTTTTTAATGTATGAGCCTGTAATTTGGCACAAAATGCGTGCACGATATTTGATTCCTTTGACCACAATCCATTCAACCTACAAAGGAAAGTACAAACGCTATTATATTACGGTTTGAAATCATACCATCTTAGCTTATACACAATATGGAGTGCGCGTTTTGGGAATCATGCTAGACGTTGGAGCTACGGATACAGCTACAGATTATCTGTACATTCTCAAATCTTTTACCAGACACCTCCCTAACGCTTTTCTAGCTACTTTATGAGTACACAATTCTTTTCAGATATATAAGTTTATGTTTACTGTTATCATTTACTAGCTGTCATACTCAATTACCCAAAAATATATTTAAACATCTCATTTCACCAGATATTCCCTTTCACATTACTATCTGACAATGTCACTATTAATTTTTTATTACACAGCTGATACTTTCGACTTTTCAGTACGCATTGCTGACTTTTTTTGACTTCTTGTTACTAGCGCCATGTAGCATATCAGCGTAGCCTGATTTCATAGATATCAGTGGTTTATTAGCACTGAAGTGGCTAGGTCAATGGCAAACCCGGTCATAATCATAACGATCCGGAGAATGTGAAATTGACTTGTCATGCGTTGTTGACAGACTCGAAATTTTTGAAAAAAGTAGTAGTAGTCGCTCTGCCTGCTTGATCTAATAAAAGCTGTATTCTTTCATCATTACCGGAACTCAACCTCTCAAGATACCTGACCAAACCGAGTCTTGACCTGATCCCTAATATACCCCACTAATACCTTGACCGCCACCTCCGAATCCCTTGTCCCATAACTCGGCACCCTTACATCACAATTCCGCCGCGTACACCGCACAAATCGTTCAAAGCTAGGCTTGACAAACAGCCGCCACTGTCTAATCGACAAGTTGATTTTGCGCCCGCGGTGCTCCGTGTCCCTTGCCAGTCTTCGCGCCAGACAGATATCCTGTGGTGTTTCGACAAACACCTTCAAGTCGCTGAGATGTAGCACGCGCGCGTCGTAGAGGGCGTAGATGCCTTCGATGATCAGGACGACTGGCGCGCTTGCGTGCGTGACTTGATTGGGAACACGGCTGTGCTGCTCAAAAGAGTACTGGGATCTCGGCTGCTTTGCCCATCTTCAAATCACGCGCCACCTCGTAAAACAGGTCCATGTCAAGCCCGTCAGGCGCGTCGAAATCGTAGCTACTTTCAAACGCTTTACGCTTGGACTCTTCGTCACGCAGCGGTCGGTAAAAGTTGTCCATGGACAACAGCAGCGCGCCAGGGAGGTTCAGGTCCCGGATAAGGGACTGGGCAATGCTGGTTTTGCCGCTCCCACTTGGCCCAGCAATTGCAATCACATAGGCTTCTTTTTTAGAAGGATCGAATAGCTCTTTAGGTGTCGATAGCTCAGGTTGCATTGTTTTGTTTGTCAAGTTGCGGGTTGGAAAATGAAGATCTAGTTTGAGCAATAAGAGGAATTTATTGTCGGAATAAATTTATTATCACGTGCACACTTTAAACTTTATTCCGATAACACTTGGGGTGCGTTTGAATTTCCATTACAGCAACAGTTTTGGGTATTAATTCCAATTCTTTTATACTTTCACGTTAGGTTACAGAGTTTGCTTTATGAAATTTTTCGTTTTTGGTCAGTTTAGAATCGGTTATTATTTTTGTATTGAAAAACTGTCAAGTCAAAAGAAATCCTTATAACCAGTGATTTTAGAATTTCAGCACAAGAATATCACTCATTTACTAGCACATGAAAGTTAAGTTTAACTGCCACACTATGCCAACTTAAAGGCATTCACGTCACACAGACTTAAGTGAGTTTGGCTTTTACTACCCACAATAACTTTGTTCAGAGTATGCTAAATGGATTAGCTTTGTTCGCCAGTGCCAATAGTTTACAGATCATGATAATTGTTGTGGCCGGAGGAAACGATCAAGAGCCCATATTGTATTGTGTTGGACTCAATTCTGTGAATGTATTCAGTCAAGTAGGCTTGGTGATGCAATTCTGTAAAAATTTGTATGCTGTCACAATAATTAATCAATACAACTCAGCAATACTTATAAAAAACTCTTCTAACATATGTTCTGAAACTCACACTTTCTTCAACCATGTTATGATGTGTTGTAAAGAAAATGATAAACAGGATGCCAAAACTACCAAATAGAACATCGGTATTGAGTGGAGGTGAGTTCGTGACATTGTTACTTAGCAACACTAACTCTAGAGTTCACGATGGCACAGATCTGATCAAAAGAGATTTTGTCGTACATTTCTGAGCTCATCAACAAAAGCAAGCTTTTTTGTGAATTCTCGCGTTTGTCCTGTATCTCTTACTTGGCTATTTTCATATTCATTACTAAAGGACATGCGTCAAACAGAGCAGCTCAAGAAAAATTCATGATGTAGGCGGATTTACTATTTCAAATCACTTCTATAAAGTTATCAAAATCTTATACAGCTTGAAAAATATTCACATAAAGAAAACGTATATATTCAGAGAATACACCACACATGAAAAGGTCAATAAACATTGCAAAAAAAATGTTACATTTCCAAACACGCCATTGAAGCAATAGATAAGCCGTTTGTCAAAGTGTTGGTATTTCAAAAAGAAGACGAGTTTTCACAGACATGGAAAAGGCTATATTAGTCTTGATGCAATGACCATCAATAGTTCTGCTAGCATGATAGTGGCAGTTGAATGATTAACAGAACCTCTCGTCCCGGACTGAGAAAGCGGTTCAGGTAATTCATGAAACACATGTGGAAAGTTTCACAAATATGATCAAATCAGGGTACTTAATTTTATAGGATTGCACACCTCATTTATCTCATCAAATGAATGCAAGCGCCAGTGTCGATGTAAGTCTGAATCATCTCTATGCTGATAATATCAAAAGCATTTTGGACAAACTCAGAACCAAAATATGAATCCATTGCTATCATGTTGAGCTATAAATCATCATAAACTGCAGCAACGGTGAAGGATATGGAGTACATTCAAAGATGTATAAAATTTCTTGACTATAGATGTGAACATAATCGTATTATTTTCAATATTTGCAATGAATACATAAAAGCTAAGATACACTGCTTGCTCAAAAAAGAAGAAAAAACAGTTCATGATTTCCAAACCAAATCATAATACTTCAACTAGTCCACGAACGACATGACCAAAAAGAACAGTGTCTTTTGCAATAGCTCTCATAACCATCATTTTACATCCAGTTATCGACCCATACTTTGTCAAGAACTTTTCATAAGTCAGAGTATCTACAGATTCTCTAGCTTTTGCAAGCACAAACTCCACATTGTCCTGATAAACCTGACTTAAACAACAACCATTTGGTCTGTCAACGACTGTTTCTGGAGAAGTCAGTTCGGAGCTGGTGTCGGTTCTGGTTGCCGCTCTGAGAGTTTCGACATTATTTGGCGTAGTGCTGGTGGAATCTGCTTCTTGAGGTGGAATTGATCTAGCAGGCCGTGAAATTTGACACCGATTTCTCGGCTCCTGTGCGGCAAAGCATTGCTCCATCAACGAATAATGCGGGTACCCAAAATTTTGCAAAAATCTTGCATGCATAGCTTTCATAAGGAGCCTGCATTGCCCTTCGAATCCTGTTGAACGATAAGTACTACGACTCCATTCAGAGCCAGAATTTCGAAAGATGGCTTTGTGCGATGTGGTGTACAAAGACTTTAAATAATTAAACCGGTTTCGAACTTGCTTAGCAGTCACTAAAATACCTTTTGATTTCATATGTTTCACAACGGAATTGCCGGCCTGCTCAGTGAACCCTTTGAGAGTTGAATGTTCTGAGAATTTGAGAAGTCCTCTTAAAAGAAGTGCATCTTTTTTCTCATTCCAAAATGGTTTTTGCGGACGCTTGGCAGGATAGTCTATAGCTTCAACATTTGACGTGTTTGCAGAATCATCGCAGCTAGTAAGATCGATGTGGTCATTGGACATACTGGGCTCACCAACTGCTTCAGAACCAGCTCGGGAATCATTTTCAATGCGAGAGGAATCAACACAATCAGGAGAGAGAGGATGATCAGACACGGTGGGTATAGCTATCTCTTGCTCAGAACTATCCAGTGAATCATTTCCAAAGCGAGTAGAATCAGCATCACTAGTAGGATAAGGTAGAACATCCGGTACAGTTGGTTCATCAACTGCTTTTGATTCAGAATCATGTTCTTCGATCAAAGGCGCATGTTCTTCAGCCTTTATGGTTTCAGCAATTTTGGAAAGAGTAGGTGTAATTGATCGTTGGCTCATTGAGGATCTTGCGTGAAATTGTGTAAAGGTGTACAAATGTTGGTAGCTTATTACCGAAGAGTAATGGATGTTTGAAATTGTTATAATAATGTGTTGTAGTTTTTTTTCTTCTCTACAAGCCGGAAATTCAGAGTAATTTATACACTACACATTTCTAAGAAGATAAGATGTATATTGCGCCAATATTGCCAGTGTTGTCGGCATCATTGCTCTTATCAAACTGGCTGATATGTTTGAATGTGTGAAGTGTCATCAGCACTAATAGTTTCAGGATTCATTAGAGTTATCGTATTTGAATTGTAAAACTATAGCGCTGATGGTGTGAAAATGCATAGTTTTTTTTTCCAGAAACATCGTCAGTTTTGCACAGAATATGAAATGATCTCCACAGATTCTCCGTCGAATTGTTATTAAAACTGATTATTACAAAAACCCAATTTAGACTATTACTTATTGCCAAGATCAAAGTACTGCTTAATTCGTTGAACTTTGATCTTAAAAAAGCTTCATCAACCAGGCACAATTGCTCAAGAGAGCAGGATTGTGTTGTGTTCCATTTAACTGATATTCACTTGTATATAGAGATAACTGATATCCACCTGTATATAGGGATACTTGAAAAAATAGCGAGTAAAAGAAAAGGACTATGAATATTTTAGCATTGTTTGTATTGTAAATCGTTGTCTTGCAAGAAATGAAAAATAAGAGATACAGGATTCAAATCACAAATAGTAATGAGATCTAAAATCAAATTGAAATTAATCTTCACCCAAAAACCATTGCTGTAAATGTCTCTAAAGCCAATGAACCAGACAATGCATCAGCTCCAAGGTGGTTCGAGATGACCACTTTGTTATGAAAATTGTCCAAGACTGATTTGGGTTGTGTTTGGATTTACGTGGAAGGGGACCTGGCCAAAGTCTTGAGTTTATTATAAGAATCAGTTTTTCATGTTCAGTTGGTCTGCCAATCCAATATGCGAGCTTTGTTTCTACAGCGTGTATACCGAGACTGAGCTCAGTTCAAGGTCAATTTTGGACAAACATACCAGGCTGCTTTGAAAAAACTAGAGAATTTTCACGCCGTTGTTGATTAAAGAAATCAAGCAACCAGTTTCAAAGATTTTCGACACTGGCAAATTTTGAAAAAAAGATCAGATACACTAATCAACCTCATACTCCAGGATCAGCTTCTTTATGGCTACATGTTCATTTCTAAGAAAAAAATAGGTCCACAGCAGTATTGTCTAAAGACCATGGCACATTGACCAATTCACAAGACAAGTAATTGACCAGATAAACAAGTCGCTGGTACACTATGATATCCGCGCCAGAGTTCCATATTCAAAAACTTGTTATGGAACTTCTTGATCTTGGACCGGTCCAATGCGTAGCTCACTTAAAGTCCGGCCAATACGTAGACCACCCACAAGCATCTGAGAAAACGCAAAAAGGACACGTTTATACAAAAAAAGACATGCACTGAAGCATTTAATTCGTAAGTAGTCAATTGTCGACATTGTCGTTCAGGTGCTTGCGTAAAGTGATCCGTAGTTTGTATAAATATTGAGATTAGACAAACCAAAGTGTAGTAGGAAAACCAAGGGTCCCTAGATAAAAAGAAACCCGGGACTGGAACCGGAATCATAAAGATGCAACCTGAGCTGGGTCCTGTGAGACAATGCATTCAAATCCATCAAAAACTTACAGCCGTTTTCCAAGAAAAATAAAAAAAAACAAGACCCCATCCAAAAGACGTGTACACAAACAGTGTTGACAAATTCTCCATTTCCAGGGTCCGTTTTCAATACAAGACACTTTTATTTTTTATCTGGGGACATCGGTGTGTACATACGGGTGGAAAACCCTCATCATCATCATCTACAGCATACACACCCCGAAAATGTTTAAGGTTTGTTTACATTTGCACATGTCAGTGTGGTGTGTACCTGGGTTGACATGTGGTTAAGCAGAGCTCTTGGTTAGTAAAAGATATCACATATATCTTATTACTTGTGACTGAATGTATACTCTACGGAACAGTTGGAAGACCCGGGTCTTCACCGGTGAGTACCGCTCCGGGACTTTACCCTGATTTGTACACAAACGCATACGCAAAGATGTGTCTATGTATTTATAGCAGCAGATTACAGTGTATGATACCCGTGACCTATAGCTCTACAGTCCAGCCGACCACTTTGTATCACCAAGTGGCAATGCCAGTCCACTCAAATGCAGTTTATAGACCTCTTTTCCGATTGTCCAACAATGAAAACTATTTTTAAACAAGAAAAACAACATCAAATGTGACCTTTATTACCATGTCTCTCCGCATTACGTGCCCTCCCAGTGTAATTATCGTGAAATGACGATGATGATGATCGTCTTCTGATTCCTTGTTGGAACCATCCACACTTGTTTAAATAAGAAGAAAAAAGTGCAAGTGGTGCGGCTAACGAGGCAGTGAAGAGGATCTTTTCGTATGTATACGTAATTCTGATGATAAGCTGGAGAAAGGGGAAAGATTACGTACGCAAGGGTTTATCTGGATTGGGCATGGCGGGGCTTGCACTCCAACAATTTGGGGTACAAACCTGGTTTTAAAGAAAACAAAACAAAAATAACGATTGAAATCTCCCCCAGAATCATTCATTAACGATATGTAAATGTGTACACACAAAAGTAAACCTATAAATAATCATAAACCATATCATCATGGCCAAGAACTGCACTACTTTTTCCTTCTAAACAACCCGCGCTTCTTCTTTTTGGGCTGTTCTTGGGTGGCCGCGCTGCTGCTCGCCGAGTCCGAGTACGTCATGTTGGCCGAGCTGTTGCCGAGCGCAATGACCTGTGGCGCTGTAGTACTCGCCGGCGACGCCATTGCGTAAGGATTAGCTTCGTACTGCGGCATCAAGCTGCTCATCATTGTGTTGTTTCTGTTGTTATTTGTGGAGTAATGGTAATTGGGGTTATTGGAGGAGCGCGTGGACCAGCCGAGCCGCGGAGTCTCCATTTCGTCGCGTAAAACCTCTTCGCCGGTGCAAGCGTACTCAAACGCCCGGATCGTGTCCAGCGGTCGTTCATCGCGTGGCCGGGTCGGGTTCGACAGGTCAGGAATCTGAATCACTTGTCCAAACACATCGCGCATCTGCATCTGTGGCGAGAGCGACAAAGTGTTGCTGTGTGTGTTGGCGGACATTTGAAACGGTTCTTCGTCGCGAATCGCTGTCAAGATTGGGTCCCTGATGTCGGCAGAGACAAGTTTGCCGCTGTCTGTTTGTTTTTTGCGTGAAAACAGGCCCATTCTTTTTGTATATATTTAGTTCTTGTATCAGAAAGTGTTATAGCGTGTATAAGGTGGCGAATTGATATATGAAATTCAGAGGGAAAAGGATCATGGACTCTATTTATAATTGTCAAGAAAAGAGACAAGTGAGACTCGCGTTAATAGCATCAAGGGCTATAGAATTAGAGTATTTTTTTTTTTTTTTATCGTAACCAGAATAATGTCTATTAAGTATTGTGCATACACTACGCATTTTTATACAAACAGAGAAAGTCCAGAAACTGCTGTGGTTTTGAGATGCGCTTTCCCAAAAGTGTTACAGACGAAACTCTTTCGCTGCTTGCTCAAATGTCAGAAATACATGAAATTGAACTTAAAAAAACACCAATTCCTATTCTGAAAAAGAAAGGGCTTCTGGATCAGGCAACGCGCAATGGATTATAGGCATTGAGATTTCAACTAGCAGTGTGTATGCTAAAGGCAACGGGCGTAGCTTCACGAGCCAAATAAAAATACTAAATAAAAGCAAAAACATGGCAATGCTTTTACATGATTTTGGAATTCTTGGTTACGAATTGGTGATAATCAGTAAAAAAACAAGGGTCTGATTCTGCTCAACAAACGCAGGTTGCAATCTGGTCAGCACCAGATGTACACCCAGATCCACTGTGCCCTGTTATCAGCACTTTCATTTCATGACCGTTTAATTGAGTACAAACCCAACAACCACCGTCAATATCACTCTCAAGACCAAACGATCTTGATTAAAAACAATTCTACCGTTGAAGGACTAGATCTGCTTTTTAACAAACGGCGCACACCCTAACAACAATGCGACTTGGTCAAACCGGTCTGTTCAATGCGCCAGAACCAAAACCCGAATCTCGCCATCATCTCCGGTTGACCAGCCTTCATTTGAAACTAACTGCTTACCATCCAATTGAGTTTTTTTATTCCCTCTCTTCATTGACCAAATTCTGTTGGTTTTTCTCTTCGCCAACACCCAATGTACACCAGGTCTTCTAATCATGGCTGGGCAAAAATGAATAAAACGAGGCTTGTACACATAAACCAACTCATCACCTGCATCAATCATCAAACGTGCAATCAAACAAGGGTCTTCTTCTTCATCTGAAAATTACGTACACACATTTCTCTTTCTCTCCATCTATACAAAGGGTACATCCCAAATTGTACACTGCAAAAAGTGTATCTACATGACAAGAAAACAACTAAAACACTGTATGTACACACAAATCCAAGCATCCTCCAAGACATACGTCCTGCTTGGTTACAAAATAATCTTGTTTTTCCTTTTCCCCCTTGCTTTTCATCTCTCTGTTTCAGCATTTTGTAACGTCTGTGGCGGCGAGTCCGTTTCAGAATAAAATAAAATAAGTCTCATCAGACTAGCTCTTAAAAAACATGTAATAAGTCATAGTGATCTAGTCCATCAGCTAATTACCTAATGATTAGTAACTAGCACGTGCGCTGTCAAAGTCTAAATGCATTGCGCCGGAACACACCGGTACGCACCCGAGTGTCCCGAGTGTCCCGAGTGACCCGTCTGTTTCATTTCTTTTTCCTATTTCCATTCTCCCTTCTCCACCTTATTTTCCCACTGTATACACACACATAATGCCCATCAATTTCACTCACTTCTTTCAAGAGACCTCTGCGCGAGTACATGTGTACAAATATAGTATAATCATGATGATCAAGGGCTTGCGTGTGTTTACATATTATAATCATCTTTATGAATAGTGTATAAATGGGAAAGCGGAAAATCACTTAAAGGATTGGTTTTCTTGCGCCACGAATCTGAGTGTGTCGTTTTGGCCTCGCCTCTTTCTCTCGTCTGATTGAATGAATGATTGACTGATGATTGATTGATGGTTGATTGATCGAATGGTGCTTAGCCTGTCTACGCCTGATCACGCCCAGTCTCTGGGCCCGCCCTATTTTGGTCTCTGTCTCTCTCCACATATAAATAAAGTCATCTTTGTTCTTTGGGTTCTCTTCCCGCCTTCATGATTTTTTTCTACAATTAGTGCTAAGAAACATTCTCTCTCGCCCCCCTTTTTCCTCTTCCTTCTCTTCCTTCTTCTTTTCCTTTATTCTAGCTAGAAGATTGTCTTTTGTGGAATTTTCACAATTATTCTTGGTTCACGGGGTTTACTTGTGTACATTCTCGGTAACACTTTATCATTATCCATCAGTCCCAATTGCTCAATTCCCCCCTCCTCATCTCCTAATCATCCTGTAGTCTCAAACATTAGATTCGACAAAGCCTTTTTTTTTTTTTTGTTTGTTTGTTTGATAATCGGTTAAAAAACACATACACATGTTCAGAAAAGAACTCGAACCAAAGTTCACAATCATCGAAGCGCCGGAACCCGCACCAGGTGAGCTCCATTCCGACAGCAGCGCCAGCACAATCGAGTCCAACTCGCCAGGAACCGGCTCCAAAATCAGACAGAAAATCTCCAAAATGCGGCCAATCTCATTCCAGCTGCCCCAGCTGCTCACCTCCTCGTCATCATCGTCACCACCATCTACCACCACTACAGCAACAGCAGGTATCGCCAACGCAAGTCCTCAGGGCTCGACTTCCTCGCCATCGCAGTCGCCGCCACCGCTGCCGCCCCGCTCAAGAATATCGGAGGACGATAACGAGCAGCTGCTGGACCTGCTCAGGCTGGTGGACCCGACAAACGAGCGGCTAACAGGCGTCTCGCGGGTCTCGCAGTTCTTCGAGACCCCGGGGGCGCCACAAGACACATCGTCCGGCCCGTCTGACGCAGCAAGAGGAGACGGCGCAGACACGCCCAAGAAAAGCTACCTGGCATCGAGCATCATGTCGAGCATAGGCAACCCTTCTGCATCCTCACCTCCAATCAGCATCACAAGCGCTCCTACGCAAGACGGCGCAGCGGTAACTACAGCAGCAACAACAGCAAACAAGGACGAACAAGTACAAGACGAAGACGAAGATGCTTACGAATCAGACGACTCGTTCACTGTCGGCGACGAGAAAATATCGCTTCATCCAAGACGCTTTTCCGATATCAGCAGCATCAGCGGCTCGCCAGAGATCCAGCCCTCGCCGGCCTTTTCGTACCAATTCTCGCCCAACCCCAACGCCTTTTCATCGTCTTCTCCTTCATCACCACCCGACCATCATCATCATCATCAACAGCATTACGCATCATCACCGCCACGTCAACAACAACAGCGACGCAAATCAAGTAAGTACGGCGCGCTCGACCGCGACTCTAGTTTCCGCAGCGACACCATTCCTTTATCAGTGCACTCGCGACAAGCCTCTGAATCCAGTTCCTACTACGGAGGACCAGCAACAAGTGGAGAAAGAGGACGCCGCATGTCCACGCTCTCAATCCAATCGAGTCTGCGCGACATTGAGGACGAGATCGACTCGATGCTGCCCGAGGACAAAAGGTCGCCTGCGATCCCGCACTTTGCCACGTTCGACTCGAGCGCCGGGCCCGAGGCGTTCAGTCGCGCGTCGTCGGCGTCGTCGCAGCTCATCAGCCAGTATCAAAGCGAGCTGGACCAACTACAGCCCGGTCATAATAACAATACCACAATGCACAATCGGGTGGCATCGCAGCAGTCGGCAACGGCAACAGCACCTTCGATCGTGCCGATTCTGGAAGTGTCGAATGCCGATGAGGATGAGGAGTATAGCTACGGGTTCAGCCAGTCGTATAAATACGAGCCGGCCAAAGTGGAGCAGGATCCAGCAGCGCCTGAAAAGCAGCAGCCGTTGGATGATGGTAACAATGCCAATAATGGCGATGGCGGCGGCGAAGCAGACATTGAAAAGATGCAAAGATTACTGCGCGAGCTGTCTGAGCGTGACAAGATTGAACGCGAGCGAGCAGAAAAAACAAGAGCAGAGCTGGACAGGGTCGCGCGCGAGCTGGCGGAGCACGAACGGGCCGAGCGGGAACGGGCCGAGCAGACCAGGAAAGAGCTGGATGAAGCGGCGGGCCGGATGGCGGAGCTCGATCGAGCGCAGCGGGAGCGAGAGGCACTGTCATCGACGGCAGTACCGGCGGTGGTGAGCAATCGGTCGGTTAGAAGAAAGCCGGTCGGCCAGGCCACTGAAGAACCTGAACTGGCGCCTGTTTCATCAACCAGTTCGCAGCAGACTACAATCTTCAGACCAGCACACGCCGATCCACAACAGCAACAGCAGTATACGGAGGTGACGTCTCCGACCGACCGAACAGTGCTGTCTGCGCAGTCGCAGCAGTACCCCAATCTTCCATCTTCACCAGTCAACGCCTCATTGCATCAACAACAACAGCAGCAGTACAGGAGTATCCCGCCAACTGCCGATATCCCTGCTTCAAACTACATGGACCGCCAGCACCAAGCCGCATCAACCGATCCATCTTACACGACCGACCCTCTGCCGCACCAAATGCTCAACCCTGCCAAACCGACCAAGACCCAGGCCGAGCGCTCCGCCTGGGAAAAACACGCCGAGTCGCTAGCTTTACACATCCCGTCCGACCTCTCGATTCTAAACAACCAGCCCAAGATCCAGAGCCCTGCTTCGTTGTCGCCCTCGTCGTTGGCATCGCCTGCAAGCACCACCCACAAACGACACTCGAAACTGAGTTTCTTTTCTTCCGGGCGGTCTAGATCACATAGCGACGCTCCCAGCATGCACAGCCTGGACTCCATGAACTCGCCGGTCTCGCCGTACCTTGAGCAGTCCACAACCGAAGCGGCCAAGAACATGGCCATCACGTTCTCCAAATCCACAGACGAAAAGCTGCAAACCGCGATCGACCTGCACGAGTCCGGGCGCCTGGCCGAGTCCAACAGCCTGTTTGAGCAGCTCGCCGACCCGCGCGGCATCAACCACCCGCTGGCCCAGGTCCTCCTCGGCCTCTCGTACCGCCACGGCTGGGGCATGCCCGTCAACACCGACCAGGCCTTCCACTACCTCCGCCTCGCCGCAGAAAACAGCGCCATGGTCGACCAGATCGCAGCCTCCGGCGCAGCAGCCCATCTGAAACCCAGCGCCCACAACAAGTCCCGCTCCGGCCTTGCAAGCGGCGAACTCGTCCTCGCCATCTACGAACTCGCAAACTGCTTCCGCAACGGCTGGGGCACTGACAAAGACCCCAAACTGGCTCTCCAGTACTACGAAACCGCGGCCCGGCTCGGCGATCTCGACGCAATGTCGGAAACCGCTTGGTGCTACATGAACGGCTTCGGAACAAAGAAAAGTAAACACGCTGCGGCAAGGTACTTCAGAATGGCTGAAAAGGGAGGCAAAGTCGAGGTCGGCAACTCGTGGATCTGGAAACAAAAGTATAATGAGGAAGGAGATAAAGTGTAGAGGAAAATTGTATACAATAGTGTATAATAATAGTGTTTCTAGTTTTTGCAATTTCAGTTTTTTAGACTTGGATATTGGCTTGATTATTGGAATTATCTAGTTATTTTTGTATCACAATGGATGGATCTAGTATAGGTAGTCTTTGCAATTGAATTGTTCATTTAGTGCATTAATTTGTCATTTTTATTCTCCATGCCGTAAGTGAGAATTACAATCAACGCAAATATATTATAATATCCAATTCAAGTATCCAAACTATTGTTTACTCTTGTGTGCCTATACTGTAATCTTTATCCCTAAGATACCTGCTTTTCTGTTTGCAATACTATTTAAATAATTTTAAACATTGCATCATATTACTTTGACGCAATAACTGGCTCAACTAATAAAAGGAAAAAAAATTGTATTATAGTTACACTGTAACTTGTCTAACTAAATACTTGAAAAAAAAACCTTTATAATTTTTCAACCAAACAGGGTATACATTTCAAGACGTAACGTCTAAATAAACATGTCTGCTATTCAAAAAAAATAACACTAATGCTTGCATCATAAAAAACATATCAACACCGCAGAAAGAGGCAATCAACAAGACCAATGTTTTATAAATGAAGTCAAAAAATAAAACCAGTCAAACCTTTTCTTGACCAATACAAAGTTTCGAGTATGTTGTCCAAGCATACTTGTTACCAGATCATTTTGAATGAATTATATTGGCTTGGTAGAATGATATGTCTGTTCAATGTGACAAGCAATGTGGTAATTAGAAATTAAAATTTTGTTGTAAGATTTTTTTCATTGGTTTTTGTCTTTGTTTTTGGTGATGAATTATTGTTCATTGAAATATGAAGATTTCATATTCTTTTTGTGTATTTTGCCCAGAGCTGAAAGTCAACTATATTGTAAAATACCGTGTATCGTTGATCAGTAGTTTTAATGAAGTTGATAATTACTGGGTATGTTTTGGGGAGCACAGAGGCTCCCCGAGGAGAAGAAAGAAAGAAAAAAGCTTCAAATTCATGGCGAATTTCGCTTCCTTTTATACTTGTAAAATGGTTTGTATTCTCGGATCATGTCATGACATTGAGCCTGTAAGCGACAAGATTGAAGAGCAATGGTTGAGACAAGTTTTCTTACCTTACAAAAGTCATGGCCAGACTCCGGTTTCGGCCTTCAAGAGTGTTTGAGAATTGTCGTCTTTGTGAATTGTCAAAATAAATAATGGCTTCAAAATTGAGCTCTGATCAGTTTATTTCCAAGTTCCAAACTCGACATTGAGCCCATCAGAGGATCAGTGCAAGTCATGGGCTCTTTGCAATGTCCAAAAAAAATCACGAGTACATTTCTTAAAGCAGCTATGCCACAGTCATGATGTGTCACGCAAACCAGTTCAAACTGAAGGTTTTGTCAGACTATTCAGCCAACTAAAAGCGGCAAAACTACCGAGCGAGATACATGCGGTCGTATCCATGAAAACAGTACAATTGTGACGTTTATGCATTACAGTGTACAGTGGTTAATTGTTTCTAGCTGAGAAGATAATAGATTCATAAAGGCAAAAATTATGATCTCAAGGAATAGCTTTTAAATTGATTTCGAGCTTTCTAGAGATGAAAGTGCTTCATGTAAGTTATCTGTTTAGTTTGTTTAAATGCTGCAGCTGTCGAGGAACTTGTCAAATTTTATATTTACATGCCTTTACATGGGCTTGTAGATTACAAAACATAAAGCATAATGGTATTGATATATATATAGTCGCATAACTTTTACAATGAAATTTAAATTTTCAACTACAAAATTTTCAACTGTTGATAGCAAACATTCTCAAGCCAACCTTGTGCTTGTCGAAAAGTACTTTATTCTGGTCTTGTTGGCAGTAAACGTATAATAATGGCACAGCCAGTCGTTTTTTCTCAAAACTAACGGCAAAAGTTACCAAATAGTACTCACTTTTCATTTATGCAACTTAATTGATTGGACTAGTTTATAACTGTTGATACTATGAATCACAATTCCAACCATCTCTTTGGTTAACAAGCCCAAGAAGGATACCATCAATTGCAAATCGCACTAAGTAGCGCTTGTCTACACTTGGATAGATCAAACTGTACCAAGTTTCTAGTCTCAAATGACCGTTGACCATTATTGACGATACTTGGCATGATTCAAATTCAGTTCAATCCGCATTCTTCTGATCTTGGACGTATTATTAGTTCGAAACGCACTGCTGGACACATTCCTTAAACTGATGCCATCACAACGACTATCACGTGTCGTTTATAGCCGTGCACAGTGTTTCTAAAGTAAGCGACAGCACGGATACTTGTGTACCTTAATGTAAACTTTATTCCGTTGTACTTGTGTATTCTACACACAATTACCTCCTGCTTTAAAGCAAAAAGCCAGCAGTGTTTCTAAAATGTTTTCTAAAACAAGGGGCCAATTATCTAAACATGTCTTGTTGAAAGTCGACTAAGTTACGAGTAGAAAAGCGCATTATTCTGAAACAAAAGTGTGGAAAAGTTCGGCTTCAACAGAGGATATTGTAATTAGCCAAACATTGTAACCGACAAATGCACATCTACGTGGACCGTTGAAATATAAATGCTTAAATGTATCGTATATAGTTATGTTTATGTGGTTAATGAAATGCACTCCAGATAAGAGCAGTGTTCAACGCTGCTCCGCCCGACTTGGAGTTACTACCAGACTTCTTCGCGATGTAAATGTTTATGAGCATCTTCCAGGCCAACTGGCAGACTCATTCGGTCACTACGAGACCTGTGCGCTGGAAGACTAGGCGGCGCCATGAATCCACCGTGCATGTCCTCAGAGTATCCAGCATTCAGCTGGTCGGACAAATCCCACTGTCCTTCTCCCACGTCAATCATCGACGGTGGACGAGGCAAGGGTTTGCGCCGTGACCCGCTGCCGCTACTACTATTATTGCTAACGCTGCTACAATAGCCATCTCCATCGCCTTCATGTGGGATTGGACTATACCCTGGATGCGATGGAATGTCGCTTTGTCTGCGACGACGAGAACTAGTTTTATGGTTTGCGTACTTATGGTCTTGAGATGCAGTAGGCGTTTGGTACATTTCATAACTGTCAGCAGAAAACGGGACCTCTTCAAGATAAGGATCGGGGGTATTGGGGGCTGCAGAACCAATAGGCTTGCGTTTGACTATGGTTCCTCTGCTAGATAGCTGAGAATATGGGACTTGTTGCACAGGTTGTTTATATTGTTGTTGCCGACGTGGTTGATCAAACTCATGGTAGTATAGCGAGGGCTGAGCGGGGAGGTGGTCTGGAAGCTGGGTTCCGGGTGTAGTAGTCGAGCCAGAGGGCGGTAGAGGAGCTGTGAAAAATGCCATTGGATCTTCTACGATATTCTGATCCGTTGCATGTGAAGAAGGGTATAAGGGAGACCGTGAGTTGTGTTCTCGTGGAATGGCTTGAAGATCACCGAAATCCTGGTAGTCAAACATGTTTGGATGTTGGCGTTGTTGCTGATAGTGCTCGTAACCTTGTGGTGGCGTGGGAAGTGGAGGTCTAGAGCCGGAGTTACGTGCTGATGATAGTGCTGAAGAGTTGGCTGAGCTAGGCTGAGCTGAAACTCCGCCTGGGTGACCTGGAAGAGGTCGATTTGAAGAATAAGCCGATACGGGCTCAGGATCGCAAGCTGCGTAAGGATCAGTTGTGTAATGAGATCGAATGATTGTAGGAGTAGACTCTGTTGGAATGGAAGTCGCTGCTGCTGATGCTGCTGCTGCGGTCTTTTTGCGCAGCATATGCTTTGATGGATAGAATGTCATTTCAAGGTACACTTCGCCGGCGTATTTTCCCTTTTGCTTGAGCTCGTGCCAATCATCGTATCCGTCTTTAGGCGAGCTTTTGAGCGCAGAGTCGAGCTGGATGACTGTGTCGCCAATAAGCTCTGGCTTACTGTCTGTTTCGTCAAGAACACTGAGCTTCAGGTATTTGTTTTGCGAGCCTTCGGTAAGTGTGAATCGTGCTTCGTCATCCCACACCGGTGTCTGTCCACCGCGCTCGTCTGTTATGCTTCGTTTGGCGTCGGTCCCGATACGGGCGATACAGTATGGGTTCTGTTTACCAAGTTTGCGTCGGTTTGGGAGGTTGCGCTGGAAGCCCGCGTTAGTGATTATGAACAATGTGGGACAAACCGAACAACATCGAAAATACTCACGGCTTTACCAAACACAACAATGAAGGTGCCAATGACCTGAGGTTCGCGCATGCTCATGGTGATTGCTGTCAAGAGGAAATTGCGGAGATGCAGTGAAAGGAGAGAAAATCGCGAAACAAACGAGCTTTTATGTGTTTTATATGGGGAAAAAAAATAGTGAAGGCTGAAAACTATGACGGAAAGCTAAAAGCGCGTGGCAGGACATCGGTGCACTGTTCAGTGTAGAGGTCTGTAGCCAGGTGGGCTAGCGGCGGGTAACTCATAGCGTCTAGCTAAGCGGTATTGTACTGACCCCGGAACACGAGACGTTTGGCAGTCTCAGAGCTGAGTATAACCGACGTCTCGAAGATGACGGGTGTAATCCGTGGATTGGAATTGGCCCAAGCTTTGGAAGGCATCGTGGGATACCCAAACGCCAAACTTACATGCTAACTCAACACGTTTGTGTATATCAAGCAGTGATCTGTGAATCAAATAACACGTTTACAAAAAGTATTTACACAGCGCAAACATTCATTATTGGCAATCGCAACACCCGTACGTGTTAAATCTAGCCTCAAAATCATTCAAACCTCAGTAAACCGCTTTTTGAGAGTTGAAATCCTGGCATCATTGTAAACTACATCTATCAGTCGACGCTATCAGCTTTCCTGTTACCGCAACCATGAAGATATCTACTTGCCCTGTCCAACTGCATCAATCGACACAATCAACTCAAACAAGATGCCTGTACAGCCTTGCAACAAACTCCTCACGCTCCTTCCCACATTCCGCCTGGAGTTCTGAGTCCCACCTTACTGTAGATGCGCTTGGTGTCATAAACGTTTCACTTCGGAAAAAGTCCAGCAAAGCCAACCTAAAGCTTCGCCGTACCATTTTGAGCTTGATCTGCCAGCGAGTGAGTCGCTATAGCCAAAGTTTCGTTTCTGAGAAACTTCACCTTACCGTTATTGCCTGTTTTGACAAGGCAGATCAAGTTGGAAAAAGGATTTGACTCTTCATACTCATTTACTCATGCAGTTCCTGTAGTACAGCTAATGAACTGACTCAAGAATATAATGTAGCATACAAGCTTTGCCAGTAAGCCTGGCCGTGCTGTCAGCACTAAACTCAAAGACGTTGACTCAGGGTACAGTATCGACAGAAGGTTTTCAAGGGATGGATACAAAAGGTCTATGACGATGTTGCCGAAAATAACTCTCATGTTCACATAACCGGTCCAAAACCTTTTCAGATCTCACGAATTTACAAACAAAGTTGAATAAGACGCTTTCAAAATTAACCGAAAAGCGACAACCTGTGATGCTATTCAACCCAATATTAAAGTCCCGCCGCAACTTAGGTAGCCTAGTCCTAGAACGAGGTCTAGCTCCCGCCATCCCATCAGCCTTGTACAAAATCAAAAGTACACCCTGGGTTTATCGTTCATCTCCTTCAGCATTATCAATATTGTTGACTCGCCTCCTCTAAGCGACTCTTTGTCTAGGTCATCCTCTCTAGCCTCGCCAACAACGCCTCTTGCAATTAATGTGTTGACAGCTGACATTGGCTCGCTAATTGCCGGCCTCGACTCGATTTTCTTCTCATGATAGCAATGATTCCGAATGTAGTTCGTCCGTGACCGGTATCTCTACTATAGAAGACGAGCCTCCAAACACCTACGTTAAATTATTCATTTGAGCAGAACAAATCACCGATTCAAGACTGCTTGTTGATATTACATTCCGGCAACCAACGCTAACTATCAATATAAAAAACGAGACGCAGAGTGTGACATCTGGACCTGTTGAACTATCTTCATCGGCAATGTCAGTTGCACAAGAGTTTTTACTTATGATGGGCCCAAACCATTTCGTATCAAAATTTCCATGCTTAGGAAAGCAATAGATAGATGAGAGTATCAGGAACCAAAAGCGCAGCAGTCCTCTTCCTGGATCTATGGACAATGATATGAAATACAAACATTTTGAAGACTATCAAATCTTTGTAAAGCCAGTACCTTTATCAAACAAAAAACACGAAACACATTAAAGGTTTAGATTCATTTTCATAAGTACTTCGAATAACTCTACCTACGAAGAACCTCAGCGAGCTCTACCACAGCGTACCTAAAGCCTATCAGTTCGTGACCTTTCTATCAGTGAGCTCCTCAATCTACAGCATTCAGCTGGATTATTGATGCATTTATTACCTACACCAAATAAACAGCAGCAAGTAGAAATACGAGACCTAAATCTTTTGGATGAGTTTACTGGACCAAATGGCGAGTTTGGCAGTGCTAGTTTGCGGTTATCTATGGTTCCAAAAAATGCGACTGGACGTCAGCAATCCCTGATTCTCGATCTGAACCGTTGGTTGGAGATTTATCGTGCTTTACTTTCAACAAAAGCATATTCAATATCCAAGCTGGTCATACTGGATCTCTCCAGCTTACCGCTTTTCACTTTCCTTCTTCTTTTAAAGTCCTAATCCCCAAAATTACCCTTGTTGCATTTCCATAGTAGAAGTCTAGTCCCATTTTTATCAACTCGCGTCTCTCATTGTACATCAGGATATCTGACACACAAGTCGGACAATCGCATACTGCTGTGCCACCTGTTATTCAAGGTTGTATAAGGTACGCACATGGTTGTGTACTTCGCTAACCGAAAACTGCGTGCGCAGTGTTGGGCCTCAACGATACTGAGCATGAGGTTCCTGCTATTCGCAACCATGATAAAGGCGTATACGTTTACGACGCAAATAGAGCATTCAATATAATGTGGAGAGACGGGTCTGCTATGCGGTTCTCCGTAGACGAAGCAGATCAGCGTCAAACCCAGCTATTGAGCCCAGGGCTATAGAGTGGATAAACAACACACTGAACTGTAAACATTCTTATTACAATAATAGACAAAGTATTTGTATGCATTCGAGCAATTAATAAACTACATAGATTGTACTTACTCCAAAGAAGAGGCACCAGTAATGATATCGACCAATTCGTTGGTAATGACGGCTTGACGAGTACGGTTGTAGAGAATAGAGTACTTGCCAATCATATCAGAAGCGTTCTTGGAAGCGTTATCCATGGCGTTACGACGAGCAGAAATCTCAGCAGCGTGACCCTCAGAAAGACCCCAAAGAATGTAGTTGGCAAGAGTGTACTCGGAAAGGTTACCAAGAACCTCCTCTTCGATCTCGAAAGCACCAAGCTTGGGAGAGGCCTCAATAGCGGCAGGAGTGAAGACGGGGAAGTGAGAAGGCTCAAAAGAGACACCAGAGGTGAATTGGTTGTAGTAAACCTCAATAGAGTCGTACTGGGTGCCGAGAGCAAGAATCTCGTCGGCAATAGAAGCGGCCTCAAGGAAAGTGGGAGCCTCCTTACCGACACCAGAGATAGAAAGAACAAGGTTGTCAGGGTTGGCTCTGGCAATTTGGGCCTTGATCTTGTCACCAACAGCGACAACGTCGGCATCGGGAACTTGTTGGAGTCTGTTCTTGACAGCACGGCCAAGTTGAGAGTGGATAGAACCACAAAGACCCTTGTCGGAAGTGATAGCAATGATGAGCTTCTTGGGGGTCTCTTCAGGGAGAGCGGTCTCAGCGGTGTCGTAGACTTGCTTGTTGGCACCACCGTAGACACGGGAAACAGCCATGGCACGTTGGGCCTTACCAAGTCTGGTAGAAGCAACAATCTTCATGGTGTTGGTAATCTTCTCAATGTTCTTGATAGACTTGAGACGAGTCTCAATTTCACGAAGAGTAGCATAGGATCTATACGTATTCGGTTAGATACAGAAGCTTTCACAGATAAAAGGTGAAAAATCAAATTTTGACAATTGAGTTTTGCTTGCTTCGTCAACGTCTCTGATGCTTTTTCTAATTTTCGTCGTGCTCGGTATGACAAAGTCAACGTATTTTTCACATCTGTCCAATCACAATCCAGAACCCCACCCACCAAATATAACAAAAAGCATATCATACTAAACTGCCCAATGCCAAACCCAACTGTCTATCAAATACACAATCGTATGCAAATAATTCATTCTTACCTGGTCGAAGCCTTGACGGCTTGGGAAGAAGCGCGGAGAGCGTACATGGCGAATATATCGTGCAAAACGAGGTGAAGAAGGTTCAAAATGGTGGACTTTTTGCAAGGCCTATGAAAAAAATACAAATATCCAAGGGTTGGGGTTTGATTTATGAAGAAGTATTTTTGTAGTGCTTATCCAAGCAGCTCGATACTTGAACTTCAACAGCTATGAACATGTCAACAAGGCAATATTTTACTCATCTTGTACGGGATAATGACATTAAAGATTGATTACAAACGCTTTCAACAAAAGGTTAATTAGAGATATATTTAAGTGTTATGATAATTTGTACTGATATCAACGGTAGTAGTTAGGAGTAATGTAAGGCATTTTAGCAATCTTACCATCACGAAGCTTGCCCCGAATTTCGACCTTGACATCAGAGCCAATCTTGTAATCGCGAGGAACGTATGCCATACCGATGTTTTGCTTTGTGGTAGGCGAAAAGCTTCCAGATGTGACATGGCCAATTTCAGTAGATCCATCAGCGCTGAAAATTTTCATATTCTCACGGGCAGCAGGGCCCTTGACAACAATACCCTTGCGCACACTAGGGACCAAGTTTTTGTCGGCCAGCTGGGCAAGCACCGTTGAGGCACCGTTGAATGTAGCTGTTTCTGGGGTTCTGCGGTTTTTGGCAACAAGCCAAGCTAAAGAGGCCTGAATTGGTGTTGTAGCCTCGTCCATTTCATGACCGTAGAGACACATACCAGCTTCAAGACGCAAAGAGTCACGAGCGGCTAGACCAATTGGTTTTACGGCCTCCATATCAAGCAGGGTTCGTGCAAACTCGAGTGCAGCCTTGTCGTCGGGTAACGACACCTCAAATCCGTCCTCACCAGTGTATCCTCCGCGAGCAGCGTGGTATTTACCTCCTAGCAGAGAAATGTAGGCAGATTGACCAAACTTGATCTGAGAAAGGTCATCAGTTGTAAGCTTTTGTAGAGTCTCAGCAGCCAAAGGGCCTTGAAGAGCAAGCAATCCACCATCGATGATAGTGTGTTTCACGTCGCCTTTGCCGAACTGCTCAAGCTCGTCACCCAAGAACTTCAAGTCCTGCTCCCGACGACCGGCGTTTGTAACAACATAGAAGTCATCCTCGCCATGTTTGCAGATGATAGTATCATCGACAATACCACCTTTTGAGTTCAGCAAAACCGAAAGTGTAGAGCTGAAAGGTTTAAGACTTTTAAGATCCGAAGGTGTAATCTTCTCCAAATACTCTGTAGCTCCTGGACCAGAGATACGGTGTTGTAGCATGTGAGAAACGTCAAAAAGTCCGGCTTTTTCGCGGGTCCAGTTGTGTGATTCAATGTGCGATTGACCCTTGTAGAGCACAGGCATTGAGAAACCTGCGAAATCGACCATTTGGCCACCCAGCTCGACATTCAGATCATAAAAGACGGTTTTGTTCAAATCAGCTCCAGAACTTGAGAGTCTTTTGGCTACCACAGACGCCAATCGTGGCAGAGCACGGTGTTTAAAAAATTGGGTTCTAATCATTTTTAACTGTATTTGGCGAGAATTCTAAATGGGGAAGTGCGTTTGAGTCTGGAGTTAAGAATTTGTGAACGTATCTATCAGTTTGCGCGCACGTATGGAGAAACGGAGAATCAACAGCAATTACTTTCTAAAAGGAAAAAGTAGAAAAGAAGTATAATTTAACTATCAACGTCGAATCAAGGTCCTTTTATACAATGATCTTAGCGCTCTGTCAAAATTCCACTGTCACTGGAGAATACTCACACTAAATCGTACTCAGTGATAACTGTTTCCCGTGTTCCTTGGGATTGAGCCTGCAGCACCGAGTTGGCGGTATAAAAGGGAATATCAATATCGGGAATTACCAGAACAGCAAATCATGATAGAGAGACTGAATTACTATATACAACTATTTTTTTAGATATACAAAACAGAACATGCTTTACTCAATAAGTATGTTCTACATGGAAGTGCCTACAAAGGATTGGCTTAGAAGCCGCCCATGCCGCCCATTCCGCCCATGCCACCCATGCCGCCCATAGGAGGCATGCCTTGGGGAGCAGCAGAAGGAGGTTCGGGAGCATCGACAATGGCACACTCAGTAGTAGCAAGAAGCGAGGCAACACCAGAGGCATCAACAAGTCCAGTGCGAACAACCTTGAAGGGGTCAATGATACCAGCGGCAATCATGTCTGTGTAAACACCCTCAGCTGAGTTGTATCCCTTGTTGAAATCATCACCAAACTCATCAACAAGCTTACCGACGACCACGGAACCTTCGCCACCGGCGTTTTCAACAATAGTCCGTGCTGGCTTGGTGATGGCAGTCTTGATGATGTTGACACCGAGCTTTTGGTCAAAGTTGCTGGTCTTGATGTCATCAAGAACACGAGAGGCCTTAATCAAAGCGGTACCTCCACCGGGGAGGATACCCTCTTCGACAGCAGCACGGGTAGCATTGAGAGCATCGACGTAACGATCCTTCTTCTCACCAACCTCAACCTCGGAAGATCCACCAACATTGATGACAGCAACACCACCATCGAGCTTAGCAAGACGCTCCTGTAGCTTCTCTTTCTCGTACTCGGAAGTAGAGGAGTCGTTGATGTGACTCTTGATCTGCTCACAACGTTGAGCAATATTCTCACGGCTACCTTCACCGTTCAACACAATAGTGTCATCCTTGGTGATAGTGATGGAACCAGCAGCTCCAAGAAGCTCTGGAGTAGCGTTTTCAGGTTTAATATCGAGCTCCTCAGTAAAAACAGTACCGTTGGTAAGGATGGCAATATCACCGAGAATGCTCTTTCTGTTGTCACCAAAGCCAGGGGCCTTGACAGCAGCGACTTGAACTTGACCACGCAACTTGTTGAGAATACAAGCAGCAAGAGCTTCACCATCAATATCTTCGGCAATGATGAGAAGGGGGCGACGAAGCTTGTTGGAAAGCTCCAATGAAGGAAGAATGTCTTGGATAGCAGAGATCTTCTTTTCGGAAAGAAGAATAAGAGGGTTCTCAAACTCAACCTTACCCGTTTTGGTGTTAGTAATGAAGTAGGGACTGATAAATCCGCGATCGAATTTCATGCCTTCAGTAACCTCGAGTTCGTCTTCCATAGTCTTTCCCTCCTTGACGGTGATGACACCCTCCTTGCCGACCTTTTCCATGGCATTGGCAATGAGACGGCCAATGTGCTTGTCGCCGTTGGCAGAGATAGTGGCAACTTGGGCAATTTCTTCTGAAGTAGTGATTTCACGCTTGTTTTGGCGGAGGAAGTCTACGACAGCGTCAACGGCGGCTTGCGAACCACGTCTAAGGTCCATTGGGTTGCAGCCGGCAGCAACATTCTTAACGGACTCAGTGAAGATGGCGCGGCCGAGAACAGTGGCGGAAGTAGTACCATCACCGGCAGTCTCGTTGGTCTTAGAAGCAACTTCTTGGAGCAAACGGGCACCGAGGTTCTCAAACTTGTCTTGCAAGTTAATGGACTTGGCAACAGTAACACCATCCTTGGTGATCTTGGGAGCGCCAAAAGATTGTTCAATGAGAACGTTACGACCCTTAGGACCAAGAGTGACAGAAACAGCCTTTGCGAGAATGTCAACACCCTTGAGCAGAGCGGCACGGCCTTCAACACCGAACTTTAGCTCCTTGTGGGAGTAAGAACGAACTTGTTGAAAACTGGATCTAATTGAGGTCCGAACGGACGATCTAAGGAGAGCAGACTGCATCGTTATTGATATCGAATTGTACGAAGATGTGGTCAAGACGAATCTAATGGCAAAAATTTTGAAAGTTTACGCGGGGTGAGCTTCTTGGAAATTTCAGGTGTGAGTCCGGGTAATGTCGCAGCCATGGAACACTAGAGAACAACTGAAATTCCCAACTGTTTTAATCTTCGTATAACAATTAATTATTTGATTGCCTAATCGAAAATTTCAGGTTCGTCAATGTACACTTGAAGATAAGTTATTTTGAGCTGAATCTGGATTGGATCTAACAAATCTTAACTATTGTAACAAAAGTATTATGGCCACGTTTGAAGGTCAATGTTTGCATTTGCACTTCGCCGCAATGCTTGACTAACGACCACTTTTTTGTAGAGGCTTCACGCCTATAGTCTCTATCTTCTATGCAGCTGTTCATTTCATAGAGGGTACTAAGGTCTACTGTCAGATTCACCCTGTGTCTGTCATCCCAGAAGTAAGCAGCAAAGATAGTTCTACACTATATCAGTCACTATTCAGTTTCGATCAGGTCGAAGCTGCGTAATTCCTAAACCAGAACTGTGCAATCGGCTCGTTACCCTCAAAGTCAATAAGTACTAGATGATCGGTTCACCAGTTATGATTCGCGACTCGGTGTACCCTCTTAATGAATATTACTTTAATTTTGCTTTTGTCTTTAGATATCGGGGTCTGTCAGTTGTGTATGAGACCTCCATTCGTCGACTAGCACACATGTTCACTGCACTCGAGGAACAGTCAAAGTTTCTATCGAATTAAACATCGCACAGATCCATAGACTCTCTCCTTCAGCAAATTTATCAGGATTTCAGCTACCACTCCGAATGCATGATTTTCGTTGACGGATTAAACACTGTCAATATGAAGCGTTTCCGTTGTTCCTTCCCCCACCAAACTCGAAGCCGTATCAGGTACCGATTTCTACAGTGCGGCTTGAAGTTATGGTAGATGTGAACTATGACCCCACTATGGCAAAGACCATCATGTACATTGACGGAATCAATTGGGTTTGTCGAGTCGCCAACCTGGCATATGCTAATTATGATCTCGTCAAAAAGTCTATCCAACTTTTGATGATTATAGTTGTATTACAGTTATTGATTTGTTTCAATTCTCTAGCGTCTATGCCCCAACATCTAGTGTATCTAACCTTACGAGCAAGCTGGAAATAAGGATAAAATTGTCAAAGATACGTCTACAATCACAAATTAACTATGCATGAACATCAGAATCATCCAAATTCTACCTCAATAGCTGCTGTGTTGGCTTCTCCATCTAGATTTTTTTCATTATACTCTGCACAAAAGTCTGGTGCTCATGCTTATCAAATTAACTCTTACACGGAACCCTGTAAACGATATCTCGAGCTTAATCAAAGAATGATAATTTCAAAATTGTTTTAAAAAAACCAGAGCAACTTGCGGTGTGTCGACTTTCACAGATATTTGACGCTTGACGACGTTATTAAAGAATTTATGTACCGAGTTCATTCGTATCCCACGCGAAGAGAATCAAGTCTTGAACTTCAAAATTTAAACAAATCTATAAATATTTTACGACCACAACCAGATCAAACCTCGAATCAACTCATTAGCTATTCACGGGTTGATTCAAAGTTTGATGTTAGAAATGCCCCAATTCTAAATCCAAAAAATCATAATACGTTCACCAGCAGTAGTCATGGAAGTGGATGAGGCAATTCTCGTCGTAGTAGTGCCAGCAGTTGCAATAACATCAATGGCTTTAAAGAAAATTTTGCTCTTGAAGTAGAAGGCATGATTTCAAGTATCATTCATGAGCCCAGACATTACGATGCTATATGTACTGATATGCCAAAGTCCAGAGAGGAAGCATTAAGAATCATCCAAAACTATGGTAAATGGACGTACTCAACTGTTGAATTATGGTTACTACCTCAGAAAAAAACATTCAGCACATTGTATCGCTCTTCATTTTTTGCTTTACGTCCAGTAGTGCTTCATTAAGATTTCCCTCTGATATAAGTTAGTAGAGGTTGTCACAAGTTCTATAAAACAAAATATCATACCTTTGTAAGCTTTTTTTAGATGTCTGATTTGGTCTTTGGTTAATTGTCCTCCAGCACGCGTCTCTAATTCGGCACTGGATATATACCTGTCTGATTGACTCTTTGTCGAACTTGTAAGTTTGATAAATTTGTTTTGAGCCCGGATTCTAAAAAATTTGTTAGGAATGTAGATCACCATGTCTTCTGATATTACTTACACAAAGCGCTTTGCGTTTGAAATTCCCGATTCTTCTGCTTTTGCGGAAAACCCACTCAAGCTATCAGGATCTTTTTCAAACGTAAGATAGCTTCCCCATACAGAAGAAATTACCCAATATCCATCTTCCATCAATTCTAGCGTAAGCATTTGCTCCGCTCCTATTGCAGTTGCCTTTGCCTCTACATCGCCAGACTTTTTGAATGTCAGGTAAGTTCCCGTAGATGTTTTAAGAGCTATCTTTTTAATCGGATTGCTGCTGTTGGTTTTGGAACCATCATCGAACATTGCTTGAGTAACGACAAAGACCTGCTGAACGTTGACTGGCTCTGTAGCATGAACAGAAAGTTTCAAATCCTCATTTGTAGTGGAGTCGAGGTTGGTAGAGGTATACGCTTTTCCATCTGCATCAGCAGCCAGACATACTAAATCCTCATGACTAGACTAGATGTAACCGTTAGTTGTATATTTCAAATGATTGATATTCACCAGTGCTTACCGCAACTATGACAATAGGCCCAGTTATATGAGAAATCTGGGACGCTGAAATCCACACACTGTTTTCCGAAAGCGAATCGGCACTTGCATGAGCATCCCGCTTGGCCTGTGTATCAGAATGTGACTTTGACACACCATGCGATGACTTGGATTTGCGAGGTTTCTTCTTATCGCCTTTGAAGACCAATCTTGACACCATGGTAGCCGTACAAAAGTTTGACAAAGAAATAAAAAGAGTTAAGAAATTTGATGGTTCAAAATTTTGAATTTATTTCTTGGGTTTCTCCCGCTGAAAGCCAGCTTTTCATGTGTACATTTTGCAAAGAAACCAAACCGTCAACGCTTCTTGACATGCACCATATCTTCTAGTCACAGAATAAATTCAGAGTTTTCTCAATTTGCCAAAGCTCGTAAAGATATGCCTTACAGTATACTTACATATCCTATCGGCGTACCTACCCAAATCAAATCAGCTTGCTTTGGAAGTGTTACAGATACTCGACAGTCTCAGGTTCTTCTGCAAAGAACAAACGTTCTCGAAATATATGACTTTTGCAAAGATGTATCAATTTTGAAGCAGACAATTCCATTATTTGGGACGGAATCAAACTTTTCAGTGGTTCAAATCTTTGCTGACGAACCAATGTCAATTGCGTACCTTAATAAAGAATGGCTCATTATACTTCACAATATTGACGGCAATTTCACAAAAATTTATGAAGCCTCCGTTGCTGCCGAATCTCGTCAGTCTATGCATCCAGTCATTAAACCATTTTTGCTTGTTGAAAAGGACAACAGAAGAATCATTGTTCAAAAGTCCAGAGGAATCATTCATGTATTTGACCTTCTACCGCTAGAAAAATGTCAATTAGGATCTCGAGCAAATTTTTTATCCCGACCATACAAAATATACATCAATCGCATGGACATTGCAGATGCTATCATATACAAACGAAACTCAGCTAAAAATCAGTATTTCACCCAATTGGCAATTACATTTATTAAACCCGATAGATCATGGGAGGTAGGTCTTTTCCATGTGAGTCCCGACTGGGAAAACCAACATCAGTCAGGAGCACATTGTCCCGTCGACTCGAATGCAATATTGCTTTCGTATACCTATAAAAACGAAAATGTTTGCATTGTGTTCAATCAGGATAAGCCATGTCTTTTGTCTGTTGATTTTTCGAAAAGCAGTATGGGAGGTATTGGTAATATTGTAAAACGAACCATGGATTTCAGCAATATGCCTAAAGATGTCACAGCAGTATGTCAAATAGGCAAAACTCGCATACTATGCGTAACTCTCACAGGAATCTTATTCACTATAGATTTCAAGAGAACTACGCTTGATAATCCCAGAGTTAGTTCGCTTGTTGTTCCAATGGCTAACAATTTATCGGCCGACCAACTATGTTACGAGCGTGAGACTGACACCTTGTTGACTATCAGTAAGTCGGGAAGCTCTTATTGCATTAAAGTGATGTATGATGTGGATACTTGTCTTTTTGGAGACGTACTGAGCAAATATGAATCTTTGGGTATGATTAATGACATTGCTATATCTGCCCCGCGCCAGCCATTCAACTCTCTGAAATTTTACACCTCTACTGCTGGTCACTTCAGTAGTATGATTTCCAAGGTCAATCCTGTTGTCAATTTCGATCTTGATAGCATTGCTGAAGTAAATGACATGGTGACTAATATGTGGTATAACGAGAACTTTGAATATTTTGTAATTAGCTATGCGACTCATACATCAAGTTTGAGAGTAGACGCAGAGACAACACAAGCACAATCCGACGATCTTATTACAACGGATCCCACTTTGGCTTATTATAACTCAAAAGACTATACGATTCAAATCACAACACATGCAGTGTTTATCAAGTATGATGGGGAAGAACCAATCTCCCGTAAACAAGCTAATGTCAACGCTGCTATTTCTTCCAAATACGTTGTCACAGTTGACTTGGACGCGTCTATCAATATTTTTAATCATCGACTAAAACTACTCCAAATTTACAAATCAGATGGGATCATCAATTCTTTAGCTTGTACAGATACTTTCCTAGCCTTTTGTACTTGGAGCTCTGCACCAAGTCTTTATCAAATTACAGAAACCGAATTGACACCGTTACCTATGGAACCTCCTAGAAATCTTGAAAACACCGGTACCGGATTTGTCCAAGCAGTATCTATTCAGATAATTGACTTAGAGCCAAATTGCAAGTTCGTAATTGCAGGATATACTGACGGCTCTATAACGGTGAACGAAATTGCTAGAAACACAACATATTCGTATCATAACGAGTCATTTATGCCGGCAAAGGTGTTACTTTATGACCATAAATCTCTTCTATGGGTAACAAATACCGTGTCATACGTATACTTTGATATGAATGACTGTTTGTTTAAGCCGGTAAGGATTGCCGAAATACCTTGTGGAAATAATTTCACTGCAAGTTGTAGTTACCAAGATGTTTCCGTTGTTGCAGATGTAGCTGGTCGCATCATGACCATGTCAAAGCAGTCTGATATGCATCTGGGTATAAGACAGATTGATATTGCTAAGGCTATAAAAAAAATTGTTCTAGCTCCTAGTGAAAAATATCTTGCCGCATTGTCGATTGCAAGGGCAACTGGTACCGTCAAATATTCCGTTGATATTTATGATACTATCGATCTAGAATTAGTCGGCACTGTTTCTATCTCTGGCATTCTGACTCAACTTGCTCGAGTCGACTCTACAACTTGTAAAGATTCTTTTTGGTTTTGTGTCTATTTTGAAGAGTATATCAACACCAATGACTCAAAAGTCGGCACACTTGAGTTAATTGAATTTAGAGGAACAGAGTTCAATGTGCTGGGATCCATGGATACTTCTTTCAAGGTGCTATCAGTTTTGTTTCAAGATGATATTCTACATGTTGGTGTTGAAGGAGGCATGAAAGAGTATACACTTTCGGAAAAAGGATTTACAGTACACGCAAATGACAACCCATATTACAGAACGCTGAAGTATCCCTACGGCCTGGCGGGGGATGGAGTTCATTTGGGTATAGCAGATTTATCTCAGCCTATACAGGTGTTACGGGACGATGATCCTGAATTCCAACTGGTAAATAGATGCAAAGGTTCCTGGAACAAAAGAAAAATCCACGGTGGAATGTTTACTACTATGGGATTTTGTGATGGGCATTTATTCGCGGCAAATAAAGGCGGTGATATGGAAATATACGACTTGTCCGGTTACAAAAGCAAAATTTCTATTTCCGATATATCTACAGACAACTCAGCATCAGTTTCTAACAATCAAAACAATCACAACTCTAATTACCAAGACGAAATCAACTATCTGTATGACCAGATTTTTTCTAAAAAGTATTTAGACAATGAGGAAAGTGACAGCTGTGACCAAGAATTTATATTGAATCGCGAAGAAAATTTTAGATGCAACAATTTAACTGGATATGAAGACTTACAACATGTTGTTTGTAATGACCTTTCGAAACACAAGTGGTCAAATCCAATAATGACTGTTAAATATCCGGGAAACATCACATGTATCGCAGGTTATCCAAAGCTTCCTATTTCATTATTTCCTATTGATCAGACAAAATTTTTAAACATGACTATCCTTCCCATAGGTCTGATTGCTACAGAGTCGGGAACAATTGATGTCATGTTTAGAATTATTGGAAAATACGCTGTTAAAAGCTGTATGGATAAAGGATACGAAATCTTCAAAAATCAGCCAAGTTTAGAAAATGCAGTTGCTAGTTCCAAATTATCTTCAGATGGATCTAAATTGCATGATCATTTGGACAACACAATCGGAACAGTTGCTGACAGACATCACACATTTTTTCATGGTCATATTTTAGAGCAGTACTTGTTCATGAATGAAGAAGATCTTCAAAATTTCGACGTCTCTATGGAAACAAAACCTCATCAAAGCCAGAGAGCTCTCAAAGACGTAGAAACTTTAAAAGAAGTATCTAAATCATTAGAAGTTACTGGATTTTACTGATAATTCTACCTATACGATACGGACACTATCAGTGTTATTTTACCAGATTTATCACACCGATAAGTAAAATGATCAATATTTCGTCTCAACTGAGAGTTTGGCGATTTGGTGTAATGAAATATATGTTGTATTTTGTACTTTCAAAAATTTATGTTGGTTGTATAAATCAATGCGCTGTTAAATATCATTAGTAAAATTGGATAATTGAGTTTTTATACAATAAGGCGCTGATCCTCCTCATCTTCAGAATCGTCCTGATATCTATTGCCACTTCCTTGGCTCCATCTTGGACTAGAAGTAGAAGGTAGCGATATGTTTTGCTTGAAACCCAAAGCACCAGCCCTGAATTTCTGACTGATACCAGAGAAAAAACCCTTGAAATTGTTGATAGCAGAAGTGGCGTTTGTGTCCTCATCCAAAAAATCATCATTGGTTGTAGGGATGTTACGAGTAGAGTTTGATCTCAGATTTTCTTCACTGTTGGAATACGAGTCATCAGATAGTCGTGGGGTGTTGACACCGCTGCTAGTAACATTATTAATATTGGGGTTTCTAATTGCGTATCGGTACCCGGGATCTGTCAAAGACCTTTTGACAAGATCTCTGCCTTCAGCAACAGAACCAGTTTCGCTTGATTCGTCGCTTTCTTCGTCAAAAGAACTATCAATTCCAAAGAAACTTTGTATTTTGTCGTAGAAATGGAATAAAGTGAATAACATTGGAATGAGAATGAATCTGGGAAGCCAGTCATTGAAGTATTTTCCTAGAGGAGTCAAATTGATAAATCGGCCCAAAAAGTCTTGAAAAACAGACTCTCTCGAAGTAATCAGAGTAATGTAATTGAAACTGAGAGGGACTGTTAAACGACAAGCATACATTGCGTACCAGACCATTGAAGAAGTGTCACTGTGTCTATGGACCAATGCATAGACCTTGAAAACCCTCAATCTGGAAAGACTCGAGAATGCAGCAGCACACATGAAGCCTAAGATAACACTCGAAAGAGACTGTTGTAACAATCCGGAAGTTTTTGAAACAATGATGTTCACTAAAGACAAGGCAGTACCATTGGTGATTTCGGACCATACTAAAACAATGGTCAAAGCCAGGAATAAAACACTCAACAGGCGTTGAATATATGGCGAAATCAGATAATAGTACATATACGCAACGTTCGAAGGAAGAAAAGAGTGTTTATATCTGAATTCCAAAGAATGAGAGTTTCTGGATTTGACGACATCTTCCGCCTTGGCCGCTTCGTACAAAAGTTTTTGCCAATCAGCATCATAACGAACGAGTCTGTTTCTGATAGTTTTAAATTTGCTGTAAAGATTTGAAAGATAACCTTCATCAATCATAGCTTGATTGACTCTCACTCTGGACTGGCCTTGAATTGAAGCGGAGTTTGAGGACGAGTTCAAAGGAATACCTGGTCCGGATTCAACTTTTGAAATAATGTGATCAATCCAAAACTCATACGGTCCAGATTTGAATGGAGTAAGGGCAATTATCTCTGCAGCAACGTCTGCGTAATCTGATTGGGTTTCAGCCAATGTGTCGTTGGCAGATGTCGCACGCTTATAAAAGCCTTTCAGAACAATGTTTGGATCTGCTTCATTCCAGAATCGTCTAGGGATGTTGACTAAACCGTGTCCCATCAACCAGATAGCAATAACAAGAGCGTAAGAATGTGATAATGCAACAAGTACTGATTTGATAGAGCTGATCGATAATCCTGAAGAAATAATGACATAAATCAGTCCAACAACGCCCACACCCAAGACAATCAGCTGGTATCGTAGATTTCGCTTTGCTGCGTCTTTAAGCCTTTGAGCAGTACTATGATATCCAGAATCAACATAACTTTGAAGCATAGGCAAAATCGCCCATGTCAGAACGAAAGCAAGCCAGTAGATAATACGCCACAGTATCAGTCTGAGTTTCTCCGACATGAAAAAAAGCGAGCTTTCACCATTTGCTGATGACGAGACCAAATCAATTGGAACAAGTACTACAATTGAGCATGGAATATATACGGCTAGGAACAATGGTATCAACACATAAGAAGGAGTTTTTCGAAGTCTGGTGAAGGCGCTGATTCCTACAAGAGTTACAACCCCTGTTAGACAAAAAGCCAGAACGGGAAAGACCCACTATATGAAGACGTTAGAATTTTAATATCAACACAGGTGGCATTTTGATATAACATACCATAATAGTATCACGATTCAGAGTAAACTCGTTTGTTGCGACAGTTGATATGGGTTAAGTAAAGCAGTTTGTTGAGCGATTTGGACAAAAATGACAACAAGATCTGAAAACGCCAGGGTTTTTAAGTTTTAGATTTTTGGGTGTTTTTGTGTGTATTTTTTGGTTTTTTGTTTTTTTGGTTTGTTTTGATTCTTTTTCCCCCCAGTGACATGTCCAGGCTGGAATTCGACAAAATTATTGGCAAAAATGGATTTTACCAAGTGGTTAGATCGGTTGTATGTGTTGGAAAGTTGATTTGCGGTAATTTTGTATCTAACGCAAGACAGGATTGAAGATCAATCGATAGAAGGTGTTATTTGCATCGACAATGAGACAGGGCTCAGTTTGGGCGGTGAGTGTGGTGATCTGAGAGTTCTGTATCTTATGTTCTAACGTTCGATATTTTAGCTCGTGGCATTGCTTCAAATGATGATGCTCCTTTGATTAAATGGTTTATTGACGAAGATTTTAAAGAATCGCAGACCGGAAGCTACAAATTCAAAAACTCTCTGATCCATGTTCAACGTGAAAAGAGCATCCTTTTGGCATTATACAGGCCTTTGGCAATTAAAAAAGATTAAATTTTGATACTTATGTCAATCAATCTTGAAACACAACGGTATTATTCAACCCTTTAAGTTATCCATAAGCAGACTGTCTGATTGTTTTTTTCTCTTTCGTTTATCAGGACTTCTGCTGCACAGTGTGGAAAAACACATTAAACCTGAAAGACATCAATAACTGCCTGCAGTCGCACATTACTTTGTTGAATGTATTTACTCGATTTTTCATTAAATATCACTGTTTGCTAGAGTATTACAAGATTACAAGCTCGTATACTACTTTATATGAGTATATATAAGAATTCATAACACGTACTCTGCGTGCAAGATCAACTTAAACTTGATAACTAGTTGTCACCTAGATCGTTTTTAGATTTAGATTACACATAACAAACTACAAAAATTCTACAACGAGCGCAATCGTTTTGGGTTCGATTGGTCGACTAGTCGTATTCCTCTGCACGTCTCTCTAGTAAAATCAACTATGACACGAATTACGGTCATCAAGGTAACTTTTAATACACATTCCTTTCTGCTCATGAGCATGTTTGCATCATTTTCTTTGTCCTACACCATCATCGCCGCTGGTAAATTCCTTACCCATGACTCCCCACCATACAAAACTGCAATTGGACATTGCTGCAACTCTCAGCTATATTAATATTTAGACACTGGTGCATTCATCACCATCGTCCTTTCTGTCTAGAGCGTGAAAAATACTGTTGAGTGTAATCAATCATATTACTACTTGAGCTATTACAGCTTTGACCCAATAAAATTTTAAATAGGTGTATTAGAATGTTGTAGTGAAAAGGAAAAGAAGTAGACGTTTAGATACGCGGAATAAAGGGTTGTTCAAGCATGAGAACGGGTGACCGAGAAGGGACAATGATTCAACTTATCTGTAAAAGTCTCAAGCGTATTCTCGGCCAGGAACTATAATATAAAAGTACCAGGGAACCGAGCCTTATTTATAGACAGAAATATGTAATTAAACAACAACGACAACGTGGTCTTTCAGGCCACAGATGGTAAGTGCTAGATGACGCCCGAAGGCATGAATCTAGGCGACATCTTTGTCGTGATTACCACGACAGTGTTACAACCAAGAACCCTGACTTAGGTTTTGTCGCGCATAAGTAGTGAAAGCAATATAAAACCAGAACATGGTTCAATAACTTCATCAATTCTCTAGACAACTTCTGGTCAATCGATAACATCTTACCATACCAGCAAAAAGCCTCCTCCGCTACGAACCACGGTTCCTTTATTATCTGACGGAGATGGAGAAGCTGCGCCTACTTTGGATGCTGTAAACACAGCCCAAATTGGGGATTTGTCTTACGGTGGTGTACACCATAACATGATGTAATAACAGCAGTCTTCAAAGTGCACGTTTGAAAGAGAATCCATATTATAAAACCAGCAGAACCATAAAAACTAATGTGTATTCTCTCTTTGCATACTCGGCATGGCAAGAGTATCAAAATGCCGGTATGGCCAATGTTTTCCGGTCGTAGTGGCTTAGATGAGACGGATTCAACTAAATCTTCTAATCATAACAATTGATTGTGTTTCAACACAGAGAACTGCACACAGATATTTATTTCTGTAATACTTCACTCATCTTCTTCACAGCTTCTTTTGATTCTTGGAGCTGATGAAAGTTATCCATCAGAATTATTGCTTAGGAAATGTAGGGAAACCGCCACTACTCTGGAAAAAGGACTTGACATCTACAAAGTTTACAACTAATGTCGGCGATTTTAACGCTTCGACTTGCTCCGTTATACACACTTGATCCATCTACTCTAGTACTCAAGCATACACATTTTTGCATCCCACGACTCTCGCATCAGTGTTTTGATAGTTTAAAACGTTCAAAAACACATTTGATTAAACACATTTATAATATCAATAACAGATAACTGGATGCACAATAATATGTAAATCAATTGGGTCTGTCATATTTACACAAACGTATATCTTTGCCTTGATGCCGAGATAATGAGACTAGTGGTCACTGTGCTTTGGAAGGTCTTACGAGTTATAGAAGAATATATTTTAGTTTGTGTACTTGACAATACGTATCAAGCAAAAGTGTTTGAGTCGTCCAAACAAACGATTGTTCAATTCATTTTTATTTCTAACAGCTCTAAAATTTGAATTTGGCATTAAATTTCAGTTGTAGTTGAAAAAAATTGGTAATTGCTTGCTTGAATCCTTGGACTAATTCAAAATTGTTATGGCAACTTCAAGTAGTATATGTAGATTTTACATCGTGAATACAGTAATTATCCCAAAAAAAAATTTGTGTCTACACAAATATCTTTCCTTAGCTTTAAACAATACTAACAAAATACTTTGTAGTTGTAACCTCACAGAACAGGTTTAATGTTATACCAAATATTCTTTCCGCAAATGAATGTGAGCCTCGCACCCTGAGAGCCAATTTTAGCCAACGTCATGTGATTGAATGTTGGAAACGAGAATTCCAACAGCTTTTTTCATCTACGTTTTGCAAATTTCGCATCTAAATCGCCATCTGATTAACTTCTTTTACTCGAATATTAACGATACTTAACAGTGTAAAAATATTTAAATATATATACATACTCATACACACATATAAACAATGACTTAAAAGAACTCTCAAGTCTACGGTCTGTTCTCATTCCATGGTCGTTCTAGTTACTAGAATTATTAAATCGTTTCATTACAGATTTATTAAGAACCACGGTGTTAAAGATGTTGATTTGATGACAATTACAGCCGGTGAACTTTTGGATCAAGTCAAAAACAGCGCTTACTGACATTTAATGCTTTTGTAGTTGTGTTTGATGTTACCATAGTACACATAGTGGTTGCAACTACTAGTGCATACCGACCTTACAGAAACATTAATTACGACACACTTGACATCTATACGAAGGCTCATGGATTTGAAAATATACATTTGGTTATCAACTTTGAGCACTAAGAAGGCTGGAGGCTTACTGGCTTTACCAGATTTCTTGTTAGCTATGGTATTGGTAACTTTAACTACTTTCTTTTCCTGTAATTCTTGACCGACACAGGTCATACAGAAAACGAAACTGGGATTTCCATATTCAAAAAAGCTGCTTACGAAAAGCGCAAAAAGAATCCTGAGGAGCTCTTGTAGATCACTCTATCTGTTTTGGTTGGTACGAGTCTGATCTTGGTTGGTCTATTCCATTGACAATTGTCGCTGCAATAATTTGACAGGCCCGTGCTTGTTTCTTAACATACTCCGGGCCTATAGAAATGTAAAATAAGTAAAAATTGATTTACTACACATCATTAGACTAAGAAAACATTTGATATTTATAAAAGAAAAAATCTCGACTTGAATCACACATCCTTGTTCGGCGGTGCACGTTTTTAAGCTTTGTGAAAAGAATTCGCGATTGTTTTGTTTTGACTCCCAAAATCATAATTCTTCCTCATCCACACGACGAATTCTCAACACCATCAACTCATTGCCTGTTACTGGACTCTTGTCGATCACTAGTTTCTGACCACGATCAAGTGTTCTATATGATTATATATGCCGCCACCCAAAGTCCCGTTGGAGCGCGAATCATCCAATTCTAATGCACCATCAACACCTCAAAACAACAATGCAAAAGCAAATCTATACAAAAATGGTCGTGCAGCAGAGGAATCTGATGACAGCTCAGAGATCTTGGATATTCTTTCGATAAGCAAATTTACCAAAGAGCTGTTTTTGAAACCATCGCCTTCAAAGTCAAAGATCTCTTCACTTAACACGAACAGAAATACCCATAACGATCAAGACGATATGATGAAAATGCAATTTGAATACCAAACCCCCAAATCATCAAGAACCTCTGAGTTCAAAAAGACTAACAAAGACTATGATACAAATGGATCAACTGATAGAAAGTCGTTGCCCAACTTGGACGGCAGTCAGTATTCCGGTGAACGGCGTCGTTTCAGCCATTCGTCAGACAATCCAGCATTAATATCTGGTTCTTCAGCATTGAAACCACCGAAATCTGCATCGCGTAATTTGCATAGATATCGAACTCGAAGAAATTTGGGTTCTCCACGACGCGCCGGTCCAGAGAAAGAAGAAGAATCGAAAAAAGCCGGAGGCGTAGAAGCTGGTAACGAGGAAGAGCGCATACCGAAGAAAATCCGATTTGCCCCTATAATCAAAAATGAAACTCCTGACCGAGACGAGCGAGAGCAAAATCAAGATATGTTACAAAGTGACAAAGACGAATCATCATCAACAATGAAACTTGACTCTTTGAAAGAATCTTTAGAGCCAGTGAACAGACAACTAACTAAAGAAAACTCGGTCTCGTTTCACGGTAGCAACGAGGGGCATCACTACGAAAATCCATCACGAAAGCGGCCATTTGGGGAGGCCGAGTCTATATTACACTCACCAAAACCACTGAGTGATGAGGTGCGAAGAAGACAAACTGAAGAGTTCGCACAGTTTAAACTTCAAACGGATCGGTCCATGAAACTTAGAGCGCAGGATCAAGATCACGAACAAGCCAACAAAAAAGAGCCTGTTCAGAAAGAAAACAATGCATTTCGACAACATTCATTCGAGCAGACAAATGAGAAATACAACAGACAGTACCCGTTTACACAAGCAAGTGAATCATTTAACAGCAAACCTTCGATCAATTTTTCTACAGGGTGGCCACAGCATGATGGAAATAACAACTGGACACAAGGCGACAACCAAAATCACTTTCCAAAAACATTTGATAATGATATCAATCAACAAAATCAGCAAACTCCTGACTTACCAGAGCAGAATGGAAGACATCAGGATCGGCAAACAGTCGGTCCTGTGCCGCAGCATGGCGACTTTGGACGACAAGAATCTCAGTCAGCCAACTCTGCAAAAATTTATGTTAAAAAGAAGTTATATACCAAGGTGGAACTAATGGGACGAGGAGGATCTGCCAAGGTTTACAAAGCAGTCCATGATTCGCAGCAATTAGATGAAGACGGAAACACGATCACTGTCAAGCAGGTGTATGCTATCAAGCGTGTGAGACTTGACGGCATGGATCGAGCTGCACTGAAAGGATTTAAAAATGAAATCTCGCTTCTGGAAAAGCTCAAGTCTGAAGATCGGGTAGTAGAAATCATTGACCATGAAATAACATCCTCGGCTATCTATTTTGTGCTGGAGTTTGGAGAGCTGGATCTGGCAAGTGTCCTGTCGTCTAGGCTGTCGAAGAAACTGGATCTGGCGTTTGTGAGGTACTATGCGGCGGAGATGTTTCATTGTGTGGCGGCGGTACATGAGCATGACATTGTGCATTCAGATCTGAAGCCAGCAAATTTTCTGTTGGTCAAAGGAATGTTAAAAATTATTGATTTTGGAATTGCAAACGCAGTGCCAGATCATACTGTGAATATTCATAGAAGCATGCTGATTGGCACACCGAACTACATGGCACCGGAAGCGCTCATTGAGTCGAGTTTTGGACTGATGGGCGGTAGTAGCATATCACAAAACACGCCAATCTACAAGGTCGGCAAACCGTCCGACATCTGGAGTTGCGGGTGCATTTTGTACCAAATGATCTACGGGTCTGCGCCGTATGCCGCGTACTCCGGGACACAGCGGTTCCAGGCCATTATGAATCCGAATCTGGAGATCTCATATCCGGCGCGCGGGCTAGGTGACGCAAGCATACCAGCGCGCGCTGTGAATGTCATCAAGGCTTGTCTGATGCGGGATCCGAAACAGCGGTTGACAGCGACAGAGTCGCTGAACACAGTACTGCTCAACTTGAAGGACGACTTACCACAGGTGTCGAAACCGCAGATTCAGGAATTACTGATGGGAGCAATCCAGTATGGAGCCGAGCAGGGGAACATGCTGAACCAGCGAAATGTGCATGATATCATTGAAAAGTGCTGGGAGAGTATTCAATCAGCCAGCAACCGATGACCTTTGTAATGAAAATAGTTTTTGTATTAATAGTGATAGATTTGTTTTTCCCTTGAATTCATTTTTTGGCATTTTGTATGATGGACTAATAATAAATATGTGTATACGAATGAACTTTTTAACTATATAAAACAAATACAAACCAATGCAATTACTTCTTTCTTCTTGACGAGTTGATATATCTTCCGGCGCCAACTCTGACTCCTGTGTGTCTAGCCGCATCTCTCTTGTAACCAGAGATGGCAAAGGGTGAAGTGACAGAGTCTACGGAACCATCGACAGTAGGGCCAATCCACTCATTCAGGACTTTTTCGTTCTGGCGCTTTTTCCAGTCGTCTTGCTTAACTGCCTTGGCATATTCTTTTTGATCTTCGCGTAGCAGGAACTGGCTTTGGGCTGTGAGCATTTCGTTACGGTTATGACGACGCGCAGCCTTGCTCTGAGGAGTAGGAATAGAGTACTTGTTGCCACGGGTAGTCCACTGCATGTTGCGCTTGAGGAAGACGTGAATCTGACCCGAGTCGGAGACACGGACGGTACAGCGCATGAGGGTAGAGCCACCGCAGCCTGGGCAGAATTGTCTGGCAGATCCGTCTTTGGGAAAAGGAGTAAGCTTGAAACAGGCGTGACAGCGCATCATGGAACTTTTGAGCTGAGTGATGTGACGGCCATTGGTGGGATTGACGAGATTGAGACCCATGCGAAGCGCAACGTTTTGCATGGCAAAATCACCGGTGGAGACGGCAGTTGGAAGCTGTTGGTTGTCTTCTTGGTCTTGAACCTCGCCGTGCTCCTTGATCAAATTCTCTTCAAGGTTTTCGGCAGTGATCCAACCTTCTTCGTCGTCATCATCTTCGTCTTCCTCGTGAAGCACCGTGGATTGCTCGGATTGTTGGGTATTTTGCTCTTCAGATTCAGTTGTTTCGGGTTGTTTAGCCTCCTCAACTTCTTTTGAAGGCTCAGAGACAGTCTCCTTGGGCTGTTGATCATTTGCCCTTTGGTACTTTCTTGACTGCTTTGACTTCTTTTTACTCACAGTAGCCCAGCCGTCTGATTCCTTCTCTGCCTCCAACATCTTCTTCTTTTCCTCCTCTTCTCTCTCTAGTAATTCACCAATAGTGGTTCTCTCAGTCTTGACATTAGAAGTCACCTGCAGGTTCAGGTTGGCCGCACTGCCGTCCACTACTTTTCTCAGATGGCTGTCGTCGCCTCCATGCTCTTTAACATCAAGCTCTCTACATAGTGCCAACAATTGGATATCGGTAATGGACAAAACATTATAGTCACCGGTTTTCTTGGCCAGCTCAACTACTTCCTTGGTTTGTTCAGCGCTTGGTTGCTTGACAATCAAGTTGCTGCCCCAAAGCAACAAGTTGGCTCTTGACCGCTCATCTCTGATTTCGTTGTAGACTGCGGGTGTGGTGTAAAATGTCGAGGCAAATTGCTTGATCTCGGAGTAGGTCTGAGTAATAAGAGGACCAGCATCGAGAACAAGGTGGTTGATATTGGAGCGCTCCTTGATTACTACTGGAATTTCCTGAACTTTTGATTCCCTGGACTTGTTTGTCTCAGATTCTTCGGTCTTTTCAGTAGACTCTGATTTCTCAGTAGGCTCTGATGGTTTGGCAGCTGCTGGCTTTGAGATATCCTGTACTTGGATACCAGCATTCTCGGGAACGCCTTGGAGAAGCATCTCCTTGTACGTGAGATTAGATGATTCCGACATTTTCTATTATAATAGATTCTCGATTGATTGATCAAAACTATGAGGAAATTTTATACTGAAAAAAATTTTGTCTCATGTATTCCTGAAGTATATCTAATGTCCCAACCGGAATCCCAACTTTTGTCGCTTAAGAGATAAGCTATTTACAGACCCTAACCTTATTCCAAACTCAAGCACAAACACAAGAGATGGGCACGAAGATAAACCGCTGAAGAGACGATAGCACGGTTGTTTTGAAGACTACGATATGGCTGGGTCGATAAATGAATACAAATGGAATATGTATTAGATATGATTGTTATTGAGCGAATGTGGCTGTTTGCTGTTGTATAATGTGTTTTTAGCAACAACAATTTGCGTTGTGACAATGTTGTAGGGCTCAGGGCGATAGGACCAACTGGGCTAGGCTAAGCTAGGCGCACTCTGGCAAGAGATGATCTTCTTCTGTTGGTAGTCACTGGAGGAGCTGTAGAATGGGGCAGTCTGCCGTGTTCGAGGTGTTGCCACATGGCTACAAAGTTACCATCGGGGAGAACACCTTCGTTTTGAGGTTTGGTGGTCATGATGTTCAGAGCGTCTTCTTTAAACTCATCCCATTTACACCAGAATTGGTCAGGGTCTTCAATCGCAGAGGACTCTGAAGCAGCGGCCTCTGAGTGGTCAACGCTGGCGGCAGTAGTATCTTTTGATGTGATTGACTCCGGGCTCAAAGTACTGAGGAACTTTTCGATTGTAGGAACAATCTCAGGCACGGGGGTGAGAGTCTTTCCGTAGGATACGGTGTCATGTAGATACTGATTACATCGCTCTTTGGCGACGACGTCTGAATTGGAGAGTCCAAAAAATGCTTTAATTCCTTCCATAGTTAAGGTGATTGTGAGTTGCAGTTGACAATTGGTTGTAATTGGTCAGATTAAAGATGAACAGATGTGATCGAGAACGAATAAAAGCGATCGAGGATGGTTTGTGAAGTTGATGGAAGAAAGAAAGATTCTCTGCAAAAGATCTTGCTTTAAAAAGGCCTGGGAAAGTCGCTTTTGATAAGGTTTTTTTACGGTATTTCAACAGGTTTTGAAATAACCGTTTGCAGGCCGCATGTTCACGGGCCTCGTGGATTATGCTAGAAACGCACTGCAGCCGTTCAAAAGTTGCTGTTGGCGGCGACGGCGAATGTGGGGCTTTGGTCAGGTTTGACTCCAGTTTTGAACGAGTTACAACTCATTTTTTGGCGATCTCGATCATGGTCGGGTCTTGTTAGTTTCGTACTAATCGGTTTGTATGGACGGTGCACTAGCATACATGCATGATATGGAGATGAGTGCGAGCATTCTCATCAAACAAGATTTCTGGGCTGGTGACTTTTCTTATCTTGATATTTCCAACTGTTCTGGGTTCTTTGTTCAATGGGGAAATTTGTGTTCTCTCTTCTTTTTTTCTTTGCTGCGGCTGTCGGTGATTGCCGAAGGAGCCTGTGCTACAGTGACGATGATGATGAGCACGTGAGCTTTTCGAAAGCTCTGAAACGAATCGCAAAGTCAGACAGAATCCGACGGCTGGGCCAGCTGAGCCCAGGAAATCAATACTAGATTCTGGTAATAACAATGTCAACGGCGATGGAAGAACTGGCCAGTAACAAGGAAGCGTTTGGACTGGACAAGGCACTGGGCACAGGCCGTTGTACCCCAGATTATATGCGTTTCTCTCTATTTCGTGGTGTTTCGCTGTAGCGCAAGTGATTTGTATCAGTATTGGTATTGAGAAGCCCAAGTAAGTTGTTGCAGGTCAACTACATCTGGTCATTGAAATTATGAGGTCCCGCAAATAAAAAAAGTTGTTTATTAGCTGTGCAAGACGAAAGATGGGACAGTAACTCTGAAATGCGGAACGACTATAGTGCGATGAGGATGGGTAGATGTTTAAAATCACAACTATTGGTCCGAATCTTTGGCGCGAACAAATCCTCAAATCCGATCAGATCCAAGCTCTAGAGTCTTTTCCAAAGGTTTGTTTAACTATGAATAGAGATCTCTATTGATTCTCAGGTTCACGTCCAGAAGTTTTCTGGCAAGCCTCAATTCAAATCAACCCCGTTGCTTCGCACATTCACCAACCTTCACTCTATCTGAATAGGGGAAGCATGAGCTCTCGTCGTACAGTTTGTCTACTATACTGGCCACAGTTAGAGTATAGCTCAGTAGAGTCCCTGATTTATTCGCCGGCAATAACTAGAAATGCTGAACTGATATTCTTGTGTACATGCCTAGAACACGATGACTGAATGTTGTTAGCAGTCAAAACCTATGAATTATAAGAAGAAAGTCATTGGTTTGTCGAGTCTCATCAGCTCTAAGGATCTACTCAGACTACTAAACAGCATAAGCTATCTGAATATCGGCAGTTTGTTGAGAAAACAATAGAGCTCTGGTGATGATTTTGCTTAGATTATTCAGCTACATTGCTCAGGTTCAGCTTCCTGATGTTAAGATTCTAGTCCATGTCAATGCTACTTTCGAAACAACAACTAGCCGCTCCTTAAAATCTAGATATTTTGTGTTGATACTGAGATACATTCCGCAAACCTAGCCATGCCGATTTATCTGATTTCAAGATCCCTCGCTAAGCCAGCATTTTGATCTTGATACTCCCTTATCCTTATCGATCAACGACTCAAATGCTCGTTTCAATTTGTTTTGCCAGTCTTTCAACTGACCTGGTACCCATATTAGCCACTATATCAGTCATGTGTGATTCCAATATCTTCCCTGATTTGAAGAAAGTCGTAGTATTTTTCAAGTTTACAATGTGAGGGATAACTATACTTTAGTGCGTTTTGACCTGACAAGATGCATACATTTCTTCTTCAACAACTTGTTGGGCTCCTGGAGTCTCTTCTCAAGTTGTGATAAAAAGAAAACAATATCGTGGTTTTGTTATTCATCTGATGGTTTGGCGAATCACAAATCGCATCACATCACTACTTAAGGAGAATTACAACTGAACTATGGATGTACTTACACACCACATAGTATGCTCATGTACAATGTATATTTAAGTGGTATTAAACCACAGATGACAAAAGCGAGAAAAACCTCATTTGTTGTTATATTGGATGAGTCCTGAGCAATCAAAGAAAATAAAAAAGGTCGTCTTATGGGTTTACAAAGGACTAAAATAATTGGCTCAGTGGTTGAATCGTGAAGTATAAACAATTTATAGTTTGTTCCATGGTCGCATTGACCACTTTGCAACGTTCCATTTCCAATCCATGAAACCAACCCACCAGTGATCAAAGCAAACATCTGTCAGCCGTTTCGTCGCTTTGACCATCCAGGATTCCAACTTTGTTTTACAAAGTCAACTTTTGTGCTTTTTGAGTTTTTATTTGTTTGTTTGTTTTTTTGTTTCTAAATATTTTTCATGGCAAATCAGCCTCATTTCGAATCGTTTTCCCCATACAATTTCACACATCCTTTGCTAGTGGTGTAAAATCAAGAAAAAGAAACATCAATTCTTCTTTGTTTTTGTACATTTTTTAACAATTTTACAAACTTCAAACCGACGTCAACTGCACAGCGTATGCTTTTGCTCTGTTTCCTGTCGACAGGTATCCCTCTTTCTTGAATAGAGTATATTACAGAGCTGGTTACTCGAAATGGACTAGCTTAGATGCCTCATATTGTTGTTAAACTTGTTATGAGGTTTACACAGTGTAAAACGGCTCTGACATTTTGCTTTTATTTCTCTATTCAACTCGATTAAACTTCAACTTCTTTTTTTAGTTTTGTGAAGACGCCAGGATACCTTTCTAGTACTGTCCCCTGCTTTCTATAAATGCAAATCTGTAGAATCTGGAATTCATAATAATTTTTTTTCAGAATTTATATATTGAGTTGCCGATCTCGTTGTTTTGATTAGTTTTTTTATCACATTCTCATTTGTTATTCTTGTGTATAAGCAAAAGGCTTTACCTCACAGAATCTTTACATTTCAATATTAATTCAAACCATAGTCGATATTCTGGCTTGCATATTTCTCTGACTCAATCTGTCTCGGCCTCTTTCATAGATATACATCAACACTTGTATATCCAGATACTGGCTCGCTCTTAGCAACTTGTTTTTATGTTCGACTACAGGCCAAACTGGGAAAATCACAAATACTAAGCTTATAACTCAACAAATCTCTTAAATGTCTACCAACTACACCCTTGAAAACAACCCAGATTATCAACAGGTTTATGCTCCTAGGCAAATGTCGTCGTCTCGTCAGTCTGGGGGTCATCATCGCTCCAAGTCTCATTCCCAACAATCTAAGCAGCACCAAAACGTTCAACATCATCAATCCCAACCGCAGCAAGTTACTGCCAATCCCACGTTTCAGCCTTACAACCACCATCATGACCCAACTTTCTATCAGCAATTTCAAAATCAACCCCAGCTCATCGAATCTGTGGGCAAGCACGATCCCTTTGGATCGTCTCATCAACAGCTCTCTTACCGCAACCCCATAAACTCATCCTATTATCCTCAACAAGGAAACACCGAGGTAGCCAGTTCGTTTTCCCATCACCATCATCGCCACTCACAGTATGACCAGGAAAACCTTCCGCTTGGACTCGTATCCCCTGTAGACGTTTCAAACTACCAAGGGTACCCTGGTTACGATTTTGGCATGGTGTCAGCCGGCGTAATCGATGCCAATGTCACACCGACTACATCGCAGTACCAGGGCACTTCTACCCGGTACTCGCTGAGTGTTCCATCCCGATCTGCATCATTTTCTGGCTACAGTGATGGTAACCGCCCACGTGAGTCCCGGGCCTGGACGAACCCGCGCGTGGCTGCTGGACGCCATGTCGCGCTTTTAAACGAAAGCCAGTCGAGAATGGAAAAGGCCACAACAGGCAAAAAGGGCAACTATACTTGTTCGCACTGCACCAGTCAGTTCCGGACCATTTTAGAAATGGCAGGGCATATGGATCAGCACGGATTGTGTCGTCAGTTCCATTGCGAATATGAAGACTGTCCATGGTACGTTTGTGGGTTCTCAACAGCAAGCGAGTGGAGTCGCCATACAAAGTCACAGCATGGAACAGTAGTAAACATTAGCTGCAGTCAGTGTAGTAAAGGGTTTACAAGGAAAGACTCGCTCAAAAGACACATGAGTTTGGTCCATGAAAACCAAAACTCAAGATACAATCGGAAAATGAGAACTCTATATGAGGCTAAGTGAGATTGATTTATTTGGTATTTTGTTTTGAAGCTGTTCATTGTATTCATTGCATTTAGATTAGATTCCACTCAACTCCGTTCAATCACCTCTCTCAATCATCACTACTATTCTATTTAAATACATTCATTTTTACACTATACTTTTCATCATTAGTACTGGGTTACTTTTCAGCGACACTGGAATTTTATTATTTTTTATTTTTTTATTCAATCCTTTGACTTTAAGGACTTTTCTTTCTTGTCTTATTAGAGATGATTTCTCTCATATTCTTATTTATAATTAATATAGTTTCAAATTCAATTAACAACTAACCGCTATCTTTATTTCAATTTTATATTCACAATCCTGACAGCTCAAATAACTAGCTCTTCTCACAATTGAATCAAAATCAGGCATTGGGTTGATATCTCAGTAAAATCACGTGGCTTCACATGCCTGGCTCGTGCTTTTCGGAACCTCAACTGCGCACAGTAATCAGATTCCATAGATCATTGTATGATTCTCCCAACAGTTCCACTGACAGCATCATCATTATCATTAACTTTTTGAACTAGTGGAAACTAGAACATACGGTATCTACATATCTATAATGCGATCGGCTATTTCTAAATTGGTTTCATGTTCTAGCTAGTTCCCGTTTCAGAAACAATTCAACTTGAAACCGTTTATCAGCATCAACAACTGGTGATCTATCCTTGTCATAACCCCTTTTTTTATAGTCCAAATTATCACTTATTACCACCAGCTACTCATAGTCTATAAACACGGCTAAAAATAAATAATCCGACTCCCGCCGTTTCACCTGAACCTGGAATATCACTTCTTTTCCTCTTCGTATTCGACAAGGCCAGGCAGCGCTTTGGGAATATCCAAAATGTCGCGAATAACATGGGTTCCCGCAGGTAATGGCGGGACAGGCTCCGCAGGGTCTACATAGTGAATCGTGGCCCACCATCCCAGTTTCCTGGCTGCATCAATGTTGATATAACTATCATCGACATATAAGCATTTTTCAGGGTTGCTAGTCCCGGATTCTCGCATCACGATATCAAACATCTCCTTCATGGGCTTGCAAATCAGAGGCAGTTTGCCGTAGTCGCAGAATGTGATCCCGTCAAACAAGTCTTCGATTCCAAGCAGTTTTACCACCCGCAGACCGTGTGTCTTGTAGGCATTAGTAAACAACCACATCTTTTTGATCTTGGGCGAGTTGCGTAGTCTCAACAGCATAGCGCGTAGCTCCGGATCAGGTTTGAGAATATCCTCCAATGGAAGTGCGTCGTCTACTTCTCTATTATACTCCAAAGCATCGATGTTGTGAAACCTGACCAGTCCCTCGATCGCCAGACCGTAATCCCGATAATACTGATGATGGAGATACTCAGCGGACTCGTCGTCTAAGTTCAGATGCTTCACAAAGTAGTCGTGAATCAACTTTTGCATTAATCTGTGCACATCCAAAGACTTTTTGTATAAACCTGTCGTCAATTTTTGAGTTAGTCATTTCATGCCAAATTGCTATTGCAGAATCACACCTACAGTTATCAATATCAAAGAAAAACGTGTACCCATCGGAATCACAGGGCTTTGCACCAACATTGGTGATCACATCGTGGTTATTAGTTGCTGTCATTGTTTCTATCCTGTTTAAACTTTTAAGCACCTTGTTTTCCACACGCTTCTAAGCTATCCAGCAACTTGTCTATAGAAATAAAGAAGGAGAAAAAACTCAGTGTTGGCTAGTCCTTTAACTCTTTACCCCCGAACATACTCATTACAAATACACACGGCTTTGGGATGAGTCGGCACTTAGCTATTGGGTAAGGGTATAATTATTTTGTATGCGCACTGTGACGCAATTCACGTGGTATCGCATCTGTGCATTAGAAACTACATAAATACGATATCTCAAGACTTAAGTGTTTAATTTTAATCTATAACACCAAATTTTTCAAACAATACAAACTCCCAAAAATCTCTTTTCCTTCTCTTTCTTTCTAAAAGGCACTTTTATTCATACACATCTATTTATCTAATCGGCACATTTTTACTATTTCAAACATTCACGGTTTCTGTTTCGACAACGACAAGAAAAAAAAAAAAAAACGGATTTTCTAATATTGCAATTAGGTTTACGACAATTTCAATTATATCAATTATACACACGGGCATATTCAATCACATATTCTTGCAGTTTCATTTATAGATACCTTTTATTACTGAAATCACATTAGACAATCACGAACGCTTTTTTTTTGATTACTTTTGATTCACGACTATTGACAGTAATCCCCACACTTTTATACACAAACGCAATCACGATCTGCATCTACATTATCACGACTATATTATAGATACAAACCATGTCTAGCAACTCAATTTGGACTCGCCGCGCTCACAAGAACACCAACAGCAACGGATCTAACTCTCACCATCACAATCACACCCGGCACGCCTTGGCTCACTCCTTCACTGTTTGGTTCCTACATCGCGGGCCTGGTGTCAAGATCTCCAACTACTTGGAAGCCACCAAACAGCTTTCGACATTCTCCAGCGTTGAAGCGTTTTGGCACACGTACGTGCACCTCAAGCGAATCGATCGGCTCCCGTTCACTTCTGAGTTCCAGATCTTCTTGGCTGGCGTCAAGCCTATGTGGGAGGATCCAGTCAACTTGGACGGCGGCAAGTGGGTGTTCAGGCTGCGTAGACAGTTCAAGTCGCAGCCTGACAGAGCCCATGCTCGCCGGTACTGGGAGCTGCTTCTCTTGGGGCTGGTGAGTGGACAGCTGGCGGAATCCGCTGGTGTTCCTCGATCGGAGCTTGTGGGCGCTGTCATCAGCGTGCGCCGTGATGAGGACATTTTCAGTCTGTGGACTCGTGGACCTGCCACCGAGGCCGTTCGCGACGCCATGAAAGAACTGCTCCAGGTCCCTGATGATGTCGCGTTCGAGTTCAAGGTCCATACAGAAAGCATCAGAGAAGGCGAGCAAAAACAGGCCTTCTACAACGCCACCTCCGCAACCACCGCAAACGGGTCCTCTACCTCGCTAGTTGGACTCCTGGGTGACCACCACCACCAAATCAGCCAGCAACCTTCCGCATTATCGCACCACCAGCAACTCAACTCGCACTGGGCTGCCAGATCCTCCTTTGAATCTCCCATCCACAGTGTAGCTTCCAGTCCGGCTTTGAAACCATTTGCTTCGCCTAATTTGGACGCTTTGAAGTCTTCAGCAAGTAAAATCTGGTAGATTGGGTTTTCTCCAGTTCTCCGCCTTTTTTTTTCTTTCTTTCGGTGATTACAACACGTCAAACATTATTTTTGGGGTTTTTTGAACACTCTTTTTTCCCCCTACATATATAGATTTATGTGTAGGATATCATGGACGAAAGTTTTTTTATTGCTGACAGTTTTAAAAATGATCCATTATGTATTTATAGATATTTATTGAATTGAGATGTAATGGTTCTAAATACATACAGTTGTTAATGTCCAGTTTGCTTTATTGATACCTCGAAGTACACAACTTTCATTGTACATAGAGTAGGAGTAAATTAGAAATTCAAAATAGTTTCACTAGACCTTGCCAATCGCCTCTTCGGCGACGCTCCCAGTAGTTCAGCTGACCCTTTTTCAGCATCCATATCTCGTCGTTTCCACCAGTACTGGCCGCTCCGTTATGCTGTCTTTTCTCGAAAAACAACGGCTCGTATTGCTGACCGCTTGCTTCCAGCTCTGTCCGGCGGTCGCGCTGATCCTGCTCCAGTTTCAATTTCATGGCCTCAGCCTCATCGACCTGGCCGGTCTCGTACATTCTCTGGTCAGGTCGCAACCGTGAGTCCGTCGGCGCCATGGCGTCTTTTTCAATCGCGGTGATCTCGTTCAGCCCAGCAGCGTACTCAGTAAATCCAAACTTTTTGGCATAGTCATGGACAAGATTGCCAACACTCCAGATTGTAGTGCGGTCCTTGGGCGTGATCAGATCAATCGAGCTTGTCCACTTGCCTTCTAACTCATAGCCAGCCTCAGCTTTACCTGACGGCTGGAACACTTTGCCTTTTAGCTCTTCACTTCGGCCAGAAAACATACCGCCGGCTTTATAGTCTACGACACCTTGCCATCCATTGGATGAGACCACATTCAGGCTTCCTACTGGCTCAGAGTACTTTTCACCAGCAATAATGTTTCTCAAAAACACCGTTGGTGAAGTCCATTCGTACACTTCACCTGTACTGACAATTGACAATCGCAGCGTTCCCTTATCATTCAGCTCAACAGACTTGCCCCAAATCTTCTGAGTCGGACACGGTGAGTAATGAAACGTCCAATTTCGTGACTCCGCTTGTAGCGCCATTACCGGCGGACGATGGCTCACCTTCTCAGCCACCATCCTCATGCCCTGATCCTCACGCACCAACTCGTACGTTTCTCCCAACAACGGGTTAAATGGCTTTCTGCCAGCTCGCTCACGCGCCCGCATAGAGGATGAGAACACAGAGGCGTATGTGGTAATGTATGCTATCCGTTCAGGTGAACCAGCTTCAAACTCGAGGGCTTTGTCAATTAGACTCGTGTACTCAAACATTTCACTAAACCGCTGCAGAATCGTGAGCGGCTCGTTGGCTGTCACCGGCATTGCAACGGATGTGAGATCCTTGCCTACATTTTTTCTGATGATTGTGAGAAAGTTGGGCGGGCTAGCGACCGCTGATGGAATCGTTTTACGGTGTGTAACATTTGGAATCACATCTAATGGATAAAAGTCGTTAGGCTGCGTCGATGTTCCTGAAGAATTATCGCTGACGTCGGCGCTGATTGCATGGTTTGGAGTTGCAAGCTCGGATTTGGGACCATCGAAATCGCGGCCATTGGCCTCGTCCTCCGAATCGTCAGTTTCTGACGCTTCGTTGTTTTCATTTGCGGCATCGTTATCCTCGTCTTCGCTGGATTCGTTTAGATACACAACGCCATCAACAGCATCAAAGAACTCATCTGATCCGGCAAGGCTGACATTGTCATTAGTAGGGTTAGACGGCAGCAACAGGGCATCTGCCATTACTTCTTTCAGTCCCTTGGTCACCTGTTCGACATCCTCAATATACTTTTTCATTGGATTGTTAGTAACAGGCAACGGGAAAGAGCTCACGTCCTGCGAACTGAGGTTCAACTTGGCAAAATCAAAGTTTTCCAAACTTGGCGTGGGCGGAACATCAGTTGGCCCAGGGGTTTCCCCAGACGGCAATGGATTAATGACAGAGTTTCTGCTGGCATTGCTCTTGCGCTTCCAAAACGAGGGACGTCGTTGTGGTGGAGGAGGGGCCAGCAACTGTTGTTGGCCGCTAGTGGAGACTGTAGTACTGGATGGTGTTTGAGTCGGCGCATTTGTAGAAGAATAGCTTGAGTCAGCTTTGGCGGTTTCTGAGGCTTGTTCGAGTTGTTTGATGAGTGCAGCTACTTTGGCCCAAAGATCAGATTCGTTTAGGTTTTCGCCATGTATGTTTTGACTGTTTACTGCACGCAGAGTTTTTCACAGAATTCGCCTGCCTGATAGAACTTGCCTTTTTGTCGGACGGGTCTGAATGAGCAACTGTGGAACGCGCAGCTTCTAAAGCCGCGACCCATGTTTTGAAATCAGCCGTGTTCAGTGCGCGGACATTCCACACCTCCATGCCAGAGTCAATGTAGATGTCGCGCGAGCTCTCTCTGGCCGACACAACACACATGCGAATAGGCATAGAGCCGCGCAGGACAGAGGAGTTTTGCGAGAGAAAGTAGTTGAAGGTGCCGTACTTGTAGTCCAGCGAAAAGTAGCGCTTGGCAAAGCCCTGAAGCTTCTTGCGCTTGCGTTTCCACAGAATGCCGCTGAGGTGTCTGCCGTCTGAAAGACACCCGGAGTCTGTTTCAATGACACGACTTGCTAGTTCACGTGGAGGACGCGAGACATGATTGTCTGGATTCTGAAGAGAACCGTCATCTGTCGAGTGCTTGACAACGCGCTGCGAAAACATCACTGTTTTGGCGGTGCTTTTGGAAAACGTGTTATCCAAGACCCAAGCGTACATTCCTGCTGACCCCTGCTGGACTTCGAACGAGCCTTTGCGGAGCTCGTCGGGCTCGCACCGCCCAAGCCAGTCCACCTTTTCCAGTCCACTTTTGGACAGCCGGCTTTCGAGCGGCTCGGCATTGTGCGAAGACACGACGGAGCGCCGGCGGTGCGCGGCATCGTCTATCAGGTCAATAATTTCGGTGGCTTGGTTAGCAGCTGAGTCGGGCGAGGAAACCTTGCGATACAGTCCCAAATTCACCGACTTTTTCACAGGTTTGATCTGGTATGTAACAGACGAGTTTTCTGGTGCGTTGACCCATTTGATCAAGAACGATTTCGAGTGGATTTCTAGTTTTTCCATGGTTGGTATGTATCCAATGCTGTTGTAGACGGTGATGGATATAAATGTAGGCTTCTAGGCGGAGTATGTATGTAATAGTCGGACAGTGTTATTTTGTATGATGTCACATAAAAGCTTCACAGTTATAAACAGAGAACTGAAGCAGCATACAAAAATGGCTACAAGGTCAATTGAATGTTTGTGGTTGGTCAAAAAGGATCGCGAGCTGACAATACTATCGTGTAGCCAAGCGTGGTTCTAGAGACGTGCCGGTGCAAGTGATGGACCAATGTGCGTATGGCGTGAAGAAGGGGAAAGAGAAAAATGGCAGGAAATTAAATGTAAAGGGCCACCGCATATGTATATTTTGCCCATTTTTCCATTATTTGTCTTTCATTTTTGTTTCGTCTTTTAGCACCCTGCTAATGGGAGAACACGTATATTTCAGTCCCATATGGTATCAAACTCCGATTTCGCACCCATTTTGATACATTCAAGTATTTAAGCCTTGTGAGATATGTTTTAAGATATAGCTTATGACAAAAAAGACTAATAATGTACATAAGGCGCAAGCATTATGAGCATTTGGATTTTGTGGTAAAGAGGAAACAACTTGAAAACCACTCAACTGTCTGGATAGCTTCTATAGTTGACTTTTTGCCAGAACAAGAAATGTTGGCGGCTTTTCTTTCAAAAAAAAAAAAAATAGCTTTGCTGGCTGTAAAATGGACGCAATTGGTTCTTTTTTCTTAGCTGGCATTGCTGCCACTTTCACTGGCCTAAACATAAATATCGCCAGTTGAAGCGGGTCGGCTTTGCTGCCGAGAATTGTCATGTCTCATTGGCAGCCCAAGAGTGCTGAACTTGTAAAAAAATACTCGTTTTATTTTAATTACTTAACGTCAAAAAGGTAGTATATAAAGTCATAAAGAAACAGGGACATGAAAAGAAATATTACAACACTGGCTCAGCTTACAACTTGAGGCCAACGAGTTGAGCGTACTTCTCAGTGGAGAAAGACTTGGGTCTCTCAATGGGGGCACCGACGGCACGGTCAATGATGAGTTGGGGAAGAACACCAAAGGCACGCGAGACACCAAAGAGAACAGTGTAGTAAGACTCCTCAGTAAGACCGTAGTATTGAAGAAGGACACCAGAGTGGGAGTCCACATTGGGCCAGGGGTTCTTGGTCTTACCGTGCTTGGTGAGAACCTTGGGAGCAACCTCGTAGATGGTAGAGACGAGGTGGAACAAGTCGTAGTCGGGCATGTGCTTAAGAGCAAACTCACGTTGGGCAGTGTAACGGGGGTCGGTCTTTCTAAGGACGGCGTGGCCGTAACCGGGAACGACACGGCCAGCGTTAAGAGTGTCCCAAAGGTACTTCTCAATGTCCTCCTTGGAGACGTTGGAGCCAATCTTGCTCTTCATCTCAAGAATCCACTCAAGAACCTCTTGGTTGGCACGGCCGTGCAAGGGACCGGCAAGACCGTTGAGACCAGCGGCAAGGGAGAGGAAGGGAGAAGAGAGAGCAGAACCAACCAAGTGGGTGGTGTGAGCAGAAACGTTACCACCTTCGTGATCAGCGTGGATGGTGAGGTAAAGTCTCATAAGCTCAACAAACTCCTTGTTGTCGCCAAATCCAAGCTGGCTGGCGAAGTTCTTGGAGTAATCGGCAGAGGCATCAGTGGAACCGAGCTTACCATCTTTGAAGACGTTGCGGTAGATACGGGCAGCAATGGCGGGGAGCTTGGCCAAAAGATCAATGGAATCTTCGTAGGTGTATTGCCAGTACTCCTTCTTGTTGACACCTCTCTCGTAGGCCTTGGCAAAGGAGGACTCAGACTCAAGAGCGTTGACGGCAATGGAGAGTTGGGCCATGGGGTGGAGAGTAGGAGGGGAGTGGTCAATGAGATCCTTGACGTGGCTGGGGAGCTCGGCTCTGGCAGCAAACTCAGCAGAGAGGGCCTTAACTTGGGCCTCAGAGGGGACCTCACCGGTCAACAAAAGCCAGAAAAGACCTTCGGGAAGGGGCTCTTGACCGCCAGGGCCCTTGGGAAGCTCCTTTTGGAGATCGGGAATGGTCTTACCACGGAAACGGATACCCTCTTCAGGGTCAAGGACGGAACCCTCCCAGACGAGAGCCTTGATACCACGTTGACCACCGTAGACTTGGTCAAGGAGGACCTCACCGATGACGGTGTTACCGTGCTCCTTTCTGAGCTTCTTGATTTGCTCAATCTTCTCGGGGAGAAGCTCAGCGAAACGCTCTTTAAGGGTCTGTGGGTACAATAGTTAGCCAATGAGAACTGAGGATTATGCTGTGGGGTGGGTGATTCTTGGATTTCATCGAAAGATTGGAATCATCAACAGTGGGTAAACTTACGGGTTCCTTAGCGGCAGAGTAAGATCTGAACGCAAGAGCGGCAGCAGATCTGGTGGTGGAGGCGACGGGGCGGAAAGAGTTCTTGACGAGTAAAGAAGCCATTGTGAATACTAAAGTACTTGTAAGTTAGATGACGATCATCGGTGATGAATTGGGTTGAAGGAATCGAGGGCAAGAGACATACTTTATAATATCAAAGATGAAGAGACCTTACAGTTGAAGAAAGGAGAAGGAGAGAAAAAATTTATAAAAAGACGGAATTGAGCTGTGTTTTTATAGTTGCGAGGGAAAAAATGTAGAAAGGAAAAAAATTTCGTAATATTATGGTGGGAGGAGGGAAAAAGAGAGGTGTACACAGGGTGTACATATGTGAGAGAGTGAGTGTATGCAAGGCAATTGAGAGGTGATGATTGGACTGGTTTGATTGATGGTGATCTGGTTTTGAAAAAACAGTTGATTCATGGCACACTAAGGATTATAGTGATGGCTTCAATGGGCTCAGGTGTAACAATATTCAGTCCATCAGAATAGATTTTGATTGTGCAATTTCCACTGGAAAAAAAAGAAGAAAGAAAAGACAGCCTCTTGTTTATTGTATGGGAACTCCATTGCCGTTGATCCACAAAGTAGCAAAATAAAAATAAGGTCCGTGACAGGTACATGAAATTTGTGTCATGTGTAATTTGTGCGGTATTTTAAGAGCACAAATTGATTTCCTGGTTCTGAGATTCAAATACCCCAGCACAAAATGGGAAAGGCCCACGACTAGGTTCTGGCTTCTAATAGGCCAGCTCCACGGTCTAAAGGAGACGCAAAAATTGGCTCAACTGTCGCCATTGTGTTTGCCCTGTATCAATTTTTGTTGATTTACTTGTGAGAAAACGGTTAGCAAATTACTTGAATTGAATCAGGGTTCTGTATTATGCTTATTGTTGTCCTTTAATATACAGATCGGCAACTTTCCAAACCGCGTTGAATGTATTCAGACAGCACGCATTTAGTGTTGCGATACGCAAGAAATCAGCCGCGCGCTAACGAGCATTTTTGTATTTTTCGATTCTTTCTGATTCAAGGTTGTGTATACAATTGAACATACACAGGTCAAAAACTACTTTATTTTGAGCTTTTAGTTTCTCGTAATGTTTGATCAAGTCATGGAATTGGTTGGCACTTTGATCAACTATTTATATGTTTTGCAATTGGTGTAATCGCAGATACGGTTCAAATGGTGTATGTAAAACATTGTTGGTGTCGTGGTTCGTTGATGTGACTGAGAGAATAAACAAAAAAAATCAGAGTCTTCAAACTGATTGGGTCGGAATTGGCAAGGTCCCAATGCTACAAATACTCTGGAAAATGAATAGGCGTAATCGAGTACAGCTCGTCACGTTTTGATCATGAATGGATGGACGGATGGGGATTTCACAGTGAGCAGGGAAATTGGATTGTTTCAGAATAAAATCAGATCTAATCTTATCAAAATCAACTAGTTTGTGGTTTGTGTAGCTTCGAGCCGGTTTTGGTAACTGAGCTTGAACCATTGCAGAATCACGCAGTCTTATACAAGGGCGCTTATTCATTGCAGATCTTTGGAAAGAATGGATTTTTGTCAAACAATAATGATAATGGGGTAACGGGTTGTTTGATTGGGTTGAGCAGTGAGTTGGGTGGTGATGGTTGGCACTAGTTTCATGTGCCTGAATTTTTGCATGTGGTTTTGTGCAAACATAAATATAGCATTTATTATGTCATTGACATAAATCAACTGAATTAATGTGCATCAGCAACGTCATAAAAATTATCCAATTCATGTCTCTGTGTGTGTGTTGCATACATGGAGAGAGTAAACATTTTTCATTCGGACATGTATATAAATGTAAATATATGTCAGCTTTTTTTATATATTTTTTATGTCAACTTCCATGAAAGAGAACCAACAGGTTTGATTGGCTCAGACTTAATGGTGAAAAACCTGGGGAAACAAAAATAAATAATAATCATCATGTCCGATCTGGTAATACAATAGATATGTGGTTATGGCTTGTATTGCCAGAAGTCATGTGTCTCAGTGTCAAGCAGGGTAACCATTCAGCCGCATCAGCTACCTCATACAAATATTACGTAACTGTGATATCCGAAGAACGGCTTTGTCGAAGCGTGCTGTACATACAAAAATTAAAGTAAGGTTTCAGCAATCTTATTGGCTCAACTTAGGAGTCCGGGGAGGACAAGTGGTTACTTACCAGTTCACGGACTGGTCTGCTCCAGCCGTTTTGATATTGTGAAGCAATTTATGTCGTTCTTTCGAGGCATGAGAAAGAAAAAAAAAAACTTTTGCCTCGGTCGGCTCACGTTATTACACGTTTTGATTTGCACACATCTCATCAGTCCAATATAAACATAAACATTGCACTGGGCTTTGTTAAGAGATCCATTGTTTCGCGTTTTGGCCAGCTCTAGCTGTTGTTGTTGTTGATGATGGTTGAATTGAGGGCATTCATGATAATCTTATCAATTCTCCCCGTTCTTGAGAGATTTTTTTTTTGTTACAAGAAACAATTTGTATCTACTGTGTACACTTTACAGTTGTTTCCTTCCTCGAGGCTAAATTTGAGTTTTGTTTCCGTTTCATCCGAAGAACGTTTCCTATGCGAGTCAAAAGCGAAACAAAGCCTATGAAGAAATTGTATATCATGTGATATTGACTATATTATATGAAGCATATACCTTGTGTCTTGGTTAGTAAATCAACTTTGCATTGTGTACACAGTTGCTACATATCACATGGTTGTGTACGCTTTTCCAGTTCTTCTCGTTCCAACTCCTCAAAAAAATGCACATCCACAGTCTTACAGTGTGCCAATTAATCATGGTGATATACAAATATACACATTGTACCGATAAACTGTTTACATTTCTCACACGTTTTAACCAACTGGCTTGCAAAATGGGTGTCCATGTAGCTGTAGGAAAGTCGCAGATGCTTACTTCAAACTATGTAATCATTATTCATCATTTACGTTATTGATAGCCTGGCCTATCTGAGATCTTATGCGCCTGAGAATGTACATGTAGCTAACTCTCTTTCATTCAAGTTGCATAGAAGTTGTGTACACAGAGATTCATTGTCATATGCATCATCCAAAATACAGTCAACAGAAATCTCGCTACGTTCGAAATGGTTTTCTTGTTCATTTTCTATCTGCGAAAATTTCCCCTGTTTGATCTCTAAAATCACCCGGAACTGTATTCAATTGAACACATTGTAATATCAAAGTTGCAAATATGGTCATCAATATTATTATCACAACTTTATATTGAATAATAGTGTTTTCTTGGTTTTGGGATATTTTGCCTTCTGCCTGATTCACATATTCTCTGGATTCTCCTTTTTCTCCTTCTTCAAACCAGTTCAAATAACCATACACTTTTGTATATCACAGAAGTTACTGCTGTTCCAAACCTGAATCATTGGTCAGATTTTCACACATTCTCTTGATTCGGTTTCTCTCTTCTTCATCAGTTTGATACTCTAGGGTCCAAGCAATCACACATTCACTATGGAAGGCCACAAACATAGACGTGTATGTACACATAGTCATCCTTAATCACCATGAATTATCCTAACATTTCGGTATCTAGAGATTGTTTCGGCCACTGTTTTCTTCAGAAAAGAAATCAGCAAAAGTGCAACTATCCGCTTTCTCTACCACCCATGATCCTTCTTCAACTACCACGTCAAACATCTCGCGATCAGCAACACTGAGAAACCCGCTATTGTCTATGGAAAAAGATCGCAAATGCCAAGAAATTGTCAACAGCCTGGTTTCAAAAGGAATCCAAAAAGATGCAATTATTTTGGAAAACGTCAAATCAGCCCTAGAATGCGACTTTTGTAACGGCGATGTCAACAAAACCATAGAACTATTGGAATGGTACTATGCGGCAGCAGAAGGACAAATAGTCCCCATTTCAGACGACGACGATTACGTCCTGTCAACGCAAAATCTAAGCGTCCCTTTTGACAATAACAAAATGACGATCGATCACAATACTGAATCACTGGTCAAATACTGGAAACTAAAAGGCGCTGAAAACAGGAACGGAATTACTTGCTATCTTGACTCTCTGATATTTGCCATGTTTGCCAGACTAGAAAGCTTTGAGCCAATGCTGTTACGGCCACAGCAAAAATCAAGTAATAAAGAAAATCTCGCCATAATGCTTAGATTATATGTCAACATGCTCAGAACCGGCCAGCTGATCACAAAAGATATTACAAAACTGCTTCTGGGCGCCATTCTCAAAGCAGGGTGGGATGAGACCTGTTTCACTCAACAACAGGATTGTTGCGATCTGTTCAATTTCATCACTGAGCAACTGGAAATGCCAATGATTACTCTGAAAGTTGATATTGAGCATGAGGGCAAAGAAAACAGGAAGGATGATCACAAACTAGTTAATGAACGACTGTTATTTGTATCCGTGCCAAACTCGTCAACAAACGAACCAATCTTGCTGGAACAGTGTCTAGAAGCGTACTTTGCCAACTCAATTCAAGTTTCAAGGCAGATGGAAAGAAGAAGAACGTTTAGCACCTCGTCAGTATTGACCCGTGCAAACACAATTGCATCAGCATCATCAGGCACGCCTACGGCTGGGAGAAGACGCAAGTTTTCTTTGTGTCTGCAAACACCGCCTGAAATCAGCCCTGCCAGTTACGCAACGGCTCAGCAAGAGCCGCCCACGTTGACTACTTTGTCTGCTGTATCTCCGGCAGTGCCAACGACCATTCGATCTCAGAAGGATCCAGCTAACGACGACGGCATTGATTCAATACTGGCAAAGTATAAACAGTATACATCGTTACAAACCCCTTCACCGAAAACAACTACTCCGTCATCTTCGTCGTCACCAGGGCTTTTAGACAATCCGCCAGCGTACAATACACTGTTTGGGAAGACCACTCCAACGTCTTATTTTCCCATCGAAAAAGACGAAAAGGCATTGTCTAGTCATTATAGTAGCCTTGGGGGGAGCAACCAGTTATGGAACCAGAAAATGGAAATTATAATTCCAGCATGGATGTTTTTGCAGCTTGTGCCGTTCTACACCAACTACGATGGGCAGGAGGAGTATGAAATCACGGATGAAAATGAGCTGACAGCCACAAATGAGTTTGTGACAACTAGACCAGTAGTGGGCATCTGTTTGAAACGGTCGGAGTGGGAAGATGGACACAGCGTAATGAACTCGAGAAGAGTCTTGGTGCCGCCGGTGATCCATTTCCCGTCGTTTGTGGTGGATGAGGAGAATATGGAGGAATCAATGCGGAGTAAACCCGATCCAGGGTATGTGCTGGTGCTGGAAAGTGCCGTTTTCCATCGAGGCAGGTCAACCGACTCAGGTCATTTTGTGGCGTTGGCAAAGGAAAACAGCGGCATTGGCTATCATCCAGGGAGCAACGAAAACAGCAAATCGCGGTCCGAGAGGTCGTCAGTGAGCAGCATGGGCCCAGACAGCACATCAGGGGAATCCAATACGTCAGAAAACGGATCAAGGTGGATCTTTTTTGATGATTTGTTGCCAGCAGAGGAAAAAGTCAAGGTCGTTGAGTATGACGATGTATTTGCAAAGGAGAAACCGTATATTTTGTTTTATCGATTGGTGACGACAGAAGATTATGAAAACGAGTCACAACGGCACAAAATGAAACAGCCGTTGATCAAGAGTACGGTCAGTTTACCATTGTCGACGAAATCGAATAAATCGGCGGAATTCTACGAAGGGCCAGCGACAATCACTACAACAACCGCTGCTGGGACACCAATGGGAGGCACAGTGATAGAAGAATCAGCGGTGCCCAAAGAAAAAGGGAAGAAAAAATCATTGTTGAGACATTATAGGCATAAGTCGTTTCATTCTACTGAGTATAGGGATGAAAAGTGCATTATTTCATAGATTCATTTCTAAAAAAGATTTCTACTTTTTTTTTATATTGTTGCGATGATTCAAGATTAACTTTGCAAAACAGGTTTGTCAGAGTCCAAAAACATCAGTGTGTTTTTCTTGACAATCTCGTAGACACCAAGGAAGATAGCGCCACCAGCACTGATCCACATGGTTCTTGGGCCAATTCCCTTAAGGAACGCCGAGTATCCTTCTTCTGAAGCGATTTGCTTGACGAGGGTCAAAACGGGGACAGGATGCGGGCTGAGCATGAGTCGGGTCTTGACGACGTCTAGTGGCGTAGTCAAAGCGGCAGCGATACCTCCAGCAAGCGAACCGCACAAGGCGCCGTCCATCCAAGACAATTGGCCATTGCTGTTTTGTTTGGCTTTGAAGAGCTTGAACTTTTCGTAGAGCGGGAACTGGATAACCGTGAACGGGATCTCGCGCATGATGGTTGTTGACCAGCCGCGGTACAGTCCTCTGAACACACCCTCGCCGGTTTCGTTTGCCAGGATGGATTTGAGGGCCGATAGTGAGGTGTGGTGGGCTTGCGATTGGGCGCGTTGCTTGATGACTTCAGAAGGCACACGGATGGAGCAGGCGGCGATCTCGCCGAGACTGGCAGAGATCATGTGCAGAACGGAGGCATGGTTTTGGAGACGCTCGCCTAGCAGTGATTTGGAGGTTTCATAAGAGAGAAAGAAAAGACTAGCTGTTGTGAACGGGGTCAAGGTGTTAGATTAATGAAATGCCAAAGAAAAGAAGGACAAATACTAGGCGATTCTTACCTCCAGGTGCAGAGGCCAAAAAGGCACTGCCAATTCCTCGATAGATTCCTGACCATCCACCGTTTTGGAAAAATCCGCCTCGAGCCTGAATCCGAGTTTTTAGCGTATCAATAGGAAAGAAGAACAAGTCGGTCGAGGTGCCGGCCAAACCGCCGCTCTAGTTGGAGACGAAGTTAGCAGTGTGAGTGGGAAAGCAAGCGATTGGGTTGATGAAGGGACTGGAAGCATGAAAGTCGAGATGAGTCAAAATCTGAATTGAATCAGTGAATCAGATGAGTCAGGATCCCGATAAAACTTACAACTAGCGAGGCAATAATCAAACTATTTTCCATTATTTGATTTCGTGAAAAAGGCACCAAACAGCGATTTTAAAAAACAAAACAAAAAGTCTTGTTTGATTCGACACTGTAGAAAAGAAAAAGAGTCAAAAGGGAGGAAGAAAGATCGTGGGAAAAAGAGAAAACCGACGTTTTGCAAAATATATTTCACGAATGAAAAATTAGCGGTGGTTATTGCTAAAGACAGAATTATCAATCGAGAAAAAGCAAACTTGATTGACAGGATTTCTGAGAAAAAAGTCTGGCTCGAAATTCCGTCATTATTTACTTGTTGTCTCTGCAATTTCTCAGGTGGATTATAAGACCGCCGGTTGGACTTTCGCTTTTTGTTTTTTCTGAAACTTTTCACTGTCAAAAACTTTTCTACTTCGATCAATTCTTCTTTTGATACATATCTGGGTCCGCGTTTATCATGATTGCCTCGGCAGCAGCAGTGCCTGTATCTGCAAGGTCGGGCGCAATCCAAAAAACGCGCGGAGGCCTGAGAAGCAACAATCTGATTTTGTTGGTTGACTTGGATTCGTTGGGTCGCTGTCGTAGAGGCTGCTACATGAAATTTCAAGAGTTTATATTATATGTGACATGTCGTATTATATATACTAGGTACTATTGTACATATCTGGTGTATTATGTAGTATAGCAAAAGCATAAAGTAGTATCTGCTATGTACAATACTATATGTATTATTATATAAGTACAAAGCTACATCTTTTATGTACTATATAGTATGCTACATAATTTATGTAGCTTGTTATATGTAATATCAACTAGGCTATATTGTACAAATGCTATCTACAAAGCACGATGTAGTAAGTATAATGTTGTATATAGCATGCTTCAAATGGCTAGACCTATTTTGGAGGCCAACTTTTGACAATTTTTCCCTTTCCCTTGTCCTTTTTTCTATTTCAAGATCCATAATTCTTCGAGCTCCTCTTCTCTTTCTTTTACGCATAAAAACAGATCTTTCTGCTACAGCCCTTTCTTCTACTAATCACTAACAATGATTCGCTCGGCTCAACGACTGCTATTCAAATCATCGGCCAGACTGATCTCCTCGGCCTCGGCCACCAGACCCCAGGTGGCAATCCCGGCGCCCCGCCTCTTCCTCAAGGGATTGGCTACCTACAGCACAGCTACCCCAATGCCCGAGCACATGGAAGGTTCACACATGGCAGAAGCCATCAAAGATGCAGAATTGGACTCGCATGCAGCAAAAGAAGGCAGACCTATTTATTTGGACATGCAGGCCACCACGCCTCTCGATCCGAGAGTCCTTGATGTCATGCTCCGCTTCTACACAGAACTGTACGGCAATCCCCACTCGAGCACACACGCCTACGGCTGGGAAACTGGCTCGGCTGTCGAGAAGGCTCGTGAGCAGGTCGCCGATCTGATTGGAGCAGACTCGAAAGAAATTGTCTTTACTTCTGGTGCCACTGAATCAAACAACATGAGCATTAAGGGTGTTGCCCGCTTCTACAAGGGCAAGAAAAAGCATATCATCACCACTCAAACAGAACACAAGTGTGTTTTGGACTCTTGTCGTCATCTCCAAGATGAGGGTTTTGATGTCACATATCTTCCTGTCGGATCCAACGGTCTGATTGATCTGGAACAGCTTGAGCGTGAAATCAGACCTGATACCGCGCTGGTCTCTATCATGTTTGTCAACAACGAAATCGGTGTTGTCCAACCCATTGAGGAGATCGGAAAGCTATGCAGATCCAAAAAGGTCTTTTTCCACACAGACGCCGCCCAGGCAGTCGGCAAAATCCCCATTGACGTCAACAAAATGAACATTGATTTGATGAGTATCTCTGGACACAAGGTGTATGGTCCCAAGGGTATTGGTGCTTGTTACGTGCGGCGCCGTCCTAGAGTTCGTTTGGAACCTTTGATCAATGGTGGTGGTCAAGAGCGTGGTTTGAGATCCGGTACTCTTGCTGCTCCTTTGATCGCGGGTCTTGGTGAAGCTTGTAGAGTTTCGCAAGAAGAAATGGCCTACGACTCCGCTCGCATTACCAGACTTTCAAACAAGCTGAAAGAAGGCATTCTTTCGCTTGAGCACACCCAACTCAACGGACACCCCGAGCATCACTACCCCGGCTGTGTTAATATTTCATTTGCCTATGTTGAAGGCGAGTCTTTGTTGATGGCCTTGAAGGACATTGCTCTGAGTTCGGGATCAGCCTGTACATCGGCTTCTCTCGAGCCTTCGTATGTTTTGCGTGCGCTCGGCGCAGACGATGCCTTGGCGCATTCTAGTATCCGATTTGGTATTGGCAGATACACAACGGAAGAAGAAATTGACTACGTTTTGAAGGCTGTCAAGGAAAGAGTCACATTTTTGAGAGAATTGTCGCCACTGTGGGAAATGGTTCAAGAGGGAATTGACTTGGACTCGATTGAATGGTCTCAGCATTAAGCGACTTTATGGGAAGTTGTTTAGCATTTAACTTTTTGGAATAAAAAAAACGGTGTTATTTTATAAATGAATGTGTAGTTATTGAATTTTTATTAGTATTTTCATCTATTGATTGAGAGTTGTAGATGGTGAAGAGGGAATGTGTTAAATTTCGGGATATGATAGGAAATGGACGTGGGAGAATGGCCAAACTCGAAGACGTACTTTTTTGGGCCAAACATGAAAGTGGTTAGGGGAGATGACAAATGCTCAGATCCTGAGCAATAGAGTCAGATCAGTAGACCAGAGCAGCGAGAATTAAGGAAAAGAGCATGTGAATGGATTTGGACACAGATTGTAAAGTTAACCACACTCAGGAAACGGGCTTTTTTGGTAGAACGTCTTGAATGAGTCTGATAATACTTGGTGTGCGTAATTCTAGTCAGATTGATCTGATTAGAAATTCGACATTATTCTGATTGGGTATCAAGATTGGATAGGTTTGGAAAGAAAATATTTCATGAAAATAATTACTATAGGCTTGAAGCAAAAACAGGAGGCAAATGCAGTTTTTTGCAAAGATTGTGGTTTGGGGCCAGTTCACGTCAGGTAACTCAAAGTATGATGTGAAATGCTTTTTTGTTTTATTTGCAATTGGCAATTCGGATCCATAAAAGATTTGGAGGAAATCTCGGAAGTTGGAATATACAAGCATACTTTGGATAGGCAAAAAAGCTGAGTTGGTCTGAGGAGAATCTCACTTTTTTTGGTGTCGCGGTATCTATTCATAAGTAGTTGATCGCTGGGTTAAAAAAAGACTGTACTGAACAAAAAGCACTGGCTTGAACAGAGTAATACTGTAAACTTTCAAAACACACAGATGTATATTCTGAAATAATGCTGATGCGTGCCGATGATTTTTCGGAAATATGAGATTTCCATTATGGAAAAAATAACTGTTGCATTGTGCTCATGTTGTTGCAAAATGCTATCTGAGCAATGCGGCAAAATTTCCGTGGGAGGTCCATCTACATTGAGAAAGTTCTACTTCTGGTCTTTCTATTTTAGAATTTCTATTTCTAGAATATCCATTTTAAGCCATCCCAAATAGGGATTTCACGAGCTGGCCATTGACTCCTAACCAAATTAAAACTCATAACAATTTCATTAATCTTTTTTACAATACAAACAAAACAAATATTTATACACAATTTAAATCATTTTCACCCTCAAATTAACGTGTACGCTGGTACTCGTGATTTTCAATTTGATGCTTTTCAATGTCTTCGCTGTGGATAGCGCGGGTCTTTTCTTGGTCCAACTTCATTTGCTCGACCGCAACATCGTCTGCGAGTTGTTCGCTCACCAAGTTACCGGCACGACGCTCGGGACCAAGGAAACTGACCAGCAACTCGAATCCGAAAACACATCCCATGAAAATAGCCATGACCTTGCCGTAGTCGAACTTCTCGGGGATGGCATGTCCATGGGCATCGTAGAGAGGGAATCTCATGCCAATGGTGGTCTCAATGGTACTGGAAGCAGAAGAAGCCAAGTTACCCAGCTGGTAGGCGGTACCTACAATGAAGGTTCTGAAGTTGGGAGGAGAAAGCTCGGAAATGTAAACGGGAACAACACCCCATGCACCCTGGACGGCGAACTGGAGGAAGAAAATAGAAGCGTTGATACCGGAGTTGTGTACAAAGGCCCATGGGTAGATCAGAGCACCGCCCATGACACAGCAAATCATGATGGACAGTCTTCTGCCGACAAATTGCGACATGTGACCGACGAAAATACCTCCAGCAATGGCACCGAGATTGGCGACAGAGTTGGTGACAGTAGATCGGTTTTTGGAGAAGCCGAGTTGGACAGTCAAGAAAGTAGGATACAGATCTTGGGAACCGTGCGACATGAAGTTCATACCGGCCATGAAGATGATCATGTAGACAAAAATAAGCCAGTAGACCTTGGAAGCGACCTTTGCTTGTTGGAAAAATCCGCCAGTGGCAGGACCAGTTTCTGCTTGGTGCTTCATGGCCAAAAAGGCATTGGTTTCGCCCATGAGCAAACGGATACCAAAGATGATAGCGGGGGCAATGGAACCGAACCAGAACATACCTCTCCAGCCGTGAACGTAGTTGTTTGCAATGGCGCGGTGGAGAATGACGGCGACTAGGTAGCCGAAAGCGTAACCTTGTTGGAGGAAACCGGAAATGATACCACGGGCTTCGACAGGACAATCATCCAAAGCGGTAGCAGCACACGTTCCGTAAATACCACCCATGATGACACCGAACAGCGCTCTGACTCCCAGAAATTGGGAGTAAGTAGTGATGAATCCGGTACCAATCTCAATAACACAAAACAGACCAACGTTGACTAGGAACGGCCATTTTCTACCGTACTTGTCACCGGCAATACCAAACAGAACCGCGCCAACAGATCTCAGCATGAGCACCAAAGTGATACCCCAAGTGATGTCGTGCAGGGGTCTATCCAAAGTTTTGGCGATTTCCGGGGCGGACAGCGACACTGTGAAGAAATCGTAACCGTCCCAAGTCCATGCAGCAAACGCAATGAGAATGAAGCTCCATTGTCTCTTGTCAATAAGTCTTAATGCAGGAATAGGGTTTAAGAGGTGCTTTTTGCCCTCGATAGAAGGAGGCTTGAGTGTAGGGAATCTGAGGCCCAGATATCTCGAGATGGCGGAGAATGTGAATGTGGGAGGGTTTCCCTCGAAATGGATGGTTCTTTCACTGTTTTCCATGGTTGGCGATGTGAATGATGAAGATGATGAATAGAATGAGAAAAAAAAAAGTGATTGAAATAGAAGAATCTTTGAAATTTATATTGAAATTTTCAAGCGCCAGAGAGAGTGTGTGTTTGACGATTCCAAAAGCGGAGAAGACTGAAACGTTTCTTTTGGGGGAATAGGTGACAAAGAGATAGAGGCTAGAATTAGGTATTATTTTAGTTCTGAGAGTCATAGAAGTTTTTCCAAAGTTGGACCTTTGATAAATGGGTGGGGGAGAACACCGAAGAGCGAAAAAATCAAACTAAACTGATTGGCCATTTCCCATCAACTTGACTGTTTTTCTTGCTAAGAACGGCCTGGTCATGGAATATGCTGATGACGACAGTTTAAGCAGTTGTGTTTAGAAAGAGGCCAGTTGGGAAAAGTTTCAGGGCCAGGAGAGCGTTGGACATTGGCAACGGTGAAGGGCTTAGGCTGGACTGAACCTTGTTTGTACATTCATCCACTTTGAATATTATTAAAAAGCCAAGATCAGTATCGTCGTCATATCGTACCATACGCATGTTCCAGTCAGTTGAAAAGAGGCTTCAGACAAGCCAGAACGTAGCATCAGCAGCAGTCGTTGTTGTTGATGTTGATGTTGAGTCTGCTAATCACCAATGCTAGAGTCATTCTTATTCAAGAGCACTTTTTTGTTTTCCAAGTTGAGTGAAGGACTCTCTGATCATGAAGCGTATGTGTTGTGTGTGCCTAATTTTCCGATTGGTCCTAGACAAGTACAAAAAAGAAAAGTGGGAAACCCTCAAAAGCAGAAACAAGAAAAAAAAGCAAAGACAGAAAAAAAAATATTTTCCCAAAACGTCCCATGAAACTTGAGTGTATAGGAGATGGGGTCTACCAAAGATTTTTTTTCATGAAAAACACACAAACATCCAAACGCTTTCCCCGACCTTTTTGTTTTTCACTTTGCGGGGCCCCATTTTACCCCGGATTAACCCCGATGTTTTTAAGCCGTTTGTCCTGGTCGAGGCCGGTCGGGACATTGAGGAAGGAAGAGCACGACAATAGCGAGGATGTTCGGGTGGTTTCGGGGCAAGGAAAGGGAAAGGGAAAGGGAAAAAGAGTGGTGCATTGCGTGTATATTTTGAAAGTGCAGCGAGAACAGCGAGAAACAACGCTTTTTCGAAAGAGAGAGAGGAGACAACATGTAAAGAAATGTAACTGTCGGAGAGTTGTGGTGCCGGAAGTGGCACCCGGGTGCGCGATTTCCAGAGCAACAAGTGCTTTGGGTACGCAACCGTTCCTTTTGGGACTTTTCAAAAAGCGCCAGTTGAGAAAGAAAGAGTCAAGTACACACATACAGCCTGTTTCCAGTAGGCAGTGCCGCGGAGCAGCAGCAAAGCAAAGCAAAGCAGCAAAGCCTTTGATGAATGCCCAAACCCATGCACAGAGAATCTCGCTTCTTTGCAAGGCCGAGACTGAAAATGGGCACCGGCTGTCCCGGAAGAGCAGAGTGCACGGCTGAACCTATAATATTATGGTTAAACAGAAAATAAAATAAAAAAAGCTTGTGTTGTCTTGGCTTTTGTCCCACCGCTTCGCTCCCGCCCGTCGGCTTTGAAAAAAAGTTTTTCAGTGGTAGAAGACACTAATAATAGACTTGCCTTGACAAGTGTAGCCAGTGATGATGATGATGGTGATGGTGATATTGATATTGGTGGTGTGCTTTGCTTTGCGTGCGGAGTCCTGAACGAAAAAGTATCGGTTTGACAGAAACAAACACGTCAGTTTCGGGAACATGATACAAGGGTTGGACAGAAATAGATGGAGTTGAAAGAGAGCAGCCGGCGAAAACAATCCCGAAATTCCATGTGTTTTTTGTGGCTGACTCCTCATTGCCTACATTTGGCATCAAAACAACACGTTCAAAACAAGTACACACAAAGATAGCAGCTTGCACATGTGTACACGTAGCTACAGCTTTGCTCTGATATGCTGCAATCTCGTGCTATCAGAGATATGTAGCCTGGGAAAGGGGTTGGCTGCCCGGATAAATTTACAACTGACCAATCACTATGCGGCACCAAAACTGTCGTCATCGATATATGGTTTGGGGGTCACTTTGGTCAAAACCGTTTTAGGGTTCAGGGCAGACTGGTCAAGCGGTAGTATTTCCTATTGTAGCGTGCGGTTGAGGAAATTGCGAATATGTTTAATTTGCAATAGAGGAAATTCTCTATTTGGAATTACTAAAATGGATTTGTAATCTATGGTTGTGTTGTGATTCAAAGAACAAACGTGTGGTGTAGTACAGGACTTGAGATTGGCTGTCGAGTAAAGGAACCGACAAGAGACCTAAGGAGACTCTAGTCAGAGGGACAAATTAGGTAGAGAGCGGAGCTCAATGAGACTGAAACTAAGTTTGTCCAATGAATAAAAAGTTCTAGCAAGGATAAGAGCTTTTCCAGAAGACGGAAAAACGATAATATTATATAGTTTTATTGTATTAAAATTAGCTGGCAAATTCTACATAATATATCCATAGCTATTGTTTCAACAGCTAGCTGTAAACTCAAAGAGCTGAACCGTTTATTATTTACATGTCGGCTCTTGGTATTTTTATGGGGCTGCTGAGTGAATCAAACGCACGGGTGCTAGCTTCCACTTTTTTTTTTATAGCATAACACGAAACGGCTATAACTTTTGGAATTTAAAGCAGTTGAAAATTTTTGCTGTTTTGGGAAATGGAAAAATATCAGAAATGTAGATTTTCCGTTTGTTTCTGTTTTCCATTTGATTGGTAGTGATATTTTTAGAGCTGTTGGGTGTACTTTTCAAAGCCGGCTTAAATTTTTGTTGTTTGGGTCGGATTTTGGGCAAACGACATTTCTATTTCATTGTACAATTAAAAAGATTTGTGCTCAAAATTAAAAATTGCATTCAGTTTTTGCCTGTGCATTATCTCGATCCACGTATTTTGGGTCTTTGAAATTTTTTCTCTGTTGCAATTTTCAAGGTTTTTGCTATTTTGGAAAAACATGAAATTCAACAACAATTGAAATTTTTTCCGAATTTCATTCCGCACATTGCAGCAATTCATTTTAAATCAATTCACATCTGGCAAGCAAGAATTCCAAAAGAAGCAGAGTTTATATTGTTTAAGAAAAGTTCATCAAACCCCAGATTTTCATTTTTCTTTTTGGTGAGTGATAACATATTGGTCTTTTGATTGCAAGTTGCGGACCAGCATATATCGAATTCTCGCTTAGCACTCAGCAGTTACTTTTCACTGTGGCAAACGTGCGATAATTCAATTGATCAGCTTCAAGGACAATCGGTCTTGTTTACACAAAGCAATGGTTGATAGTGTTTAGTACATTTTTGTGATTTTTCACAGGGTCATGTGTTTAGCTAGCCGGTGAAATAGCTACGAGGCATATATCTGGTGATCAGCATGAATCTTAATCAATTCCTTGCTAGAGAACTATAGTTAAACAAGTGCTAAATCCGGGGAAGAAATCAGTACAGTAATTTAGTTTGAGACTCGAAAAACCCCTCAAAGTTGCGACTGTTTTGAATTTCCCCGGGTTCGAGAGAGGCATCTGTTGCCGGCGCCATTTTGGATCCGGGGTTAGCGTGTTCATGCAGCGCTTTTAGATCCGATCTTTAAGGAGAAATCATTCCGTAGCGCCTGAACTGTATCATACAGGAGGAACGATATATAAAAAAGCATTGTAAACAATTTTGTTTAAAATTCTCTGGTGATATTTTTTTTTGTTTTCCGTTCAGTTGTGTTTTCAACCGTTCCGATTCTCAAACATGGTCTCATGCGATAATTCAAAGCTACAATCACTACGAGAACTGAGGTCTTTCGAAATGGGGGTTTTGCTCAGTGTGGTTTTGGAAGAGGCGTATCCACTTGAGAATTAGTGTGTGTCCCTGGTGACTTTTTTTTTAGTCAGATCGTGAAATGTCTGGGGATAAAAAAATAAGAATGTACAAGTGACCAACCAATCAAAACCGACTTCTAAGGCAGTACGATTTTTAAATTTTTATCAAAAACCTATTCAGGGTGTTTTTTGCCACGACAAGTTGGTTACTAGACTAACAGATATATTAACACTCGACATTTTTTTTTCAACCAAGTAGTGAGCCTTAGTGTCTACTCAATACGAAATCGTGATTATTTTTTCAATAAAACCATTTGCTCAGAATGTGTAACCTTTGTCTACCAAATATAGCAAAAGTCACGAAATTGAAGTACACAGCAGAATTTATTTCTTCCAGAATTGGTAAACCAAGTAGAATTTCAAAGATTTCCCAAAAAGGTAATAGGATGTATGGAGCTCTCCTTTTTGGGTAGTGGTCTATGTGAGTCTGCAACTTCAACAACAGAATCTCAAAATATCAGCGTTTATGAACAATCAATCATTAATATTTGTTTCGACAAGACGCGAGGGTTTCGAAATCACAGCTATAATTCCACATCGTCTACTGTGGTCTACGTACAATTTCAATTCAACACCCATAACGCCTACCAAAAAAAAATATGATTTCTCCCAACACCTCTTTTTTTCTTATCCTTTGTTACACTCCTTCATGCTATCAAATTCTCATCTTTGCATTACACTCTTAACCATAATCACACAGTCTCAGCATATCCCTGACAATGAACGGAACTCCATACATCTACAAACCTCCGCCTCCTCCGCCGTCCGGCTCCAAACCGGCATCTAGTTCATTCAAACTGTCCAATTCACGCATTCAACCCTACACTCTTCCCACCACCACCCCTAACGCATCATCATCTAAACAAATCGCATCGGCTCCTAAACCAGCCTCAACCCCACCGCGACACATCGTCGTTGTCGAACCCAAAAGCAATGCCCAAATCTCGCTAAACACAGACGAAGAAATCCAGGCCTGGATTGCGGCGCGCAAAAAGAACTGGCCTACAGATTCAAGAGTCAAGGAAAAAACGCGACTGGAAGCAGAGCGTAAACAAAACCAACCTCCTTCATCGTCTAGCACCAATGTCGCGTCCGAAAACAACCAACGCGTATGCAAATTCTTTGCCGCTGGCAAATGCAAAAACACAAATTGCCGGTTCGCGCATATTGCTGGACAACCGCAGTCGATGCCCAACCAGCAGCAGAAAAAGTACAAGCTTTATGAAGCTCCAAAGAAAATGCCATTATTCAAGATGCTGGTCAGAAACGAGATGGAGATTGAGAATCGGCAAATCATGGAGTTTATTGAGTATATATGCGACAACAATATAATTTGATTGGAAAGAAAAAAATAATACATAGATGATGCACAAAACCAATTTCATTTCATTCATAACTATTTTCTGGAGATTTCTTTAAAACAAAAAATATATAATCAATGACAACAATACTAATAAGATTAGAAACGCACAGTTCTACACCAGGCCCATCACACAATAAAAAAAACCCCTTGTAATTAAATAAACGGAAATAAAACCAAACTAAGAAGAGTGAGAAGCGCCGATAGCAATCAAAGCGGCAACGGTACCAAGAGCACCGGCAAAGACACCAGCAGTGAAAGACCATACTTCACTGGTTTCAGTGCGTTTTTGTCTCTTGGGAGAGGGTTTAGTAAGAGATTTCCGGCGGGGGTTGGACGACGATGAAGGCTTCTTGGAATCTGAATCAACAACGGCCGGCTCCTCTTGTTCATCGAGATCACGCTTACGCTTGCGAGATTCTGCGTTTGCAGTGGAGACAGCAGCAGAGGTAACGACATCGGTGGCGGCAGTAGCAGCAGCAGCAGAAGGCGAGGCAGGAGCGGTCTTGTTGCTACCCAAGGACACAACCTGAACGCTGAGCGATAAGGATTGAGCAGGAGTCAAGTAGGGAGCCAGGGTGATTTTGATGGATTCACCTTCTTGAGACAGAATCTTGACCTGTGAAGAAGAGACTCTGCCCAGGTTTTCAATGTTTGTTCCATTTCTTGAGTTACTGTCTTTGTACCAGATGGCGCCATCCTGATAAGAAATGTAGCCGTGAGTACGGGAGACACCTCTTTGATGGAAGTATGCGTTTTTGGCGGAGGGTGCTCTTGAAGGAGCAGTTGATTGTGCAGATGATCTGCCAATGGCAACGGTGTAGTTGTTTTTGGCGTTTAAACAAATGTTGCGTTTTTCGAGATCCGCGCTTGCGCCAGGAGTCAAATCAGTGATCAAGATCACGGCTCCAAAGGGTTTGTTTGACATTGTTGTGTTGTTGTTGTTGATGTTTTAGTGAATTGGTTGTGAGTGGGTGGGTGGTGGAAGAGTGCGAAAAGGGGCAGAGTTGATTTTTTTTTTTTTTTCCTTCTTTCAAAGTGTGGTGGTGGGTGTATGGTTCTTTAATTTTTTTTGTTTTGGGTGGGAGGAGGAGGAGGAAAGGAAAAAGAGAGGAAGAGGAAAAAAAAAAGTTGGAAACAAACAAAAAACGAGATTTGGTTTTCGTGTGCAAAACTTATTGCGGGCTCAGAATAAGCTTTTTATTATATAAAAAACGCCACCGTGACGCGGAAAAGTGGATGTTGGAAGGGGTTTAGTAGCAAGTGGTGATTGTTTGGGAGAAGGTTTATAGAAAGGAAGGTTGAGAGATGATTTGGCGGTGATTTTAGATGGTTTTTGATAATGCAGGAAGCGCAATCTGTAATAAGATTACAACTCGAGGATCTGGAGAATTAAACAATGATAATAATATTATAAATATGATACAGAACAACAACTATACAAAAGAGATTAGAGATTTTTTTTATGAAACATGAAGATAAAGGTGGTCATTAAAGAGAATGAGGATTCTAAACACGTGGAAGCGAAGAGTCTTCAATGTGCTGGGAAACAGCAAGAGCCTTGTTGTCAACGGGATGATTGGGGACAAGCAAAACGTCTTGTGTAGTGATGGCGGGATGTTGAGTACTGCCGTGGACAGTGCCCATGACAATGTTGGGATCGTGCTTGTAAGCTGCAGTATCCTTCTTCATGAACGGAAGCATCTCTGAGAAGTTCAGATTAGGCTTGTTGATAGGACTGTCTGCACCAGTGAAGACGAGAATATCGTAGAGGAAACCGCCAAAGGTGCATCCCAAAAGAGGAGCAACGACAGGGATCCAGAAGTAGTAGCCACCAGCAGACCAGACTTCGCTGCCGTAGCCAAGACAAGCAGAGGCAAGACGAGGACCGAGATCACGAGCAGGGTTGATGGCGTAACCAGTTTCCCAACCGAAAGAAGCACCGAGACCGAAAATAAGGAAAAACAAGGCAATAGGACCCAAGTTGCCAGCGGGCAGATTGTTTTCATCGTTGATGGCGTAGATACACATCATGAGGAGCGAGGAGGCAACAAACTCCGAAAAGAACATACCGGTTCTGGTCATGAAAGGAGCAGGATAGGTGCAGAAGATGCCGGCAGTGGCAGTAGGGCCTGAGACGGTTCTGATGCCGACGCCTTCGTACATGTCAAAAGCGGACTTGTAGTTACCATAGACAATGAATGCACCAAGGAAGGCACCGAGGAACTGGGCAGCGACGTAGATGGGGAGCTTTTTCCAAGGGAAGCCACGGAAAATACAGTTTGATAGAGTAACGGCAGGGTTGAGATGACCGCCGGAGATACCACCGGAGCAGTAGACACCAAACATGACACCGATACCCCAGCACCAGGAGATTGATTGGTAGCCACCCTTTTCGCCCTTTGAGAGAACGACTTGAGCTACGACACCGTCACCAAACAGAATAATCATCATGGTACCGAGCATCTCTGCTAGCGGCTCTCTGAGAAAGTGTCTGATACGGGGCAAGAGCGGCAGGCTTGCTGGTTTGTCCGAGGGGAAGATGTAGGACTCTTTGCTACTCATTGTTGTTAAGGATGTTGAAAATGAGAAATGTAAATGTCGAGCGACTGAATGATCAACAATTAAAATGTGGAGATATTATTCTGGGGAGAGAAAAAAGCGAGATATTTGATGGAATATATATATTATTATTAAATCTGGAGATGCGGAGGATGTAGATGTAAAAGCTGGGGGAGACGGGGAACGGCGATGGCGGGAGACGCGTAAAGTGTGTATAGAGCACAGGGGACAACAAAGGTGGTGTAGTGTAGTATAATGTATTGGACAGAAAATGGTGCCAGAAATTAAAGAAACAAGAAAAGAAAAGAAAAAAAAAGTATAAATAATAATAATAATAATCTATTCAATAACAAAAATTACTTTTCAGCGCTGATTCGTAACATGAATTATTGTTGTTCCGAGACTTTTATTAATTTCAACCAATCAAGCAAGCAAACTGGTATACGCTATAATATGCCGTTCACAATGCTAGAAACAAATGAACAAAGTTCCAAGTCTTTTGATTTCTAGATTGATTTTTTGTTTTGTTTTCTTTTCTTGGAATACAAATACAAAAAAGAAGAGAGCAGGAATAAAGAAAAGAAAAGTGAAGTTTCACCGGAAGAATTCACGATAATGAGCATGTCAAACAAATAAATAGAGAAAAATTGACACATTTCCCTTTTAGGCAAGTGTTTAAACCTCGGAATATCTGGAGAAAAAAGTGTACACAGATGTTGTTGCGGTTCTTTTTTATTTTTTATTTTTTTCTATGCTCCAGCTTTCCAGGTTTTTATTTTCGTGCTGTACATTCCCCCCTCCTTCTCATTGAATCTGGCACTAATTCCCTTTTTGGACAAATAGCCGTCGCTCTCGGATAATCCCTGTGATCAGTCACGTGCTAATAAGGGTATCCGTATTCTTGCCGGTCTCCCCAACCCCACATCTAATACATACACAAATTAATGATATGCTTGCTTGTTTGCACCATGACTGTACTGTACACTCAAATACGAGCGTATATGAGTCATGTATATGTATAGGCGCATTTGGATTCACACAATACACTGGATACTATGAGTGGAAGGAGTTTTTTTTTTTTTTTTGGTTGAAAAAGAAGAGAAACAGTTTAGTCAACCTGTTTACATCTGCAGTGGAAGTTGTGTACAATGGTTCAGCCGAAAGCGAAGAAAAGTCCGCTCGGTGCCGTTCGCAGTGAAAGTGAAAACGAAAGTGAAAACGAAAGCGAGGGTTGAAAGTGATGCCGTGCACTTTGTAAGCCTGTGTACATGTTCATTTGTAAATATTTTTTACCCGGGGAGAGAGAGAGAGAGAGAGAGAGAGGGCTTCTTCTTCTTCTTCTTCATGTGTAAATCTCAATCAATCACTCAATCAATCTTCTCCGCCTTTTTGAAAGTGGCTGTTGTCACTTGATGGTTGTGGTGGCAGTGAAGGCCACAGTGGTCTTGTTGTGTACACATTCATCTCCAAGTATAGATACATACACTTAAAGTTTGTCCGGGAGATGAAATCCACCAATCAAAGGCAATCAACACAACCATAAATTTCAAGTGTTGTGTGTGTGTACACATCTCCACGGTAATGGGATAAATAAACAACAACCACCTCTTTGTTGTGTACTGTAGCAATGTTGTTGCCTCAAATGTTTTGTGTTACACACATACACACACACACACGTGAAAATGTGGGGTTTTTCTTGATTCATTCATTCATGGACGATCTTTTCGGTGCACAATCGGAAAGACCCCAATTTGTACAATTTATATATACACACAAGTCTGATGTTTCTTTTGCCTTGATAGAACTGTTTTATAGCCTGTATCCAAATGTTTAAAATGTTTTAAAATGTTTAAATTGATTGATCCTTTTGATTGAAATGTCCAGTGGCAACAGCAAGTGTGTACACACATCTCTTCTATGCCAAGTCTCTATCAATCACATGATATCAGCAACTACATCAAATATACATTACATAACCTCATATGTGTACACACATCTACAGTCCCTGCTGTGTACATACACAGATTCAGCATTGAGCCCCCAATGAGATCGACGCCCACCCCCCCCAAACTCACTCGTCGATGTGTACACATCACATGTGTGTAAGCTAAATATGATTATGTAATAATTCATCTACATGTGTACATATTATGTACTACACAAACAATCTTTGGCAAGAGTTGAAATGTCTCACAAGCTCCTTTCTGTTTCAACAAAAACTATGCTTAGATCAATTGTACTTATAGGATCATGGTTGAACTTTTACTGCAATTGTAATTATGAATTTTATCATCAGATTCATGTTTATTCGATTCATTTGATTATCGTGGAAAATATAAATATAGTTTTTCCGGGGGGGCTTTTAATCTTCCTCCCTCTCCACCTTCTCCTCCTCCACACTTGAAAAAAAAAAAAAAAAAAAAAAAAAAAAAAAAGAAGCCGATATTTTCTTTTTTTCACACTGCCATTTCTGTTTTCGTCCCGAGTCCTCTCTTTCTTTCTCACTATGTAAAATCTCTCCGGAATTTCTTTTTCTTCTTCTCCAGAAAATTGAATTCGTACCACACTGCTACTGTTACTATGTATCACAACACACACAATGTCGCTCTATACAATACACAACACACGCTCTGTCGTCCTATCTCCACAGCTTCTCCTCGATTCGGTCTCCGGATTTATTTTTTTAGTTTGCTTTTTTCTTTGACAAAAAAACAAAAATTGGCCAACCACTGATCTTCATATCTGTCTTGATTTCTCCATACTATAAAAAAGTTTGTATAAAAAGACACCTTGATCCCCTCCTGTTCATTCGATTATCCTTTTGATTTCGGTTCTTTTTCATTATTCAATTCTAATTATTCCATCCTTTTAATACATCTTCCACCAACACAACTCTCGCATTCTAATCTTTAAAAAATGACTACACAGTACATCGGAGCTTTGGATCAAGGTACTACCTCTACCCGTTTCATCCTCTTCAACACCGACGGTGAAATCGTCACTGTCCACCAAAAGGAATTCACTCAAATCTACCAACACCCCGGTTGGGTCGAGCATGATCCTCGTGAGCTCTGGGCATCTGTCCTCGAATGCATGTACGTAGTTGGTCAAAAGCTCCGTTCCCTAGGCATTCACTCCACCCAAATCAAGGCTATCGGTATCACCAACCAACGTGAAACCACCTGTGTCTGGCACAAGGAAACCGGTGAGCCCCTCGCCAACGCCATTGTCTGGTCTGATGCGCGTACCACCGGCACTGTTGCCGAACTCAAGGCCAAGGAAGGCGCCGACAAGATCCAAGAACTCTGTGGTCTTCCCATCTCCACATACTTTGCCGCAGTCAAGCTGAGATGGCTCATTGACCACGACGACTACGTCAGAAAGGTGTACGAAGAAGGTAACTTGAGATTCGGTACCGTCGACTCCTGGTTGCTTTGGAACTTGCTTGGTGGTCTCAATGGTGGCAAACACATCACAGATGCTACAAACGCCTCCCGTTCCATGTTCATGAACATCAAGACTCTCAAGTATGATCCCGAGCTCATCAAGTTCTTTGGTGTCGAAAAGGTCATTCTTCCCGAGATCGTCTCTTCTTCTGAAGTCTACGGTCGTATCGGTACTGGTGCCTTCTCTGGTGTCCCCGTCTCCGGATGCCTCGGTGACCAGTCCGCCGCTCTCGTCGGTCAACTCGGTTTCCAAGCTGGTGAGGCCAAAAACACATACGGCACCGGTTGTTTCTTGCTTTACAACACCGGTACTGAGCCAATCATCTCCAAAAACGGTCTTTTGACCACCATTGGTTTCCAATTCGGTGACAACCCTCCCCAATACGCCCTTGAAGGTTCCATTGCTGTCGCCGGTTCGGCCATCAAGTGGCTCAGAGATAACATCTGTCTAATCAAGACCTCGCAAGAGATTGGAGAGTTCGCCGCCAAGGTTGAAGACAGTGCGGGTGTTGTCTTTGTCACTGCCCTCTCTGGTCTTTTCGCTCCCTACTGGCGTGATGATGCCAGAGGTACCATTCTTGGTCTCACTCAATTCACCACAAAGAACCACATCTGCCGTGCCGTTCTCGAGGCTGTCTGTTTCCAAAGTAAGGCCATTCTCGATGCCATGGAGAAGGACAGTGGCAAGCCTTTCAAGCGTCTCCGTGTTGATGGTGGTGTCTGTAACTCGGACGTCGCCATGCAAATCCAATCTGATCTTTTAGGCATTAAAGTCGAGCGTCCTGCCATGCTTGAAACCACTGCTCTCGGTGCTGCCATTGCTGCCGGTTTCGCCGTCGGTGTCTGGAAATCCTTTGACGAGCTTTACAACATCAACTCCAAGAACAAGTCTGTCTTTGAGCCCACGTACACTCAAGAGCGTCGCGATGCTGACTTTGCCAGATGGAACAAGGCCATTGAAAAGGCATGCGGCTGGGTCGAAAAGGAAGAGTAAACCTTATCTTCTCCACTACACCACAAACCTCTCTACGATTTTTCACGATTTTTAATTTTCTTTCTTACCTTTTAATGACTTTAAAAAAAAACCCCACATTTTTGTATATATTTGTATTTAAACAATGACATCTATGTTGAATTACTTTCGAGCTTTTTAGCCAAAAGTCGAAGATCCTCCTTTGCCCGACCGCTTTTGAGCGCTAAGCCGCCAGTCGTTGGGATCACTTGAGTACCGATCGTGCAACGGAACAATTCTCTCGTTCTTTTTGCGCTTGGAAAGCGCCTTGGGATCAGCGACTTTGAAAAACGTCGGGGCCACTTCTGGCAGCCATTTCGGATCAATCACCGTCACCGTGTGCATATATTCCTTAGTCGTCAGCAGCAGCGTGTGGTAGATCACGTACTCTGCCGGCTTGCCAAACAATGCGCTCGAAGGGTGCAAGTAAACCGGTGTTGATTCAATCAATGTTTTGTATCCTTCTTGAGGGTCTTTCCTAGCAGAATTGCGGAAAAAGCCCGAGCACAAAACCTTTCTGATGATATCGGTGTTCCCTGTCAAGAACCCGTGACTTCCTGAGCTTAAACAAGACACGATCGGGTGTTTATACCGCTGCATAATCGACACCAGTTGATTCCTGACCTCGGCACTGCGCTTCATTGACCGTTCCTGAATAAAGTTGTCTGTGCACCAAACCCGCGATCGCCCAGACCGGATCCACGAATTGTACACGTTCAGCAGCATCAAATGGTCACCGTTGGAGTCGTGGAACTTGGCCTTTTTCTGGTCCGCCTGCTGCTGTTTCTCCTTGGGTCGGTAAAACACGTTCTGCACACTCAGCATTGCTACAATTGTCAAGAGCTCCTCCGAGCACTTGGAGTCCACCGATGCAATCAGCACTTTGGCAAGTCCAGGCTCCATGGGGAAGTCAGCCATCTTGCGGCCCAGCCCCGTCAACAGTCCTTCGCCGTCCAGCGCCCGCAGCGCATACAGCTCTTCAAGCGCTACCAGCAGCGTGTTGGCCGGTGGCGGGTCCATGAAGTCAAAGTTCAGCAAATCGTTGATTCCCATCGCCTTCAGCATCAGGATTGTGTGCGCCAAATTCTGTCGCTGAATCTCGGGAATCGTGTTCGGTAACATTTCCGTTTGAAATGCTTGCTCCGTATAGAGTCTGTAACATTTGCCGGGTCCTGTCCGGCCTGCCCGACCTGCACGCTGGTTGGCTTGTGCCTGGGAAATTGGAGAAATCACCAACGAGTCCATTCCTAGCTTGGGGTCGTACGCATTGATCTTGACAAATCCGGGGTCAATCACATAGTAGATTCCGTCAATAGTGATAGACGTCTCTGCAATGTTGGTCGCAATCACAACCTTCCGACTTCCCTCTGGCGCAGGCTCAAAAATCTTGCTCTGCATCTCGCTCGGCAGCGCTGAATACACTGGCAAAATAATCAGATCTGGCACATCTGGTCCAAGCGCCTTTAGCCTTTCGTACAAAATCTCGCAACTCGCATCAATTTCCTCCTGTCCTGTCAAGAATAAAAGAATGTCTCCCTGTGGTTCAGAAAGATGAATCTGCATCACTGTCATCAGAGACGAGTCCAAATAGTCAAACTCGGGCTCTTTGGCATAGAGAATGTCGACTGGGAACGTCCTACCTGGAATATACAGAATAGGACAGTCCAAAAAGTACTTTGCAAACTTACCAGCATCCAAAGTTGCAGACGTAATAATCAATTTCAAGTCCGGACGGCGCTTTGCTGCTTTCTTCAGCAACGCAAAAAGAATATCAGTTGCAATTGTTCGCTCGTGAGCTTCATCAAGCATGATCACAGAATATTGCTTCATGTCGGGGTCAAGCAGTGCTTCACGCTGAAGCATACCGTCTGTCATATATTTGATCTTAGTCTGAGGCGACGTAACGTCTTCGAATCTAATGTTGTATCCAACTGTCGACCCCAGCTTACACCCTACTTCTTCTGCCACTCTCTTTGCAACGGAAACTGCTGCAACACGACGAGGCTGCGTACATGCGATTTTGTACCCATTATTAGCAAACCCGTCCTCGTAAAGAAACTGTGTAATCTGTGTAGTTTTGCCTGATCCAGTATCACCAACAACAATCAAAATTTGATTATCACGTACTGCAGTCAACAACTCCTCCCTCAGTTGATAGACAGGCAGACTTTTCCGCTGCTGGTCAATTGTCATGGTCGTTTGCCGTCCAAAAGAAACACCCTTCGAATTTTGCTGTTTTTTCCATGCTGGTATACTATCTGCGGCAACCTTTCTTCTCAGATCCTCGACAAACATCTTGCCCGTCTCTTTTGTATTTCCTGCCAAAGGGTCCTGCCATTGAGTATCAAGATCCTCTTTACTTCTCTGCTCTTGTAGCTTCTCTTTTGCTTCTTTTTGTTTTTGTTCTTTTCTTTCTCTAGCGAGCGAGGCTCCGGACATTGCTGCACGATTCAGTGATCCTTCCGGTACCTTGACTACTCTAACAGGACTCAATTCCAAACTTTGCTTAGTTTGACCAACTAAAAACGGTGGCTCTTCCTCTCGTACTTCAATGTCAACATCCTCCTCAACGTCGTTACTATCGCCCAGCTTGTCCTGTACAGAGCTAATATCCTCATCCAGATCTGGATACTCTGATTTAGAGATTGCTCCGGACGCAATTAACTGACGGATCTCCCAGCGTTCTGGTGATGTCAATCGTTTTCTTGTTTTTGGCAACGACCCTAAATTCTGATCTTCTTTACCGTCCAAAGAAGTCACATTAGCTCCAGTAGCAAAGCTTGCTTGATCAAGATCGTAGCCTGTCTTCTGATCAACTGCTTTCATCGATAGCTGTACTCGGTTATTTTCAATTTTCAGCACCTTGACCTTGACTTCTTGACCTCGTTGTACATAGTCTCCAGGGTCCTCAACTCGTGTGTCGTTCAGAATAGCCGAAACATGAACAAGACCTACCGAAATCTGTTAGCTGATGAATGCACAATAGTACTTTGATTGATCTTACCTTCTACCTTTTCGCGAACCCCTTCAATTGATACAAACACACCAAACGGTTTGATCCCAACAACAATACCATCATATATATTACCTGCAACAACTGTTCTGGGTAGATCTCTTTTGCGATTTTCTCGTTCTCGGTACGAGGATCTATCAGATGAGTGACGGCCTGTCTCCCTACTTGAGCGATGATCTCTATCCGATGAGCGGCGGCTTGATTCATGACTCGAACGTTTCTTCCTATCTGAATGACTGTCTTTATCACCGTTTCCTTTTCTATAGTCCTCTTTCATATTGATTGAATAGTCATGGCGTTCTGTATCATTGTAGTCGCGAGTTTTTACCGGAGCGCTGTCTGGAATTGAAAGTCCTCTAAAAACATCTTTCTTTTGATCGGTCTTATTCGTATTTTTAGCCCTAGACTCTTTGAACTTGGGATGCATCTGTCTAATAAGTCGATCGATATTTTCCACAAAACTATCCGGGAACTCAGCTCCCATTCCTTTCATTTTATTCTTTAGATCATCCAATCCCGAGGCCTGGGAATGGAGATCTAGCACAAATTCTGCAAGAGTTTTGTCATTGACACCGGTGAAGTTGGATATCTCATCTGTGAGTTTAGACACCAGATTCAGAATCGCCAGTTTTTCAATAGTACTCATGATTACAAGAACCTAAAGTATGAAATTTGACTCTGAAAAATCACTTTGATAATATCAAGTAGATAATCTCTAAACATATTGGGAGTTTTTAATACACACCTATGGAAACCGAAATAGTTAAACTATGTTCATCACGTGATCATATTTCTATACATGAAAATACTCAAATGTAGTGGTCAGTACGTAGATTACATGTCTTGATGCTCGTGGATACCATCCTTGTCAACAATAGTGACCTAGAAAAAGTTAGTAAGGGAAAACTGGAGTCAATCGCTTATCAAATACATACTTGAATGCCCTTGAAATCAATTGGGATACGTCTTTTGATCTCTTCAACACATAGCTTCAATAAATCAAGGCCTTCTTCTAAAGTGAGACCTGGGCGATGGTGACGATCAAGTAGCGATAGAACATAGTAAGACGCGTAGCCGTGAGCAGCGTATGGTAATGAAACACTAGCGGCCAAGTAGTCAATCCAAGTCAAAACCGGTTTCTTGGATCTTGAATCATGACTTCCCAGAAGCAGGTTAACTTGGTAGGGAGACTGGAGATGTTAGTACGGTGTATTCGTCAATGCGAGTGAGTATCACTTACTCTTGATCTTAGGGCGTTGGCCAATTCGTTTCTGGTAAAGCTTGCCACTGCTGTTGCTGACATTTCCTTTCCATGTCTCATTCCATATAGCTGAATGTTTGCTTGTAAGTACTCAGCAAATTGTACTTTATCCAATTATTAGCACATATTATATTACGACCAAGCAATTCCAGCAAAATAACATACCCGAATCTCCAGCTTCACCTGAAAAGGCGATCAGGTTGTGATCATTGAGTTTCCTTGTTTTATTGTCGTCTGTTTTCAAAACCGAAATACCTCTCATTGCTGCCTTTGAAGTGGCAATAATAACATGGTTTTCAGTTGTGAGTCCTAATAAAATATCCATTGTTGCTGCGATCGACTAGTATAGAAATAATGAAGGTCTAAAGTAGTAAGGAAAGGTTGCGAAAAGAAACAATTGCGTTTGAGATGAAGATGTGGTTGACAATTATACAAGCGTTCTAGTGTAGATGTAGAAGAGAAGATCCAAGTACACTAGAATGGCAAAACCCTATGCACCAAACATATATGCATTTGTGCGGTTCACGTAAGTATTTCCCAAAGTAGTGAAAATTACAACGCGTAAGACGCGTGGGAAAATATAATTGATATCGGAAATCTTTTGATTCTATTTTTCAAAATACTTACAAGTGTTTGACGACAAACCGCGTGAAGCACTTCTATTGTTGTTTTTCTTGATACTGACTATGGAAATAGACGACATGACTGCGCCAAATGAGTATGCTATTCCAATTGCTAATTTTGACCAAAATGCTAACGGTTAGCTGAAGAATACCTGATTCGCAGGTTGATGAAGACGTGATGTTGCAGTACTACACACGTCTTTTTCCTTTCAAATACTTTTTCTTGTGGTTGAATCATTTCCCGGAATCTACAAACTCCTTCAGTCATCGCGAAATTGCATTTACGCTTGCAAATGGAGCTTATTTAAGATACCAATCATTTCCTACTGTCGATGCGTTCAGACAAGAGGTTTTACGTCTGAATCCGAGCCGTTTCGAAATTGGTCCGGTGTACTCTGTGAACCCACGAGAGCGAAAGAATTTCAAAAACCAGTTCAAGCCGATCCGTAAAGAATTGGTTTTTGATATTGATTTGACTGATTATGATGATATTCGCAGATGCTGTCAAGACAAACAAATTTGCATTAGATGTTGGCAATTTATCACATCGGCAATCAAAGTCCTGGACACTGCTTTGAGGGATGATTTCGGATTTCAGCATATTTTATGGGTTTATTCGGGTAGAAGAGGTGCACATGCCTGGATCTGCGATGAAAGAGCACAGGGTTTAGATGATTCGAAACGACGTGCGATTGCAACATACCTGCAACTGTCACACAAGGGTAAACGTGCTGCCATTCGCAGACCCCTACATCCCCATTTAGAGCGGAGTCTTGGTATTTTGAGAGCAGCGTTTTTAAAAGATATTCTTGAGGACCAGGATCCGTGGAGCGGTCCAGGTGAGTCAAGCTTACTCGAAGCTCTACCTGATACTAAGTTGGCCAACGCTTTGCGGGAAACGTGGAATGAAGAATCTTCTAAATCAAGCGCCGAAAAGTGGCTAGACATTGACACATTGGCGCGATCGGGTGTCTCTAAAACGCTAGATTCTAAAGTACTGCTCGAAGCTAAACAAGACATTATTATGGCCTCAATGTATCCGCGACTCGATATTGAGGTCTCCAAGCACTTGAATCATCTTTTGAAATCGCCTTTCTGCGTGCATCCTTCTACAGGTCGGGTTTGTGTTCCCATCGATGTTACGAAAGTAGACGATTTTGACCCGTTTCGGGTACCTACCGCCACCTATTTGCTGGACGAGATTGATCAATTTAGTCAGACCGGTGGTGATGCCAGCAGTATGGCCGTTGACGGAGCGCGGAGTCCAAAGCGCGAACGGACATTGGACTTTGAGAAAACGTCTCTTGCTCCATATATCAAACTTTTCAAGGACTTTACTAACCGTCTTGTTCGGGAAAATGTCAAACAAAGCAACGAGAAACGGGGCGACAGCATGGAATTTTAGTGGCTGATTTTTGTTCTCAAAACACCCACCACCACCTTCGATATATTATTTTATATACAAGTTAGCATTAAGATCTCTGCCAAAATCTACATACCAAGTCATGGAAAAAAAAAATATAAACATGAATGTACATTTTATTAAAAACAAATAATATGATGAGAAAAAAAACTATTAAACGAAGACAAATTCTAAATGCGTTTGAAAAATACGACAAAACCAAAAGATGCAAAAAAATTAAAACAAGAAATCAAGGACTCTTTCAAGCATTCCTTGAGGCTTCTTTTCGATTGCGTCCCAATCGACAGCGTCCACCTCGCGGCGGCCAGAGTCAATGTCAATACTTTCAATAGGATGTTGGAATTGGAAACCGTCTCTGAAAACGACGAATTGGAAGAAGAGGTAAAAGCCAATGAAAATGAACACAGAAACATAGGCAGTCATGAAATCAGACGCATTGAAATTCCAGAATGAAGGGAACCCCTGAATGATGATGATGCAAATGTTACAAATCAAAGCATACCAAACGTACCATGCGCCACCAGCGGCCTTGAAAGGCAGTGATTCACGCGAAATGCCGTTGTACTTAAGGGCGTTCATGAATCTAATGTGGGAATAAGAAATGGAGGCCCATGCAAAAAGTCCGGCAACTGCAGTGATGTTGACTAGCCAGTTGAAAACGGTGTTGGCGCCACTGGAAAGAACCATGAAAGCCAAAAGGCCAATCATAGCGGTCACAATAACACCGACATAAGGCACACCGCTCTTGGTAGTGCGCAAGAAGATCTTGGGAGCAACCTTACCCAAAGCCAAGGCGTAAAGAAGACGCGAACCAATGTAGACGTTCGAGTTACCGGCAGACATGATGGTGGTAAGAATAACAGCGTTGAAAATATGGGGCAAGACCTTGGTGCCAGAGTTCTTGATAGCAAGGATGAAAGGAGAGGAAGAGACGTATTGGTCTTTAGAGGTGAATCCGGGGTCGTTGTAGGGGACAAGCATACCGAGGAACAAGATGGAGCAAATGTAGAAGATGATGATACGGAAAAAGACTCTGTTGATAGCTCTGGGAACGGTTTTTCTGGGATTTTCAGACTCACCGGCAGTGATACCGACCAATTCGGTACCCTGGTAAGTGAAGGCGGCGTTGATGAGAGAAGACAACCAACCCAGGAATTTCGCGGTATTTTTATTTTCGACAAGAATACCGGGTCCAAAGGCACCGGGGTTGCGCCAGTATCTGAATCCGACAGGACCGGTCTCGCCAGCACCGCAAACCATACAGAGGGCGTAAATCAACCAACCAAAGATAGCCACAACCTTGATAAGCGCAGCCCAAAACTCTATTTCACCGTAGAATTTAACGGGGAAAAAGTTCAGAAGAGTGAAAATGACAAAGAAAATGGCAATCCAAGCACCGATAGGGACGGCTGTAGTCCAGTATTCAATGACCTGGCCAACGACAGACAGTTCGATGGCAAAGGTGACTGCCCAGGAGAACCAGTATAACCAACCAATAGAGGCGCCCAAAGCAGGCGAGACGAATCGGGAGCAGAAAACAGTGAAGGAACCGGTGATAGGAATGTAGGTTGCCATTTCACCGATAGAGTTGGCCAGAGAGTAGACGACGGTGGCCATGAAGGCGTAGGCGATGAGGGAGCCTGCAGGACCGGCGTTGGAAATGGCAGTGCCGGTACCAATGAAGAGACCGGTACCGATCGTACCACCTAGAGCAATCATGGAAACATGTCTCTGCTTAAGATCACGTTTCACCTGACCAGCGTCGCTTTCTGGTAGCGGCAGTTCCTCCTTGTAATCCGCCAAGGGAAACGCGTTTTTTTCATAGTCTATGTTTTGATGAGGGTCCATTGTGATGAGATGTCGCACTGGAGGAGCAAGACGAGGATGCAAATAAGGATGAAGAGTTGGGGGGAAGGATGAAGAAATGGACGAAAGGGAAAAAGAATTCAAACACCAGTGGGATTTATATGTACATATATATACATACACTTGAGTCCCAAGGACATTCCAAGTTTGGCTAGCCTCATTTCATGGAAGAGAAAGAGAGAAGAAAAAAAAAAGAAAAAAATGCAGAAAAACAAAATATTCTGTTCCAAAACAAGAGGCTAGTGATACGCACAAGTAGGTGTCCGATTACGATATCAGAGAACCAGATCTAGACAATTTGGACCATTAATTCAGCAATGTTGTACTTGGAAAAGAAAAAAAAAAAAAGGGCACGCGAGTCCTAGTTAAAGGTCATTCTCGTTGATTATTGGTCTGTTGCAGCGATAACCAGACACTTGCTTTTTTCACGGGTTTGTGTTGATTTGTATTGTTTTCATATTATGTACATTCATTCGTTTATTTTATTTTTATATTTTTTTATTCCGATGCGGCTTGAAAGGAAAGGAAATGTATACAGAAGAAAGAAACAAAAATACACCGACTGCTCGGTCTGGTCCGTCCGTTTGTCGGAACAGCGAACGCGGAGCTTTTAGATACGAGATACAGTGTAGTGTAGCACATGATCGTATCAGCAAACACTTTGGCACAGTCAAACAGTCAAACAGTCAAACAGCCAAACAGCCAAAGCGTACATATTATGTGTACATGAACTTGAGACAAAAGGCTTTGAGAGGGTCTCTGGTGTTTGTTGCCGACGGCGCAACTTTTTATGAACGAGTCCCTTAAAAAAGGCTTGTTTTCAGCAGCCCGGGTCTTGTACACCGGGTTCAGGCCGCCTATTTTTGTTTTTACGGTCCCTAGTGGTGCTTATGCTTGTACATGTGTACATATTGTGTAATGGGTGACTTGGTCTGGCTGATTCTGATTCAAAGCCATCTCCGAGATCGTTTGTTTGTTTGAAGGAGACAAGCGTAGGAAATACGGAGAGAAAGCAACTTCCGGAAAACGAAAAAGCAGAGACCAAAGGCAAAAGTGTAGTGTAGTGTACACACAGCATCGCCGCTAACTTAGCGAGACGGAAAAATTTTACCAGAGTCTGAAAAAAGCGTCGGAACCGGTTCCGGGACCAACTGCTTTTGTGCTTTTCGCTGTCGTCTTCGTTGTTGCCATTGTCGCCATTGTCGCCATTGTTGAATGGAATACACACACAGCAAAAGATTGGACCACCTGCTCACATATTTCTTTTTTTTTTTGTTTTCTTCTTCATGTGTCAAGCTGTCTAAACATTGTTTGCACATCTGCAAAAGTGTAAAACTTTTTTTTCTTTTTTCTTTTTTCTTTTTTCTTTTTTCTTTTTTCTACTTCTTATCCCACTGCGTCAATGTTGTGTGTACACAATCGCCGTTGGCCGCCACCAACATCCACCCATACGCCGCGTTTATAGGCCAACGGCGATCACTGTACGCTTGCTTCGAGCAACAGAAGCGGTGTAATGTACAGCAGGCACATTATGGCTACGCACTGCTGCTGCTTTCTCCAAGTGGACTCTGAAAAATTCTTTGTTGGGAATGGCTTGCCCACACACTATGGCAACGCTTGACGCTAAAATGATAGCCATATCTCTTACACTTAAAAAAAAAGCTGCTGATATCCCATTATCGTAGGCATCCGCGGATAACTGATAGGGAACCCCACTCCTCCGAGAGCGCTCGCCTTTGCAATGTACAATCCCAAAAAATGCCTGCAATCAAGCAAACCTGTATCCCCCGTACCTTGCCCGAGGTCCGGGTCTTGCGACTCGGGTATTGTACCCCGGATACAGTACTCGGGACTTACAATAAGCGGTATTGAAAGCCGGGTTCATTGAGCTTGACGGCAATGCAGGCAGTCTCCCGGCTTCGCACTCTGTATCAGTCAGTGCTAGGCATCTCGAAACTGTATCTGGACGCATCTATACGCAGCTCTCAAAGGCATTCCGTATTATATAAGCCTGTAGTGTAAATATGCCATGTAGCAAGTACCGTTTACTGCCGCCTATCACCAAACGTATTCTTGTAGCGACGTTCAATTGCAAACCCAAGTGTATGGGCAATTGGGTATTGTGCTGAAGTGGTAATGGTCTTTACTGTTGTTCGATTTGAGTATTGTTTTGCATTTGGTGCTATGATTCAATATGATCATGTTTAAAATGCTCTGCCTTTCTGTTTGCTACATGTTTCAAAGTGCATGTACCCACCCCATATATCTCTCAGAAACACGAGAGGAAAAAAAAAAAACAAAAAAAAAACGGTGACATCTGATGAAGAAAATAACAGTAATGACATTTCCTTTCGAAACCCTCTAAATATATCTAACTGACCCGTTATATACCTATTACTTGCAAAGAATGCCAAAATTTACAAAAAAAATACTAATAATTGAATGATGATTTCTACAATGGGTTGGCTGATTGCTGATTCAACGCTGTTCCCCAGACCCCCAAAACATCGGATTCTCGGCCAAAAATCGGGGTATGGCAAAGATGATCTTACATATAATAGCAAGTCTGCCTTTTTCTTCACATAACCATATCATGCAGTACACTAATTGTTTTGTATATCACTCTACTCTAATAAACATCACCAGATCTGAAAAGAGATGAAAGTGGGAGACATACGACGATATAAAAAAAGGGATTAAAAACAATCATCTATAATATTATTATGAAAAAAAAAATACATCGCGGCTTTTTCTGTTTAAAAAAAAAAAAAGAGAACATTGCAAAACCGTCAATACTTAGCGTCTTCCATAAAAATCGACTACAACTCATAGTCAATGCGTTTGCTACTGCTGGGGTAACGTCACTTCAAGAATCACTCGTGCAACACCACCGGTTCCAATCTCTCCAACAGTTACAAACGAAATGCCCCGTTTCTCAAGCTCAATCTGAAACTCCAGAATGCCTCCGCCAACACCGAAATACACCCGCTTTGCTGCTACCAGCGCCTTAGTTTTCGGCGCCAACAGATTCAGCATCGTGTCTGTGAAAATTGGTAGCATTGTCGGCGAATAAATGGTCTCTGACGCCAAAACAACGTCGTAGGCACCGTAAGGTAACACGCTTTGGACAAATTCCTTAGACCACCCTCCAGACACCGCGACCACATCGATATTGTGGAGTGCCAGGTCTGATGCAAAGTACTCAAGAACCGTTGATGAGATATCAATCTCACCAAGAGTCGGCGCTGTAGTGCCTGTAGTAACAGGTAGCGACTCCAGGCTATGTGTCGACTGAGTGTGGAACCAAGTAAAAAATAGATTTGGAACAGACACAAGCTTCAGCACCGAGACGTTATAGTCAGCAATCACAAGAGTGCGTTTCTGTGCGGTTTCGCCCCTCTGGAGCTCTTCTTCTGCCGCCGCATACATCTGCGAGAGCAGGTATGACGAAGGAACAGCTGTGCCACACCCCATCTCCAGACTCGACATCACGGATCCTGCCACGCCAGATTGCAGGTATTCCATAAGATCAAACGTGCACTCCCAAGACTTCAGCCCTCCCTCATACTCATCAACTCGTAGATCCTCGTTTGTCAGTCCCAGCAGAATTTCTTCTGTCGATGTCAGCGTATCCTGCATCATGAGCTGGTGCTTGATGTCAAACAGATCTCGACGGGGCGGGAGTCCAGCCGTCAGAGCGTAACTCATACGATTGTCAAGGGACTCTTCCAGTAGTTTGATTGGAGAATGGAGCTCTGGAGCTACAACCGGTGCAGACGCATTTGTCAAGCTTGCACGAAAGTCAATAACTGGCTCTGCGGCTTTGCTAAAAACGTCTTCAGAAACATCTTCGCCTGAAAAGTTAAACGAGAAAGACATGATATTCTCTAATAATTCAAACCAATGTGTTTACTCTGACTGATTCCAAGCTGAATACAAATTCGATCGAGATTGCTGTTTTTTTGTGTAAAAGTTTTTTCGCCTACTGAACAAACACAGCTTGAACAAGAGTTTTTCCAGATCAAAAGTCCCAAAGTGATTTTTCCAAAGACAAACGTTAAAAAATCATAATTCTGTTTTTAAAAAGCCCTCGAAGTTACTAATGCTGTAAAAACCTCACGGTACCTTAGATTCCCTTTTGAAACTATTTCGCTCAACGACTCTGTTCATAGAAACACATGTGTTCAAACAATATTTCCTCGAGGTGATTGATTTTCCTTCCCGTGTATTGGGGTAAGGGTTGTATGGCCTCAACCATTTAATAGACATTCATATAACAGACCAAAAATATCATTCGATCAGCACAAATCAACCAACATAAATACTTCCTCCTTTACCTTCTGACTCAACCTTTAACAGAACAACAACTGTAAGACGCAATTGACTTATAATGACTTCCGTACCTTCTGATTTCTACTCAAAGCTCACTTCGGTGTACGAATCCGCCAAAGATTCTGGAAACCTGGTATTTGCAGACTCCACCACTGAGTTCAAAGAGTCTAGTTCATTCCCTCATCTCATTACTGTATCGCCAAACTTGAAGAAAAAGCCCAATTCTGAACCCAATGATTCTGAGGCTGAGAAGAAGAGCAACAATCCGTTCAACCCCCCTGAGCCTTCTCTGGTGGTTCTTTCAAATTACGCTGAAGACTACGCTGTGGTTCTCAACAAGTTTCCTATTATTCCTAACCACTTCCTTATGATTACTCGTTCTCCAATTCCACAATCACTTCCATTACCACCTGATGATTTGCAAGCAGCTTTTAGCTTGCTTCGTGCTGCAAATGCGCAATCTGGAAAACGTCACCTTGGTTTTTTCAATTGTGGCCCCTCATCTGGGGCTTCGGTCAACCACCGTCATATTCAGTTTATTCAACTTCCCACAGACGGCGGATACCGCCCTTTCCCCGACACAATTCCAAGTGACCAAGCAGCATCTACTGATCTCGGATTTGAGCATATCGTTATGAAATTGGACGACAAGGTTACAATTGATGCTGCATACTCTAAGATATTAGCGAGAATGCTAACTGTATTCAGAAAAGAATTACTGAATGACAGAAAGTGTGATAACTCGTACAATTTTGTGTTCACAGAAGAGTGGGCTCTTGGTGTTCCACGATCTAAAAAAGCAACGGACGAGGGCGTTGGCATTAACGGAGTGGGAGTCATTGGTATGATGCTGGCAAAAGACCAAGAGGAAGTACAAATCATCAACGAAAAGGCTGAAGACCTTATTCTAAATGTAGGATTCACCAAAGATACTGAGCAAGAAGGTGAGTACGATTACTAAAGTGCACCTTACATAAAATCATATAAAATTAGAAGATAAGTATACAGATTTAACAAAATGAATGGTATACTAAATCATGTTAAAGAAACGAAAGTAACCAGTGCTCGGAATAACAACACACCACAAGCGAAACCATTGTCTAACATGCGAAAAAAAGTTCTGGGCAATTGCACTTAATAACGGAAACCAAAGTAAAAGCACCCAACCAAGAACCAATATAAGTCAACGTTAAAAATGCTTGAAGCAAGGTATTGACATTTAATCTAACGTAATGAAAGCAAATGCCTGAATGAAGATATGTGAAAAGCATACCTCTGTAAACATCTATGTTCAAAAGCAGACAGCATTATTGAATCCTAACGAAAAGGGGAATAAACAAATAATGCAACATGAACATCAATGAAAATTAGAGGAAGCTCTACATAAATAATAGATGTAAAAAACCAAATAGTTTTTAAAAAGTATATAAGTGTTCTACCATAAATAAAAAGTTCAGCTTGGTCATGACTGTGTACAGTATTGGAATGGAAATAGATTAAACTTTTGTTGTGACTTGAGTTTGAGATAGAATTTGCTCTTATATCGAATACCATGTTTTGTACCCAAGTCATATCTTCAATTCATCCAAGTACATACGTGCAATTTAGCACAGCATAGTCTCTATGTCTATATTTGTGTGCAACGCTAACAGATTTCTTGTTTACCGAAATTCTAATGGCATAGCTGATTATCTGTTCTGTTTTAAACATATTTTACGGAGATACATATTTGCCTGTTAAGCTGCTGTAATCTGTTTATTTCCAGGGTTATCTTAAATTCTATGTATATCAATCTTCTCGCTACTTTATCGTTCGTATGTTCACTTGCCAATAGTTATGTTCTTGGTCCAGTTTTCATTATATTTCTCAGACCGGTTTGTTTAGTTCAGTTTGGTAAGTGAAATTTGTTTTGTTAGCTCTTTAGTTGGTATCTGTTCTGATTCATCTTTCCTGTTGCCTATGTTCATTACCGTGCTTTAACTTGCATTTGTATTGTCCTGTCTATTAGGACGTTTTTGTTTAGTCTCGTTCTCCACAACGCAATTGTTTAGTTTGGTAGTTTAGATTCCTTTTCATCGTTTCTTCGTTTTTTTTTTAACTTTTCCCTTGTATTGTTTTTCTTTTCACACATTAATCTTCGTTACATCATGTCATCATTTGTCTCGCCATCCCAACTTCAGTCCATTGTTGTTGAACACGAGGCTAATCCAACACTCTTGTCTGCGGATAATGTCGCCGAGCAGTTGCGACAATATTATGGCTTTTCGATCAATTCCCTTAGCGCAACGTTGCGCAATACGGATACCGTTGAGTACCTTGGTTTGGTTGAATTGTGCTCGCCAAAAATCAATACTGTCGCCTGGGTTTACGATCTGTAAGTTTCATATCCCGTCTTCAGTTTTTTCGTTGCAGTTCGCTAATTTTTTTAGTTTGCATTTAGGTATCATCAACACCAAAGTATTTCAGTTTTCTTACTTGCAGAAAGTCCATCACTTTTTCACACATGCAAACTATGATCATGTAAGGCCTGTTGGCTCTATTTGTATGTCGCCCCATTTTACTGCGTTGTGTACTCTGATTCTAACTTTCGATAGTTTTGCAATTCGTCTATACTTTGCTAAGTATAACCACCCGCAATCCCGCTACGGTATACTTCATCTATTTGCTTATTCTGCTGGTCCTTTTTGCTAACTTTGTATTAGAAACCGGCCTTCTTGAAAATAGTTCGAGTCGGACTAGAAACCCTGGCGAAGACCTATAGTAGCCCTGAAGATCAAAAACTAGGCCCCTGCATTACCTGTACATATGCCTTGCTAAAGATCATCCCAAGGCTGCTACTTTCGTTTTGGATCTGGACTTCATGCTACCTGATCTGAGTCTCGGCACCAATGCATCGTTACTACAAGATTACTACACTATTGGCGCTGAAATATTGATCACATTGGGTAATTACGACAAAGCATACCATTACTTGACGATTGCCACTGCCTCAAACAGTCAAAGCATCAAGGTAAAATCTCTGGAACAGCTTCTTCTGATATCACTTATTGCAGATTGTACTCCACATGGCTATTCGCGGTACATAACTCTAGCTACGGATGATGGGCTGAAAGACAGTTTTTACAAGTACACTCGTCTTAGATCGTATCTGAAAAGTGAGACGCGAATGAGCAAGAACATGATTGCATATCTAGAAGAGTTTAAAAATGGAGGTTTTAGTCAGGAAGTGTTTCTTATTTTGCGCCATTTCAGAGAGCTGAAACTTGAGAAACTTAAACAAACTTACACGACAGTACGGTCTACGACAGTTTCTGAGACAGATCAGGGTTCTTTAACAGCAGAAGCTCATGCGCTACGAGTGAATTGTTCTGAATTCTCTACCCCAATTGATGATCACTGGGCTTCCAACGCTGGACCCAGTGGCCTGGAAGCAGACAAGTTGACTAAGGAGTTTGTCTATCATCTGTTCATGTCGAAATCTTATACTGGAAGTATTGAAGAAGAGGATGGAAAGTCTTCTTACATAGCTTTACTATCTTCAAGCAATGACCAAGCTTCAAACAAGATTGAATCACTGAGAACGAAACTGCTAAGCGTTTGCAAAATGCATAATAAACTAGATCTTTTGGACCTCTCGATATCCGACCATGCTGATTATAAAAAGGCTTTCAGAAGGCAACTCTCAAGTAATTCTACAGGCAGCTCCCCAGACATGACCAAACACCACAACGGGAAACGAAAAGCATGGCTAGCGCGACTGAGTCATGTTCAACAAGTATCAGCTTCAGATGTGCCGGATGTAGACGGAACAGATACAAGCGGAATCGACACTGTTGACGACGATGAATAATTTACTGTTTGCAGTCATTCGAGTTTTAGAACCCGTTTGATTTGTAGAGTAGTTAAACCTTTTATTTTTTTTATAGCTTGTCATGGTCTGTAATTGGCACACAGTGTATGTACATACCAGTTACACAAAAGGAAATTATTCGACGGACAAAAAGACTATACGAAGAGCCGGCTTCCAAGCAGCCATAAGGGTGGGGTTTGTAGACTTTTATCAACTTGGGTAAGCAAGTAGCCTTTAACACGAGGCGCTTGTTCTCATCAGTAGGGTTAGGGGAGAGAGAGGGTAGAAAGACATCAGTCTTTGGCAAACGTCGCTTTAATGAAACCTGATGTACCAATTCGTAGGATCTAGTGATGCCACAGATTCATTATAGTCCAATTTCCAGTTTTCATCTTGGAATGCCAAGTTAGCCATCTTCAATTCTTCATATGGGCTAATCACTGGGGGTACCGCCAGTGAGTATATCGTTATTCCGTTGGCCGGATTCCCAGGGCTGCGCAATTGGCTGTCTTTCTTTCCAGCTATCAGTATTGTCTGCTACGAAAACGTTTCTAGCTACATCAAACTCAGTCCTGATGCTAATAGGCTTGTGGAATCCTCTGTTACCAACTCTCGGAACGAAGCCTGCCTATCAGCGATAGACATTCTTGCAAAAGCAGGGTTGGCTTGAAAGGTACTAATATCATGATAGACAAACCTTAAATATGTGCACAACAAGAAAAATTAATAGTGTGTAGTACACACAACAACAACAAAAGCAGAATACAAAACTATACTACTGTCTTCGATTTCCCAACGGGACTGTACACCGCGGAACAAATGCATATATATGTCGTATGTTTTATAATTTTCACATAGTAGAGCCGTTTTGAAGTGTAAAAAAATATAAAACATACGACATAGATTTGAGTTTGTCCTGCAGTGTACGGTCCCGTTGGGAGGTTGAAGACAGTAGTGTTTTGGCACTGGGCAGATGCTTAATCTGAATGGGCCCAACCCTGGCGTCTGCAGTGGTCACACTACACTTCTCGGTACATCGGTTTCACAAAGTTTTCTGCTGTCTTGTCGGGCCCATCGGCGTGTTGCTGATGCTGATACACACCTCCCCAGATAAGCGTACATTTGTAGGCCGCAAGTCATGAACAAATGCAGAGCGCGAGTTGTAGTTGTCTGCATGATTACAAATTAACAGACAGTGTAAATTATACTGACAAGATTAATTAAAGTATCTCTCAGCTACTCGAACGGTGTTTACTACTTCTTTGATGACAACAACCCTCACTACAATTTACAGCACTCCCAGTCACAGATACACGCTATTGGGCCAAAAAATATCACCGATTCTCCGATTTTAGAGCAAGTTCACTTTTCCTTTTGTCTCTATTCCTCTTAGTCATCTGGTAAAACTGATTTTATAATATAGTAAGCTTTATATTGGTATTGACGACACCACCTTCTTTCCATCTTCACTTTCTTGACCAAGATGTCTAATATTAGTGAAGAATGGCTTGAAAAAGTCGGGATGAGGCAGATCACACTTAGATCCACAATAGTCGGATTGTTGATCGGGACAGTAGTGCTATTTTCCAATTTTCAATTCGGCCTCCAGACTGGATGGGTGTCAATGATGTCTCTTCCTTCAGCTCTTTTGGCATTCGCAACTTTCAAAGCGCTACAAAATCATCTGGGATACCCGTTTTCAGATGTCGAAAATGTTTTTGTGCAAAGCTTGGCTGTTGCAGTCGGAACCGGTCCTCTAGCATTTGGATTTGTCGGAATCATACCAGCCATAGAAAAGTTTTTGACACCAGAAGAAGCCAATAGCAGTGAGATAATCAGATTTAGTATATCACAACTTATCGTCTGGTCTCTGGGTCTGGCCTTCTTCGGTGTATTTTTTGCCGTGATTCTTAGAAAACAGATCATTGTTAGAGAAAAACTGAAATTTCCGTCAGGCAGTGCCACTGCTACAATGATTGCAGTTTTGCATCAATCCAAAACTTTGCCTACTGATCCAAACGTCCCAGAAAGTGTTCCACTTGATGTTGAAGAAGAGCACGAATCTGCAACGCCACCTAATTGCTTGTCTCCATTGATTTCAACAACTAATGAAGCTACACAATTGGAGCATCTTTCCAGAGAAACATATTCAAAAAACATCAGGCTTTTGACGACCTCTTTTGGAGTATCTGCAGCTTACTCTTTGATTTCCTACTTTTTTCCAATTCTAAGAAATCTGCCGATATTTGGTCGTCATCTAGCGGAACAATATCTCTGGACGTTTCAGCCTTCGCCGGCGTATATTGGGCAGGGTATAATTATGGGACTACCAACTGTCTCATCCATGCTTCTAGGTTCATTTTTGGGTTGGGCCATTCTAGGGCCATTGGCTCAGCATATGGGTTGGGCCACTGGGCCTGTAGACGATTGGAAAACCGGATCACAGGGCTGGATTTTATGGATCAGTTTGGCCATCATGGTGGCTGATACTGTTGTTTCATTTTTGACAATTACAACTTTGTCGCTGTACAAGTTAATGCTACGAAAAGGCATTCGTATACAAAATTTCAGAGTATATTACGCCACGAGCTCTAGATACCGTCGGCTAAATTCTTCAGCATCAAATGCGTCTTCTGAGATCAACGTCGGCAATAATGATAATGACTATGATACCAACAGCGAAAGCGAAGAGCCCGATGTATCACCCGAACATTTGGTACCAATGTCTTTTACCTTACTAGGGCTGTTCTTATCTTTTGTTGTATGCATATTTTCTGTCAAGTACGTTTTTGCATCGTTGGTGCCAATTATGCCTCTAATAGTTGCTTTTGCTCTGGCACTTCTACTTAGTATACTAGGAGTAAGAGCCCTTGGTGAAACAGATTTGAACCCAGTCAGTGGAATTGGCAAAATTTCACAACTCATTTTTGCACTGATTGTTCCCAAATCACATCCAGGATCCGTTCTTATCAACATCATTGCAGGAGGAATAACAGAAGCAGGTGCGCAACAAGCTGGTGACATGATGCAGGACTTGAAAACAGGCCACCTGATTGGCGCATCTCCGAGAGCTCAATTCATTGCTCAGATTATAGGATCGGTGTGGTCGGTGTTCATCTCAGCATTTGTGTATCGATTGTATGATTACGTTTATGAGATTCCTGGTAACCTTTTCAGGGTTCCTACTGCTGTTGTGTGGATTGACTGCTCGAGGTTGGTTACTGGTGACGGAATTCCGCCTCACGCAGGTTCGTTTTCGTTAGTTTTCGGTCTTTTGTTTGGTATTTTATCTTTTGCGAAAGTCATTCTGAAGAGCTCTAAATCGTCTGTCTACCACTCTGCGGCTAGTTATATTCCCTCAGGTGTGGCAGTTGGTATCGGATTGTACAATACACCTTCTTTCACCATGGCTAGATTCCTTGGTGGTGTTATAGCTGCATACTGGCTTTCCATCAGAAAGGATGAAAATTCCAGGCTGAACGCGGTTGTTCTCTCCAGTGGACTTGTTCTTGGCGAAGGGCTATTTAGCATCGTCAATTTGTTAATGACTGCTTATGATATTCCTCATTATTAGTTTCAAATGTACATTATTTAAATATGATTTTATGATTAAAAAAAATTAAAATACGCCATGATGTAATTCATGATTTGCAATACATGATACATCTGTTGTACTTATTTTTATGAAAGCTCTCAGGTAGATTTTTTACGGGACGAGAGCCACTTATCATCCAATCTATGCTCAACTCGTTCCAAGAAATCTCGTTTTTGCAAATATCCATCCTTGTTGTGGTGATTTAGCTCATCTTTTAACCCTTCGTTTTCTACGTACTTTGACCAGTCTAGACGAGACTTTTCAAGTGTATTCATTTTTTGAGGTTTTTTCCCCACGGCATCCAATGCTGATGGCATTCGACGTTTTGGACGTCTTTGCAACTTATGGGATAAGTTTTCTGATTTTTTTTTATTCTGATCAAGGTTCAGAATATTAGAATCACCATATTTTTTATCAAGTGTGGCTTTGTCGTCGTTTGGTACTGCTGAAGCATTTGAAGTATCTGGATATTCAGAACTTTTTGTTGGCCCATCTTCTTTTAAAAGTTTGCTGTCAAGTACCGTGTCATTGTCAGATCGGACTATAGAGCAGGGCTTGGTAGATACTGAAGTCACAGCCTGTGAGGTGTTCATTGATTTCCACGTACGGTCAACGTCTATACTGCTATCACTTTGCACTAGGTTTGAGTTCTTTGCAGTGCTTTCTTCTATGAGTCGCTGGGATCGAGTTTTAATCAACCCACCCGATCCCTGTATGGAATCATAGTCCGTTGTTCGAGAAACTTCATGTAGATCTTCATCCGAAAAAACGTCTTCATGAACTGTAAGACTAGTTAGTATGTATATAAATAGCTAATTTACAATCGTCTGAACACAGTAAAAACATTGAGAAAACTTATTGTTGTATACCTTGTTCGGGATTGAAATCTTCGTCTTCACTGTCGCTATCGTTGCTGGTAGCATGTTCAACGTTTTTTTCAAGCATTTTTCATCAAAAAGTGAAATTGCAAAATAAATCAACGAACTGATAATATTCTTCTAGTCTTATATATACCTGTACATATAAGCATGCGTTGTCGAAACGTTCTGTATTCTGTATGTATGTGGCTACCTGAGACTATGTGGCAAAATATGTAAATAATTCGGTGAATACTTTGTCCACTGGGGTGTGTATATTTCCTTAATTATTCCAAAGATAGTACGAGTGTATAGAAATAATCCGAGAGTGCCTAATCAAATAATAGTGTATTCTCCTGTTGACAGATACAGTGGTGGACTCACCTGGATAAGTCAACGTTACCCGGTTCTCGAGAAAAGGACCAAGAATTAGATGCCTTACACTACCAGACTACACTGTAAACAGTAGGGCTGCGTCCGGTTAAGATTCGTTTTGAGTTTTAGCATTCGTTTTTTTTTTTTGATTTATTTTTTTAGATTAATCTATCTTATTAAGGAAGTGATTTATGCAAGTGCTCTTTTTTGGCCAAGCTAGAATGAGTCTACTTTTTGTATGTGAAATTGTAGAGCTAAATATATCCTTATAATCGGCAATTTATGGGCCAAACACCAGAAATATTAATAGTTGATTTAAAACCTGGCACCTCGCAAATAAATATTAAATGGTACACCATGCCAATTTAATCGCACTAGCAGTGTGTACTACACCAATTTTTGAAATCATGGTCAATTTGGACTAGACTTTGAGATGGTTCTAACAGGATCACCGCCCAATTTTTGTGAAAAAAATCTTTTTTTCAGATCCTGTTATGTCTTATTTCACTGCCTTATAGTGATTTTCACTTTCGTATAGAGATATTTTAAAGCGTAATGTGTGAAGGCAAAAGTCGGTAGTCTTCTTGATTATTGTTCTGTAACCAGTATCTTGCATAAAATTTTAAAAAAAATAAATCGCGAAAAAGAAAAGTGCAAAAAAAAAAAAAAAACGAATGCTAAAACTCAAAACGAATCTTAACCGGACGCAGCCTAGATTTTTGTACGCTGCTGTTGGGACAAAACCGCACAAATTCTCTGGTACCAAAACCAAATCAAGACAGAGATTATAATATTTGTATACAGAGCATCATATCTTTTTGTACTTGGTTTGAAATTGAAACAAGAGTCCAGATGTAGACTTTCAGCCAATATAAGATCAAATTGGTTTAGATGTCATGTAGTACAGCACCCTCAAGTGCTTGAGAACATCTAGACAACAGAGCGCATTGACGCGCGTTCAACCTACATCGCATTCACACACAGCTGTAGAAAGTCTCTAATATTCTTTAACAGTTTTGAACATGTGTATGAACCACAACTTTGCTTCCCCCAAGGCTAAGGACAGATTTACTTTTGCATCGTTCTTCAACACACACTGTCACAGAATATTAAAAACTTTTTGTCAGATGGAGCCTGATGAGCGAGCCGCATACAGACAGATCTGTCAGGGTAATGTCACACAAATGGTCAATAGGATCATCGGAAATGAATGTGTTTTGTAGTACAAAACTATGTGAACGTGTACTCACCTATATATTAGCTAGAATTTTTTTTTATTAAATCTGTCTAATGTGTTTACTAATTTTCAAGACTGGCCGTGCGTGTAAAGTTTCATCACATGCACGCGTAGGTGAGTATCAATTATGTCAGCATGTGCTAATTATTATATACTAAACCCGAATTTTTATTCTCATTATTATTATTATTTTTTTGGCATTTTGGCATTTTGGCATATTTTTTTCCAATCTCTCCTAAATCTGGGTCTTATTTTGTAAAAACTCTTCTAGGAGTAAGCAAGGTATACATATCATCATCACTATCACCTACCTTTCACTGGGAAATATACTCTTTTTATGATTCATCTTGAGGTCTAAATTTTTAATCACAATTACAAATAGTGTCATATTTTCGGGTTCTAATTATTTTGCTCCTTCTCAAAACTATCTACCCCAGGTCCTGTTGTTCTTTACGTATGTCTCTTCATTTTTCATCCACATTTTCGTTTTTTTTCTTACTGACAATTCTTTTTTTAATCAGAGTTCAGCTCAATCACTTTTCTTCTCAATCATGCTCAAAAGAAAAAATTCAGACGTAGAAGAATCCGATGCTAAAAGAGTAGCTATTGAGTTATCACAATCTTCTCCTCGTACTACTTCTACTGAAACTAAGCCCGCGATTGTTTCCAGTCATAAGTTAAGTGCGGAAATTGATCCTGCTACCTTTATTCATATTCGTTTGCTTGTTTCTCTGAGCGATGCGGTTGCTACAATCGGTAAATCAGGCAATACTATTGCGAAAATTAGAGAGGCCACTGGAATTAGACTCAATGTTAGCGAGTTTGCTCCAGGAATACAAGACAGAGTTGTAAATCTAAAAGGCTCAGCAGAGCACGTATCTAAGGTTAGTGAAAATCTGTCATACCCAATGCTGGTTTTAGGCTTGTCTGTTTCCCGAAAGCATTATTAACATTTTATAGGCTGCTGGACTAATTGCCAGGTCTTTGAACAACGAACCATTTGATGTGCCATCAAGTAACGACGCCAAACCGTACAAACTTCGAGTTCTTATTCCTGATAGACTGATGGGATCAATGATTGGCAAGGGAGGAAGTCGATTCAGAGAAATTGAGGAAGCCTCCGCTGCTAAACTCAGAGCCGAAGAATACATTTTACCACAATCCACGGATAGAGTGCTAGTCGTCAACGGAGTTGCAGATGCGCTTCATATCGCCCTCTATTATATATGTACTACTTACATTTCACACAGGGAATACTTAACTGCAAAACCCATTTACTACAATCCCCTTTCCCGGGTGCAGTATCAGCATTCTCTTGCTCCTCCTTTGAATCATCACCATCCTCATCATAATCTGGGTATGCGTTCCAGAAACCCAAGATCAATACAAACCCAGCCATACAGTACTCATACATCCAGACATCCTCAATCCATACATCTTGGTACTGGAATTCCTCCTCCAGGTCCTGACTTGTCGTCAAATTTTTCTTTAAACCGAGCGAATGAGGCTGCTAGAGAAGCCCCTAGAGGTCTTCGCTTAAACCAAGATGTATACATTCCAAATTCATTTGTGGGCTCTGTTATTGGTAAGGGTGGTGCAAGGATAAAGGAAATTAGAAACATGTCCCGGTCCAGTGTAACAGTGACAGATCCTACACCGAATAGCGAAGAAAGATTGATTCAAATTGCAGGATTGCCTGAGTCCAATCAGCTTGCAATCCATATGATATATTCAGTGATAGAAAACGAAAAGGCAAGAAGCGGAGCTTCCGCCAATTCTGCGCCCGAATCGAACGCCACAGGAATGGAATCGAATTCGGGTCGTCTAGATGACGCTGGTCTCCAGTCATCAGCTGCTCCCCCTCCTTACTAAAGCTATACATAGCGCCAGCAGCCTGTCTTATAGCTATATGTACCTAGTCAAGTATATGATTATATCAAGTCTTTCCTATATGTATGTTTGTACCTATGGAAATAGATGTTTTAGTATTTATTGGCAAGAACAGAGAAAAATAAGAGTACAGGTGCATGATATAGCATCTTCTGTGTAGGGTAAAAAATGTTGCTCTGTGGAACATGATGTTGTTTTCGAGTCTAAGTAGGAGATTATTAAAATCGAAATTCAAGTTGAGTGGATGGGATTTTGAATTTGAAGTACATAGAGTCTTATTTTATGAGTGAATTTTTGTGTTTTCAGCTTTAGGAAACTCTTCCACTAAATACCTTTTTTCCAGTCTACATACAGTGGTTCATACATCCCCAACACCTGCGTTGTAGTTGCTGGATTGTACAGTTCTTTAAACCTTTTGCCCATCCAAGTTACATGAAACTGTTTATCAGAACCCTGGACTTCTAGCAATGTCGTTATTCCCAACATTCTGGAGGGCAACAGGACGGTCTATTCTCCGGTATCATGATCGATCAGCAGTGCTGAATACCCTTACTGTTGGAAAAGCTATCAACATTTGCATGTTCCATTCGCCCTCAAAACCACTGAACAGCACAGCCCTCAATTACCGATCTAGCGTATCTGCTCTCGTTTCGCCCCACATCTTGTGCTTCAAAAATCAAGCACGCAACAACTCAACGAAGTCAGATTCCGTTGAATTCGAATACAAACAATCAGACCGGGCTAAACAGGCAGCACAAGTGAATCTAAAAGCCAAGCTTTCTCCCCGAGATACAAAAAATAAAGGAGGAGGTGTCAAAGAAATTATGAGGTTGTTGTCTTTGGCCCGACGCGAAGTCAGGCCTCTTTTCGTTGCTGGTATCTTTCTGATTGTGAGCTCCGCTGTAATGCTTACCCTGCCTCTTACAATTGGTAAGATTCTAGATGTTGCAAATGCCCCGGAAGACACAGAAAAGCAAGTGTTTGGATTGCCGTTAGGAACATTTTATACTGCAGTGGCAGCTTTGTTTGTTGTCGGCGCCGGCGCAAACTTTGGAAGAGTTGTGATGCTGAGAGTCATTGGTGAACGTCTTGTTTCGAGGCTTAGGGTACTTTTATTCAAAAGAACAGTGTCTCAAGACGCTGAGTTTTTTGATGCTAATCGTGTTGGTGATCTGATATCTCGTTTGTCTAGTGATACCAGCATTGTAGCTAAATCATTGACACAAAATATCTCTGATGGGCTACGTTCAACGTTAACAGCTAGCTTTGGTCTTGTCATGATGTGTTATGTGTCGCTGAAGCTGACGAGTATCATTATGTTGATTATTCCTCCGGTCTTTGTAGGAAGTGTGATTTATGGTCGTAAAGTCCGACAACTTTCTAGAGATCTTCAGGCCGCTGTTGGTTCTTTAACCAAGGTTTCCGAAGAAAGACTTAGCAGCATACGTACTGCCCAATCCTTCGCTGGTGAGATTCAAGAGATCAACCGCTATAGCACAAAAGTACGAGATGTGTTTACAATTGGCAAAAGAGAAGCAATTGCTGCTGCGTCGTTTTTTGCTTCAACTGGACTTGCTGGCAATCTAACTATATTGTCGTTGCTTGCTATTGGAAGCAGAATGGTAGCGTCAGGTGAAATGAGCTTGGGCGATCTGACTTCGTTCACAATGTATACAGGCTATGCAGGTAGTGCCGCTTTTGGTATATCTACTTTTTACAGTGAGCTTATGAAGGGAGTTGGAGCAGCTTCGCGTCTTTTCGAGTTGATGGACCGAGAGCCAGCGATCAAGCCTACAAAGGGAGAAAAGCTAATTGACGGAAGAGCTCCGATCAAGTTTGAACATGTCAAGTTTGCGTATCCTACAAGACCAGCCCTGACTATTTTTGAAGACCTCACTTTTGAAATTCCTGCCGGAAGTAACGTTTGCATTGTTGGTCCTTCTGGTGGAGGAAAATCTACAATTTCATCACTTCTTTTGAGATTTTACGATCCGGTGTCTGGATCCGTGAAAATAGGTGATCAAGATTTGAAAAATGTCAATGTCAAATCTCTTAGAAGACAAATTGGTGTTGTTTCGCAAGAGCCTGTCCTTTTCAGTGGTACGATTGCTGAGAATATCGCATACGGAAAGCCCAAGGCATCTCGGTATGAAATTTTCGAAGCTGCTCGCAAAGCTAACTGTGACTTTATTGGTGATTTCCCAGACGGATTGGATACACATGTTGGCGCGAGAGGTACACAGCTATCAGGTGGTCAAAAGCAAAGAATTGCCATTGCTAGAGCACTGATCAAACAGCCCTCTATTCTGATTTTGGACGAAGCCACGTCGGCGCTAGATTCTGAGTCAGAGGCTTTGGTCAATGAAGCTCTGCTGCGACTAATGTCAGAGAATTCTACCACGATATCCATTGCTCATAGACTTTCTACTATTAAGCGAAGCGACAGCCTTATTGTGCTAGGCACAAATGGTAGAGTAGCTGAGATGGGCTCATACAACCAGTTGATTGCCGACCCAAATAGTGCCTTGTCTAACTTGTTGAGGGCCCAAGCATCTGATGTTCTTGATACAAACAATTCGGAGGAAAAGATCTCGGAGGAACACGGTGGTCCCTCGAAAGGTATCTTGACTGATGAGGAGTGTGGTGATGCTCTGTCTAATTCTGAAGTTGAAGAAATCAATGATGCAGAATTGGAGCGACTTGAACAAGAACAAGAGAAGAGAGACACTAGAGGTTTGATGTAATTTTGAATATTAGCATTATATGATAGCTTTAATTTAATAGCTTTGCCTTTAAATAAATGTAAATAATAATAATATAAATTTCCTGTTTTTTATATATTGCTATTCAAAAAAACTTTCTGTTATTTTTATCTATTCAAGTATTTTTTTTGTCACCTATAAGACGGCAAATACGATCAATGTTCAGTAAATTGTGTAGCGAAAAAAATCATTTCACACCTGCAACACTGATGTGAATGCTTCTTTCTGATAGAATTTTGAAGCAGATATTATAATATTGTAGTGTAAGGGAATAGAAATAGGCGTCTAGACACGCGGAATAAAGGATTGTTCAAGCATGAGAACGGGTGACCGAGAAGGGACAATGATTCAACTTATGTGTGAAAGGCTCAAGTGTATTCTCGGCGAGGAACTATATAAAAGAATCGGGGAACCGAGCCTTATTTATAGACAGAAATATGTAATTAAACAACGACGACGTGGCATTTCAGGCCACAGAGGGTAAGAGCTAGATGGCGCCAGAAAGCATGAATCTAGGCGACATCTTTGTCGTGATTACCACGACAATATGGCTTATAATATTATGAACTCAAACTACTATCCATTCTAATTAATTTTACTAAAAAAAAGCTCATAATATACGGATCGCAATACCATACAAAACCATCTTTTTCTTATGTAAAAAAAGTCATGAGAAAAATTGACAGTTTGATACATAATACAATTTACAGTAATAAACAAAATGTCAAAATAAACATAAAGCATTAAGTAAAAAAAAATTTAACAGATCTTTTAGTCACGTCTCACAAGATGAAAATTGTGATAACTTTCATGAGCTGCAAATGGTCGTAAAACCATCAAATCATGAAAAAAATAAATTCAACAAATGTATGTTGTACCTTTGTCAAATACCTGGGCAAGTCAGTCATTTTATAGACCAATTTGTGTTTGCTTTTATATTGTCATTGCAGAAATAATTTATACATCTACTGATATTATTTAGTAATTTTTTTTTAGTTTAGAAAACATTCAAATTAAATTGCAGTGATCACAAACCAAATGAAACTGGCTCCATTTATTATTTTTTTCCAACAGCTTTTATCAAATTTGGTGCAACATATTTTGTTGGCTCAAAATTTACTGCAAATTAGCCATATTTCTCAGCTGAATAATGATCAATATTAGGATAATTAGCTTTTGATCTAATTTCACACTCCTGAGATATAGTTCCATGACATGTGTATTAGATGAAAATTCAAGAAAAATAATTTGACATGCTTGTTTTCTTGACTCTTCGAGACTGTAACATTTTAAAAGATTAATTATGAAGGATCACAAGTTAGCAATTTAACAACAACAACAAAAAAATTCTTGAACGAAATATGCTCTTTACAGTCGGGTAACATATTATTATTTTCTTGATCAAGAAACTTAGATTGCAGTGTATGTATTGATTTTTTTGCGAGAGACAGATTAATTTCAAATTTCTGACTTTTATCCAACAGATAAGTCATACGGATGTGTAACATGCTAGAACTATCACATACGCTGTCATTATTCATATCCACCTCAATCTATCGAATTTACAAACAAGGTCATGTTTCGGAAAAACTTATGATATAGAAGCTATCCCGTGCCTTACGCATGTAAGTATTACCGATGATCTCTGGAGTTTGATGAAAAAAATTGAAAGATACAAATATGCCTTGTGGGCGAAAGAAAAACCTGCTTCTCTTTAATCCTCCGCACAAATCTCACGTTTGTAAACACAGGCCATGAATTTCTTACATCTCCTCGAGCATGAAGTTTCTGCTGGGAAGAACAAATGTACAAATATTTCAAGGCATCCAGAGGCACAACTCAGAGATGAGCCTGCTTTTTCTCATAATTCAACAAAATCAACACCCGAAGCTGTTTCTCACCGTAAAATACCAACATGCAGCCTACACATGTAATTGCTCTAGTGGTACACACACACACACAAAAAAAAAAAAAAAAAACAGCGGGCTTCGAGCACTGCACCAAGCGGCACATGGAAAAGGAGGAGAATGTAAAAAATTTACATGCAAGGGTTTGTGTGTACATACAAGATAGAGTTAGAAGGATAGGTTTCAGCCGCTTATGGGTCAATGTCGGAAAAACTATACAGACTGGATCAGAATTAAAACAAACAAATGAATAGAAAATTACAGACAAATACACATGGTTAAATACTCAAATAAAATCAACTAAAATACAAAGCAGAGAGGAAAAGAGTGAAAGCTCTTTATTTGGGAACGACAGAGCCAGGCATGTAGATGGGCTTGACAACAAAGTATGAGTTCTCCTTGTTTGCAATACCAGCGTACGCATTGTACCAGGCAATGAAAGCAGTAATGAGACCAAAGTAGCCGCCAATCTTACCGCAGACAGGAGAGTGACCGAGATGCGAGATAGTAAGAAACAAGAAAGTGATTGTCAAACAGGCAAACAGTCCAAAGAAGGCGACGGTAGACTTGAGAGTGAGCATGGTGAGAATAAAAGTGAAAATCAACCAACCAAGCAAGAAGAAACCAACAACACTGTTAAAGTCGTCAGCGTTTGTGTAAGCTTCAGCAATTCCAAAGCTCTTGGTCTCGAGAGCAGCCCATGCAAGCCAGAAACCACCGTAAGAAGAAAGAGCGGTAGCACCAAAGTTGTTTTCAACGACAATCTCCCACATGCCGGCCAACAATTGAATGAAGCCACCGTAGAAGTAGGCAAGACCAATGACACCGGAAGGGTTCTTGACGCCTCTGGCGCGGACATTGACGAGTGAAAGGACAAAAGTAGTCAAGGCAAAGGCACAAAGACCCAATGGGGAAGGGTTGGCAAACTTTCTCGAGGGAATAGCACTGAGACCAGGGTTCAAGGTACCTCCAAAGGCGGCGACAAACTCGTGCTTGTAGACCTTGGTGTCGCCAATGTGGAGGATTTCATCGTCGTTTCCAGAGGTTGTGATGCGGTGGATTTGATTGGATCTGTTGAAGTTAGAGGAAGATCCAGAGTCGTGGATGGCAGTTCCCTTTTCGAGATCCATGTCGTTTGCTGGGTGGTGGGCCATTTTGAGATATGATTTGATTTATTAGAGTGTTGTGAAAATGGTTGTATTAGTGGTAAAAAAAAATGCTTTGTGTGGATTAGTTATGCAGTGTGTTTGCGATGAAGATGTATAGAAAGATGGAGAGAAGTAAAACAGAATTTGGAGAGAACAGTCAGGGTATTTATAAAAGCAGATCGCGAGTGGGTACACCGCCGTGGGGAAAGCGGTTTAGCATGTACATAAGCATTCATTTAGTGTGTGTATTTTGTGTATACGATTCAATTCAACAACAACGACACAAATGCCAGGCCAAAAAATGGAACACAAAAACAAAAACAAAAAAAACAAAAAAAAAAACAGGAGGCAAAATAAAGTTTTCACACAGTTTCTGAATTTATGCTGGCGCCTGCGAAGAGGTGAAAGACCCTCGCATGGAAAACAAAAGAAAAGAAAAGTTCATATACTGTATACCGAGTTTACCGGGGATTACCCCACCTTTTCCGTGTTTTATTTGTGTATATTTGCGATCTGAAAAAAGAATCAGAAAAAAACAAAAATAAAATAGTGTACACACACCCTGATGGGAGATATAAGCGCTTCTTTCATTGAATGGACTCAGAAAGTGATATTTGAACAAGAAAGGGCTACTGTACTGAACAGACACGGCTTGGACCTGATTTAGCATCAGAACGAGAACAAGAGTTAAGCTGTGAGCATTACTGTATTGTTTTGCTGTTTTGCCAACTTTCCTAAGCAAACAACTCTTCTTGTGATTGCGGGTTCAAGTTGTGTACAGATCCTTGCTTGAGACCAACCGCAAAGACGTGTAGAAACAATAGAAAGCGTTTTGAGAGACGTTTATTGACATGTGTACAGCGATGATTGTCCAGTCTTTACACACAGAGAAGAGAAGAGAATGGAGGAGTCACAAAACAAAATGCACAAATTTGAGACACAAAATCACGAATCAACAACAAAAAAAAAAAAAAAAGTGTAAACCCCTCTACAAAAATACAAATATTTCTGTGTGGGTAACGTGATCAGAGCAGTTTTGTATTTTTACGGGGGATGCACACAACAACATTAGCTCCGTATTCACTTATATACATGCATACAGTGAGATGTGAAGAGAGTGTGTACAGTTCCGGTTGTCCATCCCAAACAAAGTCTTTCTTTTAGTGAAAGACCCAAAAGGAAAAAGGAAAAAGGAAAAAAAGCCATGTGCCATTGACCGGCTGGCTGGCTGGCTGCTGCCATTAACTAGTGAATGAATGATCACCACCATTGGCCATTCATGCCAGTTCTTCTTGAGTTCTTTAGTTTTAGTTTTCGTGATTTATTTCCACAGTTTCATAGAAATAAAAAAAAAAAAAAAACATGTCATTTTTGAACTAAGAATGGCTCTGCCAAAAGTCTTGGCCCTTTGCTTTTCAAAAGTGGTTGATTCTCGTTCTCTTCCGTTCCTTTGCTTTTCAAGAGCTTGTTGAAACCAGTTTATACACTGGACTATGAGTGTAATCAGAGACTCTATGGTGGGGTCTGTAATTGGCCTCTGTGTACACATTCACTGAAAACAAAAAATAGATTCTGTCAGCTTGCAAGAAATCATTCAAAACTACATGTGTATACACTACACCTTCATACACACACTCGGCAGTAGTGGGGCTGTACACTCCGAGATACGGGCTTTGCAAAAGTGTAGACTTTCCACACAACACAAGCACTGTTGCCACAACTGTTTGTATGTACACACAAACACACTGTAACACATGCAGATTGTTGTGTGCTACACACACCCCGGTCCAAAGGGACACACACACACAACCATCAAAGCCCCAATTCTGCAATATTTGTATACACATCCTGTCTGATAGCCAATGCCCACCCATGGCTTTGGTGTGTAATGTGTACACATCGCAGTGTGTACAAATGTGTACATGCACATGTATTCGGTGCCAAAAGAGTGTAACTGGCCGTATTACTCTCAAGTGTAATTACCACTCTTTCTATTGGCCATGTGTATTTGAATAGCTCCTAAATCACAATGTCTATAGTGCATGTTCGATATTTCATCAAATGTGTACACAATTTTTTGCACTGGTCTTGTGTACACCACCACCACACCCCGCTTGTCTGTCATTTATTCCGATAAAACGCCTATTTCGTATACACTCCGTACACTGCACAAATAACATGTTGTTATACATATTATAGTACATGTCTTGGCCTTTTTAAACCCTACATCATGAGTGTGGGGGTCCTCAACTCCTGGTCTCTATATACACATTATTAATATCAACAACAACAACAAAAACAAAAAAGCCAAGATGCACTAAAATACTAATATTATTATTGTTGAAGTGTTGTCCCATTGCCCCGTACAAAAACAAAAATCACTCCTTTTCCGTCTTTGAAGCCCTAATTGAATGAGGGTGCTTCTGTGTACATGTACGGCAATGGTTTGTACACATACTTCATTTCTGCCTCTCGTGTTCTAATGTGTTTTAGTCTCATGGCTTGTTGTGTAGTACACACACATCAGCTGAACTAAACAGTGTTGAATAATACTTAATTACCATTGCCAAAAGGAAATGTTCACAACTTCAGCTACACAAGAAATAATCAATCAATCAATCAAGTGTTTAAACATGGTTTGAACCTTCTTTTGAAATCACACACCTCAAATTGAAAAGCAGGGTCGTTTAATTAACTTGGCACTATAAATGGCAGTTACTTCTGTACCAGTTGGATGAATTGCAGAAACCTAATGCTGGCAAGTATAGGAACAAAAAATTGCCTCGAGCCGGATTCGAACCGACGATCTCGTCATTACTAGTGACGCGCCTTACCAACTTGGCCATCAAGGCTTTTCATATTAAAATTTTGAGGATGTACTATCGAATCGCATACATTGAAAGTAAATACAAGACGTAATCTTGCAAGATGGTACTTTTCTAATTAACGAATCACTTTGCAATTTCATTCTCAACCAGTAAATACTATAGTCTACTTTGTGAATATCACCTATCTAGACTTTAATTGAATTATATTTAGAGGGGTGAGTCACTGGGCAATGAACAACGTACAAATGTTGTACAGTAGCCATAAATATCAAGAAAAATACAAATATAATTATGCTTAATGTGATTATGCATCATGATCTGTTTTGTTCTGTTCTGTCGCATCTCCCCTCAATTCAACGGCTGCCCGTAGCCTCTGCAGTCTCCTTCACCTTCAGTTGTGTACAAATCATGAAAGTGAAATGTCCCCAACTGTTTGGTCCCGGTTCATCAAAATCACACCCAGAAATAAAACAAAAACAAAGCCCCCCCCCCTCTTACAGCTTGTGTTCCGACTAAACGGGTCTTGCCTGTTTCAGATCAAATGAGCGGCGGGGGGAACAACATAAATTGTTGGCGCCACTCCCACCACTTTCTACACATGTTAGCCGAACGCAGTAGCATAAATTATTTGAGCCATTTTTTGATTTATGCCATTTTCCTGTCTTTGCATTTATTGATATTTAGGCTTGTTCTTGCAAAAACAAAAATGAACAATGCCATAACATTGTCAGCGTATGTATAATCCTGAACTATTAAAGCGACCGTATTGTAGCCATAATATGCACTGAGCCACATGACTATACACTTTTTCTTTGAAATTTTCGACTAAATACGCTGGCTCTCATAGTACAGAATCATCATCATGCCATTTCCACTTAGCCACGAATTGGATTCGTCTTTGGCATAGTCAAGCTACTGACTTGTCCCCCGTATGTCTCATGCTTTTCTTGATAGAAAGTTCTGGGTTTATCTCCTTGTTGAACTACAAAGGTATCCTTGCTGGACGTGGTAACGTGTGACAACCTGTACATTAGATGTTGCAGCGTGCTAAGCAGTCATCTTTCAGGACACAGAACAGACCAGCTTCATTCTTTTGATACATTTTGTGTATGATTTGTTCGAGACCCAACTATCTCAAAACCGTCCAGATGTGTATAATAGTGGTGATGGCCGCTCATAGTTCCATGTATCAAGATTTTACAAAATATTCACTCCACACAACTTTGCCAATAGTAAAGTAATAAAATCTGCAGGCAAAAAAAAAAAAAACAGGAACATGAGACATTTGCCTACATCTCGAATAATTAATTATTCAAAGCAATAATTTTTTGTTTTTCGCTTCCATCCTAAAGTTACTTGTTCTACCGTCTATATTCATCAGAGCTGACAAGCAGGTCAAATGCTTTAATATAAGCTGAACAACCTTTTTCAAATCACCTAGGATGAGCCAAGTGTTGATAAAACTTCAGTGATTTAAGACTAAAAAACAACATTGTACATTACAAAAATCTCCAAGCGCTGCTTAAATTCTATACACTCCAAACCATCTGTAATTGTAGTGGTCATTATCTCTGTTCGCTATTTACCTGACAAAATACATATCTTTGACCAATCTTTTTTGTTTGTTCGCTCATATATCTCAAGACGAAAGTCAACATAGAATGTCTGCCTTGCAATTATCCGTTCTATGAGCCTTTATGAATACGCTCTTTACTATATATTTCTACAAATCCAAAAGCAAAAAAAGTTATAGAATTTTAACTTGAGCATGCCTTTTGCGTATGAAATTGCTTCAAATTCTATCCGTTTGCTGTTTTGTTTATTGTTGAAACTTTGTAATTCAAACAGATATGGTGATACAAAGGTTAAGAAGATGAAGTATACACTGGCACTAAAAAATAGCAATTTACTATTACTAAAAATGAAAAAATCCAGACAACATTGAAACAAACTTAACTACTATAGTCAAAACCTACCAAAAAAAATCAAACAAATCACTTCTTTATTACACAATTGACCACTGCTAATAACCATTTTAACAGATCAGTTTACAATTATATTCTAAGTAAAAATTTATTGCTCATCAACAGGATTGACTTTTCTGTTACTTGCAAAAGATCTTAGCAATCTATCACCCAAGTTCCCAGTCATAAACATATAAAGATTATTGTCAGTCGTCTCGGATTCTGAAAATGAATGGGCTTCTGATGGCCGCACATATTCTTTTGTAGTGTTGCGTTTTGAGCTTGCATCATCCTTACTCTTATCTCTATTTGATTTGGTTGTAAATACATCTGAATAAAAGTTATCGGCAAACGAGTTTCCAAAGATCCAAACAAACCACTTATTCTTAAGAGGATTTTCGTGCGGCATCTTTACAAAGTTTTCATAAAACGTGTCTTCATCTTCTGGTATTTGTATTACTATAGAAGATTATAGTTAGTAAAAATGTCGAAAAACTTTTTGTCGGATACCTTACCAGACATGTAAAAGTTTTGAATTAGATTTACTTGTATTTCCAAAACAAACCCAACAACTTTTGAGCACAGTGTAAAAGTAATTGAAAATGGTTTGTACATTGGGTATAGAGCAATTGAAAAAAAGTGAAGAGTCACAGTAAAGATCAACCGATTGATGAACGAAAATGGATGAATCATGAATTTTTGACTAGATTTGGATATTGAAAATCAAGCTGCAATATTGCGAATTCCTTTACAAATGCAAATTATAGTCCTTAACAAAGGCGTTTGATGTGATATCTCATAGCCAGACTTTGCATTAGTGACGAAACTGCTCAAGCTTCACAAACAAGATACAAACTGGTGTAATAAATAATTAGTGAGGTGTCAACATAGATTCAACGTGTTAAAAGTTTTCAACATTCAAAACTACTCAAAAGTGCGACACAAAGTATGTTGTCACATACTATCAAAATTAGCATACAAATGTATTAATTATGAACCTTGTGTAGTTCACAAAAATGATTTTGTTCATTATGTTCTATGTTAACAATACAGCAAATTGTATAGCTTTGGAAAAATACTCTAGTTTAAACGTTTGTCGTGATTTGCCAACACTCTCTTGTTTTGATCACAGATGATTCATATCCAATTCATCACTTATCAACAAAATTATAAAAATTTTGAAACTGTCTTTCAAGCAAACGCTCTAATTCAATAGGCTTTGCTTTAGCTCTATACTATTGCTTTTGTTTAACATTTTTACATGCTGCTACTAAATGTAAAATGTAGCATAAGGAAAAAATACTCAACATGTATTGGCCGAAACACAGTTAACCAAGTATAGTTTTAAGCTATAAAATTTGAAGACCTTTTCTATTGACAAAATGTGTGTTTAAGCATATCAAAGTAAGTTGTGAGCTATTTTATTTAATCAAGGTTAAAGAAATCAGCTTGTCTGAGCTGTTTAGTAAGTATTAAGACAAAATATTGATTTTCAAATGAAATGCCTTGAAAAATGCTAGTACAGATGTAAACATATTAGACTTAATAAACACTCTTTTACATGTTTTACAGTATAACGTTTTCCTACCCGCTATCGGGCAGACCCGCCGTCGGTCACTTTGTACAAAAAGTAACAAAAAGTCACTTTAAAACACGTCGTTGATCAGAGAAGAGATCCACAAGTGTAAAGCTCGTATCTTCGACTTCGTTTGCATAGTATGAAGAGGTGATGGCTGCAGAAAAGTCTCAAAATAAGAAAGAAACAGACAAGATGTTTAGATTGTTAAAAAAAGGTGTATAGAGTTTGATAAAAGCATGAAATAACCAAGTGAATATGTAAATAAAGTCGAAGATACGAGTTCTACACTTGTGGATCTCTTCTCTGATCAACGACGTGTTTTAAAGTGACTTTTTGTTACTTTTTGTACAAAGTGACCGACGGCTGGTCTGCCCGATAGCGGGTAGGAAAACGTTAATATTATCAACTATTAAAATGACTTGATTGATAAGTTTTTTTCGCGCTGCTGAGCTTTGCTAGAAATGACTCTTACTGATCTTCCAACTCAATATAAGGGTCTGTTGTATCTAAGAGATTTTAGAAATTTTCAGTATTGAACAGACCACCTATAACTTCAAATTTAGACTCTGTTAAATCTATAAAAGCACACACAAATCAGTATCCTGACAAAACATCACATGCAAGTGATTAGACAAAAAGACAAAAGTCAGTTTACGAGAATAATAAAAGAAAGAAATTGAAGAGGTTAGAAATATAATTTAAGGGTATACCTGATGAAATTGCTGCTGTTATTGAAGTCAAGAGTGAAAATGCAAATTTATTGGTAGAGTTGGAATTTTCCATTCTCTTGCTTTTAAAAACTATTTTGGTCGTGCTATAAGAATGCAATATTCGTTATGTGAAATTATCTTTCGAAAGTACAATGGTTGAGTTATGCACTAAGAGTGATCACCACTGTACATACTGTGACTGTGAACTCTATTACTTGCAATATGAAAGTTATAGCTTATACCTAAACATAACCGACTTACAACTAAAAACAAAAGACAACATACCAAGGTTCTAAACATGACATTGCATAGTAACAATATTAAAAGTTCAACAGTAGTATTGGCAATCTGATGAAATGGAGTTTTAGATGACAAGTTTAAGATGTGTTTGAAGCAGACTGTTACTTATCAATAGGATGAAGTTTCTATAAAATATAAAGTGGATGCGTTCAATGAAGAGCTTTCTGGAAGATTTTGATTGGATACAAATTTGATATTGTACTGGCGTACATTGACCACAGGATTTTCTTGAAAGTTGCAATTGAGTAATACAGTATCCATATTTCAATACCTCGAGCTTCTGGTATCAAATATGTGTATATGATAGTAGTCCATGTTTCATATTATGTGAAGCATAGAAAACATTTTCGTATTAAACTTGACCAGCACATTTATACACATTCATAAAGCTGAAAACTGATGAAATCTCTGTATATTAAATCTAGAGTACTGAGTTGTTGTAAGATAATGCTGTCTACCTGGACTAATAAAATAGTAATCTAAATATTCTGATGAAACCAAAGAAAATAAATTGAACAGTGTGGTACCTCACAATAACTGTTGATCCTAGTATGAGATCTGGATACGTAAATGCAATGTTTGTCGATAAGAATACCAATGCTCAGCACAAATACCAACTGTGAGACAAATGATTTTTGAGAAATAAAAACTATCAGAGTAGACTCTGCAAGTATTCAACAAATATAGTTAAGTGTTAATCAAAGGATGCTCATGTGCAATTATGGCTATATAAATCTACGAAATCAAAATAGAAAATTACATCCAAACGAGGTTCAAGTCAACGACATTGCTCTATAAATGCGGAATATGTTGTATTTTACTAAATTTTTGATCAGCGTTATGCAAAAGAAAAAACTGAGCAAACATAGAAGAGTTTCAACAAGAACTAGAGTTGATAAAATGTACTAAGCATTTGTATCTTGACAACTTTTCAACCACTGCTGTGGTTGTAGCGCGGGCCAATTTGTGAAACTCCGAAGCATCATACGTCCCATGACCAACTCAACCCAAGTCATTCTGATTGCTATGAGGACACAGTACACATTGAGTCATTAGCAGATACAGAGATACGTAAGACCCAGTTTTGCCAACGCCTCTTTTGTTACCAAGACAGATTAGTGATCGATTCGACGCTATAAAAAACTCCGAGTTTACTGGATTGATTTTAAGTCTTCATTTTCACAAGTGATACACATATCTGGATATGAATTCATGTATAGAGACTTTGATGCTCAACAATCTTAAAAAAACAAAAACAAAATTTGCAAGAATACCATGGGGCATGGGTGTAGATTTCATTTGGCGTAGTCTAGAATTGACCAATTGAAAATTCTCTTCAGGCTCTTTTTAAGCGCTGAGCGTTAGTTTACTGACACCTATCAGCCGTGCCTGTCCTAACTGAATCTACCAGAGTCCGCCGTTTTTTTTCACCAAACCCCGACTGAAGTTACGTAAGGCCGATCTTAACTGTATGTACCCACACTTGCTTGCTAGTTGACCACATCCTCGGGGCTCTGTGCCATGGGGGCGGCATTGATAGGGTCGCGGTAACCGTGCTCGTGACGATAGCGGCATCATTAGCAGTAATAATAGAGTTATCTGTGGGCAGCAATAAGAACAGGCAGTGACGCTTGCTTCTCAAAGGTCGGCGAACCTTATCCTCTCCCATCGAGAAAACAAACAAAATTATCCCAAAAACCCGTTCTGACAAATTCAAAACTACATTGATATCCATTCATCTGCCAATACTCTCTCCACTTGAGTAACACTTTTCACACCCAGACGTTATACGTTTTTCGTTTTTCAAATGCCCATCGACTCATCTGATCGTGTATAAGAAGATTTTATCCACCTACGTATATTCTGCGTCTCCGTTCACTTTTATTTTACCCTTTTCTTCGTTTCAATTTAAAATATCTTGGACAAATACCATTCACATCTTGAGTATATTCATTCCACGCATCTATCTACCCTTGAAACAACGTGCTTCACATCTCAACTGCATCAAAAGCTAGAAGCAGCTTTACCGGAAACAACATCTACAAGTACAAAATTACAGAATTTGTCCAGCATCTGTATCAGACTTGACATCGATCTTTTTCTCTTTCAAGCTTCTGTCGTCTACATCATTTCACATCTATCCCTACGTCACAATGATATCTGAATCGCCAAGTAGTCCTAGCAGATCCAACACACCTCATCTTGAAATTTCGTTTAACGACTTTCCTCAAGAAACACTAGACACAGCGCTAAATCAAACATCCCCCAATAGTTTTACCAATGAGAAATCTGTCAAGTCTCTGGGAACCAAAGAAATGGCTGCGCTGTGCGATCAGAATTGCGATCAAAACTGTAACTCGCCATGTGAATGGGCCGCTTCTAACAGTTCAAAGAACAAGGGCCAAACTTCTACCACAACTGCTCTTCTAGATGATCCTAATCCAAGTATAACCTCAGATGGAAAGCCAAGAAAACATATACGTCGGGCATGTTTAGAGTGCAGAAAGCGCCATATCAGATGTGACGGCGTCCTTCCTATATGCAAGAAATGTTCCGACGCAAATCGTGAATGCAATTATGTTCCTAGCAACCGAGGAGGCGTCAGAATACCGAAGAAAAAGATACTACAACTGCAACAAAAAAACGAAAACGATCCGGCTTCTACAATGCAAAGGCAATTTCGGGTATCCGCAAATATTTCTGCCCCTTCATCTGTATCACCCAATACAATTGATTCGCCACCGCTGCCCAAAAAAGACAACTTTAGACCATGTATGCTGTCATCGTTGACTAGTTCAAAACCCAACTCTTCAGCCACCCTTGATTTTATGAACCATGATGACTCAAGACTAAATTCTTCATCTGATAAAATTGATGATTTTCAAATTACGCAACAAGATTCAAGCCCTGCTTTAGTACCTCAGACCCAAAAGGCTGTATTACCTACACATGAAAATCCGGCTATTTATCAAAATACTGAGATACAGGATGTTATAAATGGCGTTGTATCTCTTTCGCCATATGACGAAAGACAAACACCAAAATTTGGCCTGTCTCCCGCGTCCTCATATCCTGATTCTTCTGGTGCATATCCTTTTGATTCTTATATCATTAGTCCTAACAATGAGATGAAAGCACACAGCGATTCCAACAATGATATCATCAATCTTTACTACAGCAATTTCCATTCCAAACATCCCATCTTACCTGCCAAAGAGCAATTTCATAGTTATATTTCTATTGTCAAAGGTGAAGAGCTATTAAAAGTAATGGAGCTAATCACATACATTATGACATCTGGCCCGCCTAGCTTAGACAACTTGCTTCCGAGAATACAGCGCGTCAAAGAGGTAGTACAAAAAGCACAAAACGATCTTGTCAAAGTCCAGTCTTCATTATTACTGACTATTGCAGCCCATTTATGCACTGATAATGATACTTCTGTGTATCTGAGAACTTGGTGTTTTGATGTCTGTAACAAGGCCGCCTCGAAATATTCTTTGTCCACTCCATCTGACGCCGGTAGTTCCTTTGAACAAAGCTTTCCTTATGAGTACTTTAGTAGTCAAAGAACATATGCTCTGGATAGTCAACTGTTCACTGATTTGATTGCAAAGGTTATGCATGAATCATACTTTCTAGATGTCATGTTTGCCGTGATCTCTCGAGGGGCCATTTCGCCATTTGCAGAAAGCAATATGATTGATAATATCCCTATCCAAGATGAACCGGGGTTCGCGTACAAGAGTCGGTTCAAGACAATAAAAATTGTCAAGTCTATAATTGTGACTCTCGCTACTCTGGGATCAAGTTTACATGCATCGGCGGAGTTTCCAAGGCTTGAAGCCATGCTCACTACATATCAAGGCTATATGTCAGACGAAGTTGATGGTTATAGTCATTTCCCTCCGTTAATTGACGATTCTGGTGTGATCAATGATGGAATACATCAAGCAAACATGATGCTTAATTTTGCATCGATTTTGCTGCATTTCCCTTTTTCGAGTCTTTATCAAAACAAGCTTCCAAGTTACGTGCAGTGCACCACTGATTCGGTTCCAATTGTGCCCTTAAACAAATTAAACATATCTCGACAGCGGACAATTGTTAGCACTAGACACTGTATACAAGCTGCCAATAACATAATAAGAATGGTAACCGATATGGGCAGTTCAAGTATACCTGGACGCACACCTCTGTTCACATGCTCACTTTCAATGGGGATGCTGGTTCATATGAAAGCGTATCATTGGCTTACACGGCCAAATGAGTGTGGCAATACCCCAAAAATGGACGAATCCCACAGGAAAGATGAAATTGAACTTTATGAGGCTTACATCAAGCTCGCAACTAGTTCGCTTAAGATCTACGGTACTAGATGGATTTTGCCAACTAATCTTAATACGAGTTTATGTAATGTCATGTTCAATGTCCTTCCGGAGCTATATGAGGCAATTGTCGAGACAGAAACTAGCAAGAAGCGGAAAGCTGATGACGATCTATTTCTAGAGAAGGACTGTTGGATGAAGAACTTGAAATTAGATGATGACAGCTATTCCATGGGCAAACCTACACTGGATATTTTTGACCAGCTGTTTGATTTGAATTTTACGCCTACAAATTTGTTTGATGAATGAATGCAATAATATTATTATCTGAGATTTATTTTATGTACATTATCTTTTTTATCATAATTGATTTAAGTTGATCCCTTGAAACTCCATGTATTATCAAGTCAAAAGCAATGTGCTATCGCTGTATCTATGCCTACAATCACGATGTAAATTGAAGTTTTCACAAGCCGAACAGTTACAACTTATACATCAAAAAACGATGACTGAGGGCTTTGATTATTGAAAATGGTTTTGTGAGAGTGTGGACCCTTGATGATTGTACAGTCGAGTCTTTGCTGAAAAGACATATTGAACTTTAAACAACAGTGTGTATTTGACTTAAAGATCCAGGTGTTGAATTATGTTTTAAAATAATCGATGCCAATTCAATTGTTCGCCAATATGTGGGTGTAGTGAACTATCTGACCTCCGGTCTATCCACAGGTAAAACGTAGCCACACATATTTAGATGTCTACATTACAAGGTGAAGCACGCACTGTCGAAACACTTGATAGTTGATGAAGCATCACGAATAACAACTTGTGTCGCTTAGAAGCTTGTGTGTCCAGTATGTATCGTGCAACATAGAAATGTGTTCAGCGTAGACAAGATCTACAAAGTATGAGATCCGATCTCCGTAGAGTTATCGAACGTTCCCATATGGTACGAAACTAGTACGGGATGTGTACATTAATGTCTATCATGCTTCTATCAACCCTATGTTGATTTTTGTACACTTTAAAACATTCCCATTGGTTCAAGCATACAAACAAAGTTACCCGGCATATAGCTTTAGCCGCTGCCCTAGGTCTTCCCCGAAATGTGTACATGCAAAATCTACATCTGCCGTACCAAAACGAGATTAATGACTGATGTTGAATTGAACGGCTGCATAGTAGAATCTGTGAATACCGCTGCGATTCACCATAGTTCCTTTCGTTCATTTCTTTCAGGGTGCCATAAGCCCTAGATACCTCTCCCCGTATGTAACTGTCTAGCTTAAAAATGACTTGATTGCAATTCTTGACATCTTGGAAAGAAAACATGTACATGGCTACGCAACTACATAGTGGACTGACATCGATGATTGCCATGCCAATGTACCATTCGGATGTTCTGACCCCCGGAACACAAACTTTGACCCTCATAAAATTTCTGGCTAATTTGGGAAGATGGCTTAGTCATAACGTGTTTACTCGCTTAATATTTCAATATTACCTTTGAGCTTATAGTCTTCCTTTTCCTACCTTTAACAATCAGTGTGCTTTTATATTTACCATGACGAAGTGTTTTGATTACGATGCGATAGTGATTGGAGGAGGCTTCAGTGGAATCTATCAGACTTACAAACTACGAGAATTGGGATTCAAGGTTCATGCGTTTGAACGTACCAAGGGTTTAGGCGGGGTTTGGAGAAACAACATATATCCAGGCGCTCGAGTTGATTCGGAAGTTCCAGTATATCAACTATGGATTAAAGAGTGTTACGAAGGATTCAACTTTTCTCAAAGGTTCCCAGACTGGCGTGAGATCCAGCAGTACTTTGCTCATGTTGAGAATCGATTGCACGTCTCCAAAGACTACGATTTTGATTCATTTGTGTCTGATGCTCATTTCAACGCGGAAACAGGAAGATGGACTCTGAACGTTCGAGGAGCTGGTGCTGGTACCTACACAACAAAGTATCTTTGCGTTTGTACTGGATTTGCCTCTAAAAAGTACATTCCCGACTTTAAGGGACTGGATAGATACAAGGGAATCATGCATCACACAGCTGAATGGCCAATCGAACAAATTGACTTGGCGAACAAAAAAGTTGCCATAATTGGTACTGGATCCAGTGGTGTCCAGGTTATACAAGAAATTGGTGCGCATGTTGAACATCTTACTGTTTTCCAAAGAACGCCTAATGTAGCGATACCTATGCGCCAGAAGCAAACTGATGAGGCCTACGAAGACTCAAGAAAACCCTACTATGACGAGATATTCAACAGCACCCTGCACAAATCGATTGGAGGATTTGAATTTGGATTTGATCCGCGGTCAGCTCTTGAAGTGTCACCAGAAGAGCGAGAGGCGCTATTCGAAAGCTGCTGGGAAATGGGAGGATTTCGTTTATGGATTGGAACTTTTCACGATGTATGGACAAACCGTGAGTCGAACGACCTCCAGTACGACTTTTGGAGAAAAAAGGTTCTAGAAAGAATCAAGCGTCCAGACATGCGAGATAAGCTAGCGCCGGTAAGAAGCAGTTGCACTTTTTGTGGTAAGAGACCGTCGCTTGAAAATGGATATTTCGAGATTTTCAATCAAGATAATGTTGATCTGATCGACGTGAACACTGATCCAATAATCGAATTCACGGAAAAGGGCATTATCACAAAAGAGCATGGCGAAATGGAGTTCGATGTAATTGTTTTGGCTACAGGGTTCGATGCAATCACTGGCGGACTAACCCAAATCAACATCACAGGCCTATCTGGGCAAACTCTTAAAGACAAGTGGAGCAATGGTGTATCGACATATCTCGGAGTATGCACATCTGATTTCCCCAACATGTACTTCATGTATGGTCCGCAGGGTCCAACTGCTTTTTCCAATGGTCCAACCTGTCTTCAAGTACAAACTGATTGGATTACAGATGCCATTTTACACTGTGAAAGAGATAACCTGAAATACATTGTTCCGAAACGGGAAATCGAAATTTTGTGGGGTCATCATGTTGCTGATTTACAATCGCGGACTCTGGTGGCAGAAACCAAATACTCCTGGTATACTGGATCTAATATTCCTGGTAAAAAGGTAGAGGCGTTAAATTATGTTGGCGGAATTCCAAAATATCTTGAAGCTATAGGAGCCGAGGCTGACTCAGGATTCAAAAATTTCATCAAGGGTTATTGATTTATTGATTTTGACATCATTTCTACCTTGTTGAAAACTATAGGGACTTATAGTTTATTCACACACTCAGATCAGCTTATGGGATTAGTTGTACTTCTTTCCTGACAGCTTGAGCAGACACTACATAATTTCACGTATACATATCTACGTTTTTGCATTCCACAATTTATATCTGTACACACACATAGTACGCGGAGCATTTCAATATATCTACAATTAATATATTTTAATATTGTCTCCAAATTATGCCACATATATTCAACGATTTGTTGCAGCTTATTGCCTATTTGATTTGCTGTATCGCAGTTTCTAAAAACTGAAGAAGAGAGTATGAAGCTTGCGCTGCTATAGCTTAGTTGTCCATTTAGAAAAACAAAGCGATAAATACGCGTCCCTAGCATTGTAAATTGTAAACCAATTTCCGAATGAGGCAAAAATATAGTTACGTGTTTGAGAAATATATCTATGATTTTATTATCTACTATTGTATGACTTTACAATATACTTTTGGAAAAGGTTCGTCCCAAACCGGTGCAAGAACTGAAGAGAAAAGTGATGACATAGCGTTATAAGTAAGGACGAAAGTATCTTGTTACATTGTAATAAGATTATAGTTTATGATTTGTGTAATGCTCATCTCATCTATTTCAGTTGAAATAGTTAATTCTAAACTTTCAAACGCCCGTAGACATACGTCAAAAGTAATGAAATGGAACTAGCAATTCAAATTGGATTGAGTATTCTAAAGAGACTTCAAGCTAAGATTTTGATTAATTTGTATTATTTACCTTGTTGAACAGTTTGGATGCTGTATATTCGTGACAATGTGAAGCTCAAACTGTTAAACGTTGACTTTGAACGGAATCGGGAAGAGCTAAGATGAAATATCAACCGAAATAATGACAATGCATTGCTCAAGTTACAATGTATTACTTAAACTAAAAATTAGGAACTCTTGGTGCTGTAGCACTTTATGATCAAGCGATGTTGAGAGTATGAAAATGCAATATTGCAGCTTTTCTTCAAAACTATTGACAACTGAAAACTCAAATTGCAGCCATGAAACACAGTGTTGAAACTATGTTTGTAACTCTAATTATGCAATGCAAATGCCATAGTCAATATGTCTAATGAAAGAACCTTAAAATGCTATAATTCCTCTTTGAGAATATGCGCTGTAAGATGTTCTACAAATATTGAATTAATTGGAAAGTTTTTATCAAGGCATCGCAATTTGTACAATTTTTTAAGGTGTCACTATAATAATCAATTTATAAACCATTGAACAACTTATTGTGCTTTTTTGCTCTTGGATTCTCAGCTCTTGTGATTGTAACAAGGTAGAACTGCAAAATACATTTGTTACGTACATATTGGGTTATACTATCTACAGTGTACCAAAAAGCTGTTTCATTTTGAACAGACGTTACATCTCAACTTTGATTCATTGACTTCCATTTGAATGTATAACGTATATTGATAATAAATAATAAAGCAGTACTCTTCTTACTTTTTGTAAAGTGCCAGTCTGTCTTTTTGGACACAAAATTAAAGCTATTTTGTCGAGTCGCCATTGATATCATAAAATGCCTGACATTAATTGGAATTTGATCCAACAAGCCTTTGGCGGCCAAGAAATTGATTTCTGACCTTTTTTGCTAACAAGAGTTTTCAGTTCGTGTACAGTTAATTTTAGACTGAAAACAGCAAAGTCCACGTTTAAAAGCTCTCCAGTGGAATTAGAATTGGAAGACTGTATATACACAAGCCATTAATACAATCCACAGTTCCAGTTATTGATCCAATTCCAAGTCAGCAACCAATTTTAGTATGAGCAAGCCAATCATATAATTATGATTTACAACCAGCTGAATTCTGGTGATGGCCAGATAAAATAGTACACGGGCCATTCGCAGGACTTGAGTAAAATACAAATGTTTTTGTTGACTGCCTAGTTACCCACTTGTTGATTATATTCAGAAGAAAGGCAAATTCTTCGAAATAGTTAAAACCATGCTTTCAGCAGATTTGCTGTTACTTGGTGCTGATGAGTTGATTTTGGGATAGAATATTTGGTCAAAATAAAACAGCTTTTTGGCACATAGTAATCCGTATGTACATCTATATCAGCAAATTGTAATTTCCTTATCAAGATATTTTAGGAGTTTTTCGGGTGGAGCTACAACTTTTCATGTTATCAACTGAAATTAAAATACATATCTGCAAGCTTTTTTGAGCAGGTAATTTAAAGATTGCTCTACTTTCCTGAACAAACAGAAATATATGTTTGGTGAAGCGTACTATAATGCGCTTAAAAGCCAAATTTGTAAAGGTATGGCTAACCTTCTTTGCGAATCTGAAGTAAACAAAGTATTTACTAAAATAGAAGGTCATCGCTTTTTGACAATAAGCGCAAACGTAAGTTAACCTTTATTATTATTGTAATTTCTATTTGTGGAATAACATTGAGCTTGCTCACTAAATAAAATCTATATCCACCCAGGCTGTCAAAAACATGTGCACTTATAATGGCCATTATTTTCTTTGATTTCCCCATTGCTCGGTAGGTCTATACATATTGCTATTGGTATTTATGATAGTGTTTACAAACCATTATATTTTATATGCTGGATCATGAAGACGTGCAATTAATTTTACGTAAAATGTTCACTCTATTCGAAGCTTGGCCTCGTATATCATATTGTAAAAGCCATGCTGCAAGGAGTTGTCTACTTACGGGCAAACGTGTTAGAGTTTGGATGTGTATTGATAATGTTATTTATAGTACATCAATTTCTAGATACTCAAACCGCAGATCAATTTTCAAACTGTTAGTATGGGGGCCCGCTATCCTTGAATGATGCATTTCACATAAACAGGAATCATCCTACAAATTCAAAATTGACATAAAGTCACTAGAAGTCTTAAGATGGTTTCTGAACAAAAATACTGTCAAATGCCGGATACAGATTGTACTGGTAGCCTCCGGATTCCATAAATTAAATTTGTTTGTTTACATGTTTATACAGACTTTTTAAAGTATCAGTCAGTGGTCTGTTTCTCGCTCATGTATTCTTCTAGTAATTTTACTGCTATCACCAAATGTTACCCAATAGATATGCCTTGAAATGTTGTTTTGTGCTATCTACCAAACAGTAAAACTTAGCAAAAAGCTGATGAGATGAGCTCCAGATTCAATATTTTGAGCACATGTCCTACATGAAAGCTATTTTTAACAACAATAAGATACATTTTGCATGGCTCTGAATATCATTCCACAATTATCGGTCATTACCGTAAATGTACCTTGATTATCAGGAAGCAAATCTATTTAGTACCTTGCCAGTATTCGTATTTGTATCCAATGTAGACCAGGCATAGCTTCTATCACGCAACTTCCTTGAATTTCCAGTAAAACAATAGATATGCTTTTGGCAATATGATTGAATTTTATTGACGATTCAGTTAGGTTGGACATCAAGTAACAGAAAAGCGTTAAAATGTACTGCCCTGTTAAAGAGCGCATGTAATATGAATGTGCGTACAAAGCATTTCAGTGGATACAGACAAACTTAGTTTTGTGTACGCTTTGCTTAATAGATAGAAAGTTCATGAGCAGTACTAGGCAATTAAATGATTCAATGGGACTGAGCAGCGCTCAAGTGATGCGGAGTAGTTAAAGGTTGCTGTTCGTTGATGAGCTGTGTTCATGACATCGCTGCTAGCAAAGGAAAAGTTTCGCTTTTTACAATGAAAGATACCCAAAGTCGTAAGTTTTGGACCATAACCAAACACAGTAACTTTTTCCAAAGTGAATACGCCTGACCACAATATTGAAATGTTGGAAGATGATAAAAAATACATGATACTTTCAAGAAGAGTTCTAAAAACGAAATTGTAGATGTAAATGTAATATTTTGCAATCGTGCTTCAACTTCGACTTATAACAAGTTTGCTCCGAACCAGACAGTTGGTGTATGATTTCGAAACCATTACGTTTACGAGGAAGCATTCTAGTGCTTGTTGGTTGTTCTGACATCCATTGCCTTGCTTTGTTGACCATGCATTGGTTCTTACTATTTGCGTGTTTCCCTATTAATAACTTGACTTTTTGCCATATGCAAACAAGCTTCAAGTTGCTCTTTACAGATATACACAAAGACAGGACCCCTTTTGATAGATGATTTCAAAGATTTGAGAGACCGTACTGTCGACATTGTCGTAAGATCTGTCTTGATATATTTCACCAAATAAAACAGAAAGGACATGGCTTCGAGATTTTCATATAAAGTTCTACAGATATAAATATAGGCTCAGCACCCCTCTGGAAACGTACCCCTCCAGAAACAAAATGTATCCAGTTACACCTGGCGACCATCAATGAACAAGTTTCTCATGTAGACTTTGTCTAATTGCAAATATTTAAAAGATCCTTGTTCATTGATGGTTGCCGGGTGTAACTGAATACATTTTGTTTTCGGAGGAGTACGTTTCCACTGAGCCTATATATTCTGATATTCATTGTATCGACATATCACGTTTTGCTGAACGTGGATAGATGTAATTTTGTGTACCTTCCTTGTCATAGTAGTACTTCAGCATCACGCTTTTTTGTTTTATTGAGCTTTGCAGTATCAATTAATAGCCTTCTAGCGTCTCTTCACAAAAGCTCTAATTGACGTAAAAAATATTCAGTGCCATTTATAGCTTCATGAACATTTGCCAACTTTACCGTATTTGTGTTACTTGGCAAACATAACTGGTCTTTTTCTTGTTGCTTCGACGGCCTCTTGACATATCTTTCCTCTTTATTTTATTTCATTCTTGAGCTGCAAGACATTTTTCCCTATTTGAGTTCTGTGTGCTTTCTTGGGAGATGCTAAAATATTTGAAGGGGTGGTGGTGGCTGATATAGGTGGCTGGGCGTATATCCAAATAGGAGAACAACTTGTTTTTAACACGCTTTAGAGAACCTTTAAAATGGCTTTTTTAAACAATGTTGTAATCATCCAAAGAAAATGGGAGAGGCAACATACTGTGTCATGATTTTGCTCTTCTGACACAAGGCAAAGGCTATACGTCGAGGCCTAGCTCTGTTGTGAGTGTGGGTAAAAACCAATTTAATTCTGGATTTGAAGTCTCCGACAGACCAACTAATTCCATTCAACATGACAAGACATTACATGCTTTAAAGAGATTGGCATATTCGTACATTTCTGGGGTTTCAAGAGATCCACGTGAAAAGTTGTCGATATCAAGGGATTTCAGAAAATGCCTGTTTTGCTTTAAAAGCAAATTGCAAAGGATGGCTTTTGGTGCAGGCTGAACCTTTTATCGCTAACTAACTTTGGGATCACAACAAAACAACAGAGACTTTGAGTTGTTTGAATAGAATAAAGTGATTCATTCACAATGCAAATTTATACATCTTTACTTTTTTACAAGAAGAATTTGATGATTTTGAAAAGGAAAAAAAAGTGAACATTGGAAGCTAAGACGAAAAGTATAGCCTATAGTCTCACAACTACTGCAAGACGAACTACGAGCTAATTCAAGTGAAAAGAAGACACAATAAATGTCTTTGTAAACTGACCTTTGAATCGAGCAGTGCTAGAGTCTAAAGACGAAAACACTGGAATGCTGTTTAAAGGAATATGATTCTTTCCCATTTTTTGTCACTTTTCTGGCGCGCTGTCTATAAAATTGATGCTTTCACTATCAATGTGTATAATTTTGATATCACAGCAATTCTACATCGTTACAGTCTGAGCGCATTGCTTGGGACTTGCCACAGTAGTCCCTAACACACTGCCCGTCATTTGACTATATTATGATGATACTGTCAATAGTTTCAGTAACTCAGAAGTTAGAAGCTTGCATGCAGTTATACAGATTCCAATATCATGAACTAATGCAAATTGTGTGAAAAAATTGGAAGCACAATCGATATAGATTCTTTAGGTGTAGAGCTGAAGCACCGTCCGATTTTTTAGAAACCCTGCATCCTCACTAAATATACAGTTTCGTAGACTTTTAACATCGAGCCTTGAGTCTTACAGTGAGCATACTTTTTACACCGGGCTCTGAGTCGTTGCTCTTGTGACACAATGATGTTTTAGTACTTGTTGGTGCTTTGCGCCTGTAGCAACAAAATACTATGTCTGGTTAACTCGTAAGAAATGCATTGCTCGAATTTTCTTGCTGATGTGGAGGCATGGACGAAGCTTTATGCGCCCGGCCCAAACATTAAAGGCCATCTTGATATCTTTCAAAGTACCATAGCAGACCCCGACTGCTTGATACCATGAAATACCTTGTACCAGGCATCAGCTCAACAAAGAGAATGCTGAAACTAGATATGAAAACGTGTAGGGTTCAGAATAACATAGTGAGGAACATTTTACCAACCCGTTTCTGCTTGATAGGAGTTTCGGGAACTTACCATCTACGCACAAAAGCTACAATAAGGAAATAACAGTCCAAGCTGATAAAAACCACATTCGTGTATGTAACTTAGTCTCGGATATATACGTGGACCGTATCGAACCGACTCAAAGACATATCACTAAACGATATAGACTGACTCTGAAGGAAATAGTGCAGATTCCTTACAAACATTCATATTTAAATCGATGAGGTAGATGGGGAGAAAACAAAAAACAAAGACAAAGTTTATTTCCATTGGGGGCCTAGCATGAAATACACCGCGTACCTGCCTATGAACATGTGCTTTTTTTCTTAAAAAAACAACTTTAAACAATTCTGCTGGAACAATACACGACAAGAAGAAATAAAAGTTCAAACTCAACGACTGACAGTGCAAATTCAATAGCAGATTGACATGCTTGTATGCGCGAATGCGCTTAGACATCGTGCTACAGGTGTGGTTGTGAACCGATCCAACGCTCAAGCCAAAGCCATGAATGCCACTGCAGATGCATCTGTGTCCCCAGCAAAAGGTGTAATTACAACATGTACATTTGTATTTGACGGCTTTGAATATACATGTACACAATACTGATGAATGATTGCAACTGGCAGTGAAATGGGGTACATCAGGCAGGTAGGCCAACAGGTACTCAGGCAGAGATGAGATGTCTAAGAGGTTAATTAGAGTTGTCTCCATCATTGTTTTACAAAGAAAAAAAAAGGAAGTTTAGCCAAATGACTAGATGGACGAGTTGTAACAAGTACGCAAATAGCTCAGATGGTATTACATTGGATTGGCTCACTAAAGACATTTAGGCATAAATCACATGGGCTACCGTGCATTTCCAAAAAACACTTTATTCAGAAAATTTCCAAGAAAAAGAAATTTGATGCCTTTAAAATAAAATACAGTTTTATTTTACTCCAATTGTTTAAGTTTCTTTGCGATGGGCCAATTTCAAAATAAAAATATTATACACCGTGCTCCATTTGTACATTGGCATCAGGAAAACTCAGTTTGCTAGCATTATTTAAAGAATCAAAGCAAGAGGGAATATGTTTATTCACAAGAATCGTACTTGGACTTGATAGAAGCATGGTTCCTCCTCATCAAGAGAAACGTAGAAACACACATTTTAGAGTATTTTGTAGAGTGTATTCTTATCCAAGTTTACATTGCACTGACTCCGGCAAGTCTCTCAAAAATTGTAATGAAATTTAAGACAAATCTGTTGATAGCTTTTAGGCTTATCATGCTATAAAGAAAAGCCTGGGGGTGATGTTAATCAAGACAACTAATTGTGAGAGTTAGTAAGGAACCAAAACCAAAAAAAACAACCAGCACGTTTTTACATTGCGTCTAGTACACATGCTCAAGTCACCAGGAAACCCATAAAAATACATTGTACAACGGCTTCTTCCAAGTCGTGTAACTTGGTTATCTGCGTATCGGCCTGCGTTGAGCCTGCAAAAATAGAAACAAGAGCAGTCGATGAAATAAATGAGGTTGGAGGCGGGTGTATGCCCATGTGTGGATCAATTTTGGCATAACCGGAACGTACTGTCTTTATAACTCGTCGAGAGCAAAAAAAAAAAGGAGGTTTAAAGAGGTTGGTCGGGCTGGGTCTTTTGAAGCAGACCTGCGACGTCAGCACACTTTTGCTCATTCAATCGTTTGCTCGTTTTCTTGTTCCTGATTTTTGTTCTTGACCATTGAAAGTTTTGTTTCAGCTTTTGAATTCAACTTGTATTTTTTTCCTTTTTTATTCAGAATTCGTTTTTGATTCAATACAACTACAAAACAATTAGTTTCTTTTTTCAATTACTCTGTGAGTTCATTGTGAACATCAGTTTTATTAGATTCTCTAAATTCATCTTTTGCCGTGTTATTTTCCTTTCTAATTTTTGTTTTGTTTTTTTTTACCTCGCTCTCAAACCTGCCATTTCATTTTTGAATTCGAGAAAAACCTTAATTATTTTTTTCAAACCTCTTTATATTTTATTTTTATTACCTTAAATTATTATATTCATACTTAGATATTAGAAACGATATAAATATAACCATTGATCCTGCAAAACTACCACCTGTTTGTCCTTTTTCTTTCCTTCTTCTCTTCCTGTTCCTGCAACTTTCTCAATATCAGCTCCTCCATACTGTCGCCTGCTACATATACTTTACGCACTTGACACTTTATCAACAGCAAAGACATCATGTCCAGCCTTGATCAAAAAATCATCCCATCACAGGGCGCTTCGTCTCCCTCTATTCCCTCTGCTACCACCTCTCCTACACAGGCCTTGTCTCCAGTTGTTCCATCCCAAGACAACTCGACACCTTCACAGCCAGCGTCGCCTTCAGCCACCACTATAGCTTTACCCGCAAAAAACGTCAAAAAGGTTTCTAAACAATCAACTACCAAACGACGACCTCGTACCTCGCATATTTGGAACTACTCCACAACCAACCCTGACGATGGCATCACTCTCAACCGCGACGGCCAAGAAGTATGGATCTGCGCCATGTGTGAGGACCGTAAAACCACTTACTTGCTTTCTGGTGGCACCGCCGCGCCTATTCGACACTTGTCTCGCGTTCACAAAATCGAGTCCTGTATTTCGCACTCCCGACCCCGGAGATCGCATCACTCAAAACAGCATTCTGAATCTTCCATAATCCTCGCCAGCAGCACCAATGCGGCGCTCTACAAAAACGATCTCTACCAACAAAGCTTTGGCACTCCTTTCCTGCCTGCTGGCATGGTCAATGGACTAGGGCATCATATGCCACATGCTATGATGCCCATGATGCCTCCACAAATGATGCAAACCAACCCTCATCACCAGCTTCACATGCAACAAATGCATCACGAATCCGCTGCTGCTGCCGCTGCGGTTGCTGCTGCCACTGCCGAGATGGAAAAACAGTACATGATGCCTATGGTTGTGGGCAATGGCCATGAAGACATGGGAGTGAACTACTCTTTACAACCCGGCCACATGAATCCAGAGTTCATGCAGCCAGCTGCTGGAGCATATGGCGGTTACCCTATGGCATCAATGGGTGGCCATGTTAATGCATCATCTGGCTCTTACTATGGGGCCCCAATGTCTAGTGTTATGCCCCAAACTATATCGAAGACCCAACGGGGTCGTCGTTACAATCAACAACAGTGTGCTAGAGATATTCCATCTGCAAGAGCACATTCCTCGTCAGTGGAAACAACACCACGTATCAAGCCTGAGGCCTCTCACTCTGGTGCTTTCATGTACCCGACTCATCGCTCTTCACAATCTGGAGTCCATTCGGACCGTGGCAGTGACATTGAGTCCCCCAACACCACATCTACTCCTAGAACCAACATTAGTAGTAATCACTCTTCTGGTGCATCTGCTGCTCCTTCTCCCATCACACCAGCATCTTGTTACTTGCCTACTGCAACACCAACCGTCAAGCAGCAACATGCTGGCACCGCCTCAAGCAAGCAGGGACAAAGTGTCGATGTCGATACAGAAGGCGCACTCAAGGCTTTGACTGACATTATGTCTCAGTATAAAGTTCCATTGGAGCTTATTGAGTCTGAGAGTTTCCGATCATTCTGTATTTGTTTAAACCCTGGGGCTGCCAGCATGCTCCCAATGCTGAAAAACAGATTGAAGATGGCTTCTAAACTAGGTGCATCCCCGACTGGTGATGAAGGAGACTCGAAAAACAATGCCTTGCTTGCCGAAGATGAGAGCCGACAGGCACCTACTGGTAACTATAGTTACAAAAACATTGCCAGCAACGATGACAATAGCAGTGGAGATGGGATGCCCGTGTCCGAAAATCCCTCTGTGTACTATTTCCAAGACACTGATCAACTTCAAGCAGCTTGGGCACCCCAATTTACCAGCACGTCGGGAATGAACGCAACACTCGTTGCAGAGCCCACTTCCCAACCTTCCGAGCCTAGCGCCTCCTCCGATCTTTCGGATCCATCTTATCAAGACGGGTTTATGTGGTGAGCGCAGACACGGAAAACGTTTTTATTCTGAGAAGTATGCAGTTGGCAAGACCGGTTATTCATAAGGTGTCATTTTCTATTGGAGCGAATGATGCCTATATTGAATGGTGGTTGTTGGCAATTGTGTACTCTCTTTGCATCTCATTACATTTGTTCATTCCTTGTATATCGGAGTTTCCGATATTCTACTATCATTTGCTACGTGCTTTTTATCATTATTATTATTTCTGGGTTTCTAATGACTTTCAAACGACCTTCTTTCATTTTTCACTACTTGGTGCTATTTTTTTCTTTCGGGTTTGTTAATATTATTATTATTTCTTATTGGGTTTTCACTGGATCTAGGTGAAGGGTTTCATATGTTTATACACACATATGTTTATACATGTATTTATTTATTTTCCAACAATTGTTTTTCATTTTGTTTTGAATGGCAAACAAGCTCTGGAGATTTTATGGGCTTGCGTAAATGTGTAACGTACTTAGGAGGTGGTGTGGATGGGCTTAAGAAAAAGGGCTGGTTCAATGGCTGGTTCTGCGACACACTCACATAGGTACGTCCAAATGCTTAGCGGGCAATGATTCGGCAAATACGTGTATCTCAAACAGCATAGTGACAGCAGCCAAGGCCACTTTTATTTTTTTTAGTGCTTTTTTTTTTTTTGGCTGTACACACTTGGTCCGCACGCGTGTTTCGTGAGGACCATTGTGGACAGAGGGCTGGACGTCTGGTATGGAGGAGTGAAGCGCACTGGGCGATACGTAAAAACATGGGGCTGAATTGCCCGCTGCTCACCACCCATCCAGCCACTCACATCGAGGGGCAGCTGAGCCCATGAATAGCAAGTCCCGCCCTAAAAGACGACATTCGTGCTAGTTTCGCAAGCTGCTTAGCTTAAATACATACCGGGCCAGACGTTTTGCTGCCTGTTTATTGTGGTTTTCGTGAGAACTGGTGTTAGAGAGTGAACCAAGCATTTCATTGAGGACCGCGGAACCGACCCTCCGACATAAATATTTATGACTTGAAATATGTACATAGCACATAGTACATCCATGCTAAAGATAAATTCAAGTCTGAAGCCGTATCTGTGGTGGCACGCTTCTGTCGCGAAAAAGAATTTGTCCAATGATCAGGGCTTTCACTGGCGAGTTGAAATAAAAAAAAAAGCAGTCATTTGTGATCCCCAACCTATAAGCATCGTCCATGCCCTTTCAGCCTCTAAAAAACTGATCCGAAATCAGTCATTTAAACCCTATTTGGGAATTTTTTTTCAATAGACAAAGGTTTGCAGTGAAAAATTGACAAGAAACCAGTCAAAAAGCGTGTTTTTCCGTTCGCTGCTTTTCCCACCCCCCGTAGTGCTCGCGTGCCGTACCAATCAAATCGGGTTGTATACCAGAATCCTTCTTTGCCTGGAGAAACCAAGGCTTTGAGTGTAGCATTCAACCGACAATCTCAGCGACTCTCAAATCCCATGAGCCCTTGGGCCCTCGCGTTGCCATTTCATGCATAGTCCAGTCCTTTATGTTTAGATTCATGTGTATTGTATTCTGGCATGTTTCGATTGCCTTTCCCATTCAAATAGATTTGTAGATGTTGTTTATCTGCTTTTCATTCCTTTTAATTCTGTACCCGCTGAGATTTGCAGTAGCATAAAACTTGGCTTTGCACGTGACGCGGAGTACAGTACACACACTGCAAATGTAATGAAGAATCGGCAGCGAATTCGGAAAAACCGTTGAAAAAAACCCCCCTCCCCCCCCCAAAAAAAAACATTTGAATGAGAAGCCGACCTGATTCTACGGACGCGCAGATCCAAGGCAAAGGGTGTTGACATTCATTAAATGCTGAAGATGGACTCAAAATGCCGTTTTCTAGATGGAGAGAGCTTTAAAGACTACTTGTGAGATTGCAGTGTGCACATAAAGAAATTCAGAAAATGGCGTGAAATTCAAAGCACGGCAATGGCTTGTGGCAGCAGCATTGAAAGCCAGCTGGATCATGCTGCTACATTCAACCAACCAACTAATCAACCAGACCAAGAACCCCATCAACGCCGTCTTTAACATCGCCACTGCTAGCAACGGCGGCATCGACTACGAAGACCCTTGTGATTTCAAGTGTCTATACGCATTTGCCTGGTGCCGCACCCCCACGCGACATCCGACGGTAAAATCCGCTAATATGTACACATCACTATGCTATCAAACTTCCGGTTTCTTTGGCTAAATCAGGGTTTGCGACTCCAAAGAAAGAAAGAAAAAAAAAAGTTTTGGGCTCGTTCCGATAAATGCATAATCACAAAAAAAAATAAATAAAAAATATCACAAAAAAAAATTTGAAAACAATTTCATACTCCTTTTCCCTTCACTTCTTTGCATGCCTTCCTCCACCTCATAGCAAAACTCCATTGGACATAATCCTCCTGCAAGCAAACAAGGCCTTGATCCTTTCCTTTGTTCCGCTCCCGCCTATCACGATCTCTCGTCAGTAGTGTAGAAACCCTTCGATTTATTTTGCAGAGGAATGGCAAACTTCCAACATTCGTTTGATTTGGATGATGTTCCAGGAACATATAACATCTGGGCGCCCTCAAGCTCCAATACTTCTTTGGTATTGAAGACCATTCCTGTGCCGGGCAAAGAAGATATCGTTTTGGTCCCTCAGCCCTCAGACTCGCCTAATGACCCTTTGAATTGGAGCAAGTTCCGCAAGTACTTGCACATGATCATTGTGTGCATCATGGCGGGTCTCACTGCTGCCACCTCCAACGACGCCGGCTCTGCTCAAAACAGTATGAACCAAGAACTGGGCATCTCCTGGGGTGCCATGAACACCGCTGCAGGTGTCCTGTTTGTCGGTATCGCGGTCTTCACCTTTTTGCTTTCCCCCAGTTCTTTCCTTTATGGCCGTAAAATTTCCTACTTGATCTGTGTAACCGTCGGTTTGTCGGGGGCTATTTGGTTTGCCAGAACTCAACACACTAAAGACAGTATCTGGAACCAGCTGTTTGTCGGTGCGTCGGAGGCAGCTGCAGAGGCCCAAGTCCAACTTTCGCTGTCTGATATCTTTTTCCAACACCAGCAGGGCACAGCCATTGGTTTATACATCATTGCTACTTCCGTCGGTACCTTCCTGGGTCCGCTTGTCGCCGGATACATTGCTGGCGGTCCTGGTTGGCGATGGATTGGCTGGATCGCCGTCATCACTTCTTTTGGGTTTCTCTTGCTCATCATTTTCGGTTTGGAGGAAACTTACTTTGACCGTGATACTTACATCCAGCATCAAAAGGGTCTGTCGGGTATGTACTCTAATCCTGCCGAAGAAGAAAAGATCCATGAGACATGCGTGGCTGTCGATGAAAATTCTCCCGAGGCCCAACAGTTTGAAAAAATGAAAAACAAAAAGTCCTACTTTCAGTCTATTGCTTTCATCACCCCTGCCACCAACTTGAAGGGCACTGGATTCAAACAGTACGTTCAACGTTTGGGTCTCACCACTAGGGTCTTTTTGTTTCCTGCGGTTCTCTATGCGGGAATCCAGTGGGGCTTCCAAGATGTCTTTTTGACGTTCTACATGACCACCATGACTGAGGACTGGATCGTGGACCCTTACAACTATGATGATGCTGCTGTTGGTTTGATGAACACTCCGTTGATTATTGGGTCTTTGCTAGGATGTATGTACGGTGGTATGTTTTCGGACAAGTTTGTTATGTGGTATGCGTCCAAGTACAAGAATGGTCTTTATGAGCCAGAATACAGACTGTACCTGCTGGCTCCCACAGCCATTCTGTCTTCTGCTGGATTATTGATGTTTGGAATCGGAACAGCTCAACACTGGCCGTGGTTGGCGTCCTACTTTGGCCTGGGGTTCATTGGATTTGGATGGGGTTGTACTGGTGATTTGTCCATGTCGTACTTGATGGATGCTTATCCGGAAATGGTCTTGGAGGGTATGGTTGGAGTGGCGGTTATTAACAATGGTCTTGCTTGTATCTTTACGTTTGTCTGTCAGTATTGGATCAATAGCCAAGGCACATTGAAAACGTTCATTGCTCTTGGAGTTATTGCACTTGTTATTTACATGACAACCATTCCCATGATTATTTATGGTAAGGAGTGCAGGCGGCGAACCAAGGTCATGTATCTTGAGTTCCTCAGACGTCGTGACGGCTCCAACTAGTTGCCACTAAGAGACGAAAAAAAAATAACGTTGATTGTCGCTATTTCTTTGATATGTTTCAAGATTTTAGATTTGCACCATCAACGCTTCTTCTCAAAGTTAAAGACCCTGATTTGCCTGTCGTTGGCCACAAACTCCTGCCTACTCTAGCAGCAGGTAAGTTTTCCATTAGCATTTTTATTGCATGATTTAATCCATTTGCACTTATTTTTTTTATAATGTTCATTAGTTGTTATAAGCATATATATACATTTGACACTTTTTGATACCTGTATACTTATTTCATGAGCATATCGAATAATCCATACAGTTGTACGAGTTGAGGCGTTTGATCATTGTTTGGATCCAATCGAAGATGCTACATATTTTTCAGCCCTGTTTTTCCCAAATACCTGTGGGTTAGGTTCAGCGGTACAAGGCTGCTGCCCAGCTCGCGTTGTGTATTCTAAATATACACACGCACACAAACATCCGGATACGGGCATACCCAAACACTTGAAATCAATATCGTAGGAATGGCTGCGGCCCTTTGCAACTTTGTTTTACTCTTTTTTTTTTATTTTTTATTTTTTACTTTTGAATTTCTACATCCATCTAGAATTGATCTAGCGAATAACTGTTTTGACCGACGTTTTATCTCAGCCTTACTAGCGTTTGCTATCATTTGCTGATGAGTTCTCATGTTTCACGACCTCTCCCGGCTGCTCCGTCGGAGGCGACTGCGACAGGCGCGCCGAAGCCTGTAACTGGCTCTTCTCCTTACAAAAAGCTCCAATCCAAACCTACAAGCTCACCAAACATACAAGAAACTAATGGCATTTACAGCAATCACGAAACTTTAAAATCAAACACTAGTATCAACAACACCGTCAACACCAGTAACTCCGACTACACTAATTCAATTCCTAACGAGACCAAGCGACGAAGCTTCACCGACACACCCGCTGCTAATCGAAGAAGCCAGACAGCCAGTATGGTGTTTGAGCCTACCAGCGGTGGACGATCGGAGACCCCTGAGGTGCCCCGCGAGCGCGCCGACTACAATGTCAAAGTCGTCTGCGTTGGCGACGGAGGATGCGGGAAAACTAGTTTGATGCTGACCTACTCGCATGGAACATTCCCAACGACCTACGTGCCTACGGTTTTCGAAAACTACTTGGCGACCGTGAAAACCTCGCTGGGGAAGCTGGTAGAGCTCGCGCTGTGGGATACCGCTGGACAAGAGGAGTACGATCGGCTCCGCGTGCTGTCGTACCCTGAAGCCAATGTGCTGCTAGTCTGCTTCGCTATCGACTCGCCTACCTCGCTTGACAACGTTGTCGACAAGTGGATCCCGGAAACGTCGCATTTCTGCCAGGACGTGCCGTTCATCTTGGTAGGCCTGAAATCCGACCTGAGGCAAGACCCACCGAGAAACAAAACAGTGATCACTGCAGAACAGGCAAAGTATGTAGCAAAAAAAGTAGGCGCTGTTTCGTATGTGGAATGCTCGGCTAGGCTCTCGGATAACATTTCAGAGGTGTTTAATCTGGCAATACAAGCTGCGCTCCCCGATCAAGTCCCCCCTGAAACTAAACCCGATCAGAAACTACAAAGTCAGCAACAACAGCAGCAGCAGCAGGGCGGAAGATCGGCTAGCCAGCTGCCTGCTCAACAAGCGAAAAATTCAGGGACAAAGTCGAGTCAAAAGAAGAAAACAGAAATTGTGACTTCAAACAATTACAATGGATCCTCAGCCTCGCCAAAAACAAAGAAAAAGAAGAAAACAAAATGCATTATTGCATAGACATAACTCTCCTTGATTACATCCTCTCGTGATTCGAATAAATAAATAAAAAAAAGGCATTCATATCTATTCGTTAATATATTTAATCATTATTTTTTGGTAGAAGAAGTGTGATCTGTAGGTACGATTTCATCAGACGAATCCGATCCTCCAGTATTGTCTTGACCTGATGTTTGGTACTGCTTTTGCATTTCCTCCACGCGAACCAGCCCGTTGTAGTAATTGTTCCATAATCCAGATATCGACTCAAATTCTTTTCCTACAGCGACACCGCCCTCCATAGACCTGTTGAGCGCGTTGAGATTGTTGAGTACATTGTTCATGGACTGGAAAAAATGAAGAAGAAAACAGTGTTAGTAAAATTGAATACTAAAGTCTGTGCTGGTCAACGTACCACCGCGATTTCGGAGATTAGCGCGTCTCTTTCCTGTTCAAAACGAGTTTTCCGAGAAGACATTGTTGAGACAATTGGCAACTTGTGTAAACCACACAAGTGTTTATGGAAAGAAAGAAAGGGCCTTGTTGTTTCTCCATCTGCGCTTGACAATTAAACCTCGATATTGATGGCACTGCCCTAACCACTTTGATGTTTACGTCTCACCGTCTTACAAGCAAACCTTGGAAAAGACGCATGTCTTTGGAAGATGATCTTTTGGCTGATCTGAAAGTAACAAAGAAGAGGGAAAGCATTGAAGGTAGCCTCAGATCAATATGACGACAATAGCATCTCCGGTATACTTGTAGAAATAACAGCGACTATACTGCATCTTTCGACGACGTGGAAGAGACAGGACAAGACGTATCTGCTGAGCATACATGATACCGCAATTCGGTTTTCAAGCATTTCGACGAAATCAAAAATGGGTTTCTTCTAAAACTTAACGTCCAAAACTCCTGCCTGATACTTGATCAGATCAACAGGTGTGTTCCGAACAAACAACAGCATATCGAAAAAGACGACCTTGAGTGTGTACTAGCTTCTTGTATACGCCAATTTCGGATTCAGTTGAATCAGACCATGACATTTCAGTTGTCCATCAATCTGTCAAAAAGAACTTGAGGTTTTCAGTGTTTATGGCAGAATATGCCAAATTCGTGCTTTGAATTAAAAGTAAGCTTTTGGACATGGCCAATTGTGACCAGTACACTATGTTTATGTTAATCACAATATCAAATTTTGAAATCCAAGAGCCCTGAGCCCCATACCTCTACAATTCATGCTCAACGTTTACATTCTGCGAGTTATTGCTTGTGTTGGATAAAGCCGAAAGACCAAAATCACTGACCGTATCTTTGAAAATGTCGCTGTTTGCGCATGTATTTCTGCGCAGTTGATTGGGTTTTATAATGGACTACTACATAACTGTGCCAAAAACATTGACATTGTCTTGCTTTGCTTCAAGCGAAATGTACAGTCATTGGATCCGGCCACACAAGAGTTTTTATTTTACAGCAAAAAAGGTCTGTCGGGGTTGCAAAAGTACATATGGGAAAAGCCACAAGGCTTTCTAAAACCGCTACTGGTTTGGTTTGCGATAGATTAAATTTTTCAAAGGCGATAAAGCCAGAAGGGTTATGAGATTCAAGGAATAGTCTCATCAGACTGGGCTTCAAAATACACAAAAAACCGAATGTCGATTGATGTGCCGAGGGTGAGATTGGATACGTAGAGAAAAGAGTAAGTTCAAGTTAAGTGTGGTTCAATAGGTTGATTACAATTCAAGCAATCAAGATTGATGTAACAAGACATTCAAAGGCAGGTGCAAGTACGAATAAACAATATACCTTTTTGGTCTATTACACTATAATCCTGGCAAATATGCAACTGTACACAGAGTATCACAAACAGCAATATGGCGTTGTTTTTGGATTTCCATTTCAGTGTACACAAAGTATCGAGTTGGTTGGTTTGAGCCAACCGGCTGAGATACAAAGGAAAGGATAAGAAGAGTGCAGCTTGTTACATAGATCTCGGTGTCAAAGTTATAGGACTTGGTCTCGGGAATGCCAGTACATGTAATGCTATCTCTGTCAATTTCTAAAAATCGAGGTAAAGAAGATCACATCGATCAACACCCAACTAACGACAAAAAAGAGACCAGGTACATGTTTACTGGAGAATCTGATATTATGAGAAACACGATCTGCAACGTTTGTATGACAACATGACGCAACTTGTGGGGGGAAATATCGTTTTAGTTCACTACAATAGTCCAAGACAGTGTACGAGAGGAGGATATTATTTGACTGATTTGAGTGTATCTATTGAAGAAAAATGAACTGTTTTCGTGTGTTATGATATTGAACTATCAGACATCAAAAATGCTTCTTTACTCAGTTGTAGATGCAGTCTTGTAATCAATGATGATGATCTGTTTATTGTCTCCATGTCTCGGGATTATATTATACAATATGCACCTTTAAATAAAATAGCTGTATTTAGAACAGACATGACAGTGAATATTTAATTCATGATGATGATGATAATCTGTTTATTGTCCCTATGTCTCGGGATTATACACAATATATCTTTAAATAAAATAACTATATACAAAACAGACATAACAGAAGACATGTAATTCATTTGCTTATCTCATAGAAGATTGACGAAGTAACATCCCGCAGGAAGCGTTTTAGGTTTTCATTGTTCGATGGCGCCAAATTCTTCATAGTCGTAACTATGTGCAAAGGGAAATCTGGGAGTCAGAAGGCTGATGATCAGAACCAACCTTTGATGCACAGCAAAACCTTTGCAGGCTGCTAATGGTTAGCAAACCATCATAAAAGTAGATGCGGTAGCGCTTTCATGAACTCAATCACCGCTTCCAGACCTTCCTTGGAATCAAGTAGGATCCGGATATCGAGCTCGCTTGTTGTTTTCTTCAGTATTCTGCGCTCTGCTGTGTACAGAGTGCATTCCTTCAGAATGTGTTCTACCGTTTCCAGTTGACCACATTGACAGTTGTAGCTTCTTTCAGTGTTTTTGATTGTCTGGAAGTATTTACCGATACGACCGTGACCTGTTCGCAATTGGAACAGTTTACTAACAGTATGTCTGGGTTTCTTGGCCATTAAGACCTTCATTGGGTTACGGTATAATATTTAATTCATTTGCTCATCTCATAGAGATTGATCAAGTAACAGTACATCAGATACCATTAATAGACTTTTTTTCCGGGGCTTGTTTCAAACCAAATAAATGTCTTTGACTCAAAGTATCGTAGTTTCTTGTTCCTTATTCACAACTGATACTGTTTTACAATACATCATTGAATGGTCAGATATGATGTATAATTATAAAATGTGTACCTTTTTCACATTGTGCAATAGGCAGGTTTGGCACGGTTTGAAGTTGTCATAAAAGCCTGTACAAGCTTAAAATCACTTGCTATAATAGTTATTACTGTCTACACAAAATGAATACATATTATACAGTTGTACAAGAAGTCCATAACTGACCAGAGTTATCATCACATTCAACCACTTCATTCATCAATGTAAAATGTAAAATGTAGTTTCATATAACTATACACAACATGTATAATACCCTTTGCAAGCATCCAAACCTCAATGCTTCACGTATTCTAAAATTGCCCTTCCCCTATAACACTCTAACTTTTACTCCCCACGATGGTATCAGCTGGCCTGAAGATATGCAAATGGTTTTCATTCGACACGGATCCCAGGGTCCACGGGAGATAAGGGCTCCAGTCGACACTCGAGACCGCTTCTGTGTGTCCGCCATGCACAAAGATCAGTTCCGGCGGCACATCAGCACTGCCTTCTCCTCCTTGTCCTGCTTGTGTTTCTCCAACTCTGGCGACATCCCAGATCATGACTCGTTTGTCCGCCGCAGCCGACGCCAACACCGACTCGAAATGCGGGCTCCACGCAATAGAGCTGATGCTATCCGTGTGCCCGCCCCTGATCTCGTGTAGCTCCGTCTGCATCGCACGCATGTCCCACAACGCAATGCTGCCGTCCACCGCCCCGGTCGCCACCAGGTTCACGTTCGCAGGGTTTATGGCCACCGCGTTGAGTGCCGCCGCTGCTTCGCCGGAAACAGCTGCTGCTTCGTGGGCCAGGTTGGCCAGCCGCGTGTCGTGTAAATGAACGGTGCGGTCGTCCGAAACCGAGACAAGAACCTCGCCGTGGACCGGGTGCCACTGCACGTCGTTGACCAGGTCTTTGTGTGTTTTGAGTACTTTCCACGGGGCCATTTGGTGACGCTTGCCCTTGCGACTGCTGTACCCGGCAACAATGTCCCACAGCGCCACTGTCCCGTCGGCTGAGCCACTCGCCAGGTGTCCACGGGTCACGGGACTCCATGCCAGGTTCAGCGCCTCGCCCGTATGCTGCACAAGCACCATGTCCGGCTTAGGCACCGCTACTGACCCCGGTCCACCTCGCAACGGCTGCGACGGGTGCTTGGTCACGTCAAACACATAACACGCTCCGTTCGAAGATGCACTGGCAACGAGGTTCGGGTTCTGCGGCATGAACTTGGCGCAGTTGACCTCGCCGTCGTGGTCAATCATCTGCGTGATCTGCGCTCTTGCTCCAATAGAACCTCCAATATTACCACCGCCAATACCACCTCCATTTCCAACACCAGGTTGTGCCAAATACCCGCCAATCTCACCCTTTTCAGCATCGTATTTCGACAGACTCGGGACAAGGCGCTCGCCGTTGGGCAACGTTGCTTCTGGCAGGTCCAAAGCGACCATTCGCAAGTACTCTTCGGCCTGTCCCGAGGTCTGTGTCCCCAGCAGCAACCGATGTCTTTTCAATGGCGCTACTCCACCAATACTCGCTGCCATTGAAGAAGAAGACTCCACCTGCTCCACGTCTGGGAACCACTGCACCGTCAACGAGGGCCACGTCAACCGCGTCGAAATCATCAAATCATACAAATAAACAGCGTTCTTCTTCCAGATCCTGTACTCCGCCAGAAGCTTGGGCTCGTCAATGTTCTCGTTGGGTCCGGACACCAAATCAACAATTTCCGGTTTGTACTTGGCCAGCGCCTGCTCCAGCTCGTCCTGACTTTCTTTCAGATCTTCTTCATCGTCGTCGTCATTGACAGCAGGTTTAGGAATTGCATGCAGTTGCTCTAAATAGTCTTCTTTGTGGACATTCACATCGCCAGGTTTCTCAATGCCATGTGTGTCCTGTTCAAGTGTCGAGTCTGGATTCATCATGATCTGTGTGTACACTTGTTGAGTGGGAAAAAATGGCGATTTTTTTTCAGTAAACGCGTGTAATTCATATACATAAAAGTGCCATGTCTTATTGCTTAAATGCCATGTATCTTCTACTAAATACAGTTAAATCTGGGGAACTGCCAGTCAAGTCATCATGAATACCAACAATAGCAGACTCGGGAACTGCAGGATGCTCAATCAACACAGCCTCAATTTCAGCAGTAGACAGTCCATGACCCAAAACGTTTTGTTTGCATGCTTAAGGATTACGATGTAAGCGCTTTTGTTTCCTGTCATGGCCTCACAGCTTTTATACGGCTGGTTTGTAGCTTGGGGAAAACCGCGCCAGTCAGCTGGATGATAGACAAGCGTACAGTCTCTGTTACGAGCATATTGAATGCAATCATCATGGAATTAATTGACGCTAGCATAACGCAATTGCAGTGTTCACTGGCAATGAGGCACATACTGTCCTAAACTACAAAGCTTTCAACATATTTCACTACATTAATTCGATCCCATTCAACAGATCTTCAATCACAGCTTGAAAATTAATCTTGTATTGGAAAAGGTTCATACTTGATTAATTTATATTATGCAAAACATGCTTTTATTACACAGTGCTGTTTTGGGCTTCTTGCTGAGCTCTGTACTTTTTGTTGAACCGTGAGCAAGCTCTTAACCGCTCGCCATATTTCGTAAACACCCAAGGCAATGGCATCATGGCCAACGCAATGAACCCAAACACCGACGACGCCCAGGCCACTCCTAGTCTCTTGTACATTTGCACAATAAACAAGGGAAATATCGAAGACACGCCGTATCTCAGTAAATTGTTGGCTGCTATCGAAGAAGCTACAATTACTGGAGGATACGCGTAGCTGAAATATACAATGATGGCAAAGAAAATCTGCATTGTTGCAATGCCGAACGGGATCCCCGCAAGACAAGGAACAATCCAAGGAACAGAAGGACGCGACGTCCATCCAAGCCAAAACAACGCCACTGGAAATAGAACAGCACCAATCTTGGCCGGGAATAAGATATCCTCTGGTTTAAATGCAACAGGATTCCCAGACTTGTCTCTCTTACCCCGTGTGCCGTCTGGCTGGAGTGGAAACATAAAGTATCGGTCAAAGATAAAGTAGAATCCTGTTGCTAAAAAGAGCCCAATTCCAATGCCAATAAACATCAAACTGGATACTCCTAAAGACATTTTATAAATGTTTTGGAAAATGATGGGGTAGGCCTCGAAAAAGCCAAACAATATCGCAAACACAAATGCAGTATACACGGATAAAAGAATGACGATGGGCTCTGTGAAAAACATTTGAATAGGCTGCCAGACCGAGTAAATCACAAGCCCTTTCAAGGTTTGCGAAAGAGTCACTTCTGGCTTTGTTACCATCAACCCGCGCTTCTTGGCTCGTCTTTCCAGTAATACTGGCTTGAATGATTCAGGAAGGAAAATGATTGCAGGCAGCGCCAGTCCATTGAACATTAGCTGGATCCAGTACACCCACTTCCATGATTTAGTCTGCATCGCAAACGATCCCACGATCGGGCCCAATATTGTCCCCGCAAACGGTGTCAGGGCAAACGCCGACATTGCCAATCCCACAACCTGTCTATCCCAAACATCAGCAATGTTCCCACTGGCAACCGCCATTGCAGGGGACACAAACACGCCGGTGAAAAATCTCATGATCAGCAACTGGCACCCTTTTGTCACAAACGCAGTGCCCAGCATGAAAACCATGGATATCGGTGTCGTGATGGAGTAGATTGGTTTCCGCCCATACCGTTCTGACATTGGCGCAGCAAACAACGGGCCTATTGCCAGGCCAAGCAGATAGAATGTGAGTCCGGAAAGCGCCAGCGTTTGGCTCATATTGAACTGTTTCATGACGCGGTGCGCACTAGGAACGTATAGCGAGGATCCGAATGTAATGATCAGACACAGGTATCCTGATGCAAATGTGGCGTAGAGCTTTTTAGCAACCGGCCAGTTCTTTGGGTTGTCTGGATCTTCTGGGCTGTCCCAGTCTAGATCCTGGAGCGCGATTTGATCTTTTTCGTTACCTGTGGTGTCTAGCTCTCCATTTGATGGTCTAATATATTCGCGAGGAGATTCGGAGTTGTATTTGTCTGTATCTTCAATATCTGATTTGTACGACATTTTGATGGTGCATTACTGAATGATTTGACAAATGAATAAAAGATCTTATACAAGTCTTGAAATGATTTTTTTTATTGCAAAGTGGAGAAGTAGCAGGCAAAACACATCTGCCGAGGAAGAACCCATAGTTTATTTATAAGGACGATCAACAACAATAATGCGCCTATCGAAAAAAAGTGCTTGGTATAAAATACAATGGAGAATGATGGTGTTTTGCTCCGTACTTGGAATATTTCCCCGCCTAACGGCTGAGAGGGTGTGGTGCATTTTGGACACCAACGAAAACGGCTAAATTTGCCGCACTTCGGTGCTCATTTTGCCCGACCCAAAATGTAATCCCTGCTAGATTTTTCTCTTTCACCACTTCGAAACATTTTTTATTCGCTCTTGAATTCTTGACATTTCAAAAACCCATTTAAAAAGAACAACACCATTTTGTACACTTGTTTTGGATCATGATCGCCAAGGTTGGATACCGTTTGTTGATCAAGCGTCAGTCGGCAACACGACACGTTTTGTCTAGTATTGCCGCAACCGAGCCAAATAGTAGTACATCGGCGTTTTCCTACACCGACTGTGTGTGTTTAGAGTGATGGATGGTGAGCAGATGCAGGAGTTGAAGGTGTGATTTCAGGGAGACTTGACTTGAGAACCACCGGCGTTTTTGTTGTTATATTTGGCTCAATGTGCCGTCAAAGTGCTCAGACGAGCTAGCTGATTGGTGCGAAAAACTCAGGTCATGGCGTGGACTAGTACTTCCAGGTGTACTGTTGCTATTCCAGTGTACACTCTAGTTTTAGCAGGTATTGTATGATTCAGAATCGTCATGTTTACTGCTAGTTCGGGTGTCGTTGTTCCTGTCGTGTTTGTCGGGAGTTGATACAGATTTGTTCCGTTCCGCAGAGTTCAAGAGAAATGCGGTTGTAGTTGGCGATGTATTGTGAAGCTGTTCTGGTGTAGTTGGGTTTGGACAAGCAGCGGAACTTGGCTGCTACGCAATTGTCCTGTAAAGTATCGAGCTGCTTTCGTCCTTGATGCGCAGTTGAGTTCAATAATGAACATGTGTAAATTATCCTGGTTAGATCTAATTAAGGATTGAGCCGACTCGCAGATCTAATTTGTCAAAAGTCAACTTGTATCAATAAATAACTCGTAAAAACCAGTATCAGCACAATTGATCAACTCATTTTTGCAAATAAAACAGTGCAATAAAAGCTCTCGCTGATCTACAAAAATAGATGTACCATCATAGATTATAATATTGTCAAGTGTTGTATGTTTTTATCAACATTGTTATTAAAAAATCGATGACTTCAAATGCCCTCGACACTCTTCAGCTTTCGCAACGTCACTGACAAAAATTATATACTTATTGTTTCCATTTTTTAAAGATTGTACCCAGCATGAGTATATTCAAAATAGCAGAAAGAATACTCGTTTTTTGATCTAGATGAAGAGACTGGAAAATCAAGTCCCTGTGGAGAGCTTTTGAAATTTTTCTGTATTTTGTGACGCAGAATTACTCGTAATCATGTCCTCTCATATTTCAAAGAATCTCAAGATACAAAGCTGATAATTTAGAATTTTTTCAAATATTGTAACATCAAAACTTTTGCAAGTTGCTAATAACTACCAAACTGTCATCTGAACAGGTAAACAATAGAGTGTTCAAGAGCTCAATCACTGCTTTTATAAATTATTAGGTATATATTGCAACTCAAAGATCCGCAGGTATATTGCGCTTTGTGATGAAGTGTATTTATCCAGAATGTGGTTCACTGTTTCCATTCCACCACATGAAATGTTATAGTTGTTTCAAGTGCTTTTGATTCTCTGAAAGTACTTGCCTATACGGCTATAACCTTTTCGCTACTAAAACAGTTGATTGGCGAATTTTTTTAAGTCCTTTGGGCCATCAAAATCTTTTTTAGATTGCAGTGTATAGTATTACGTTTTTTCGCAATTTTTTTCCTGCTCAAGAGTAATATCACTAAAGTTCACTCTCGTGTCCATGGCCATTTTGCCTGACGTCTCCCGCCGTCAATAACAGGGCAAATATTACCTGTTGCGTTACTAATTTTGCTTCTGCAATTTCATAGTTTTTTGCCACATACATCGTGAGTTCTTGCTCCGGTATCAGTCGTCATTCATGTTGCTCGATGTTTTGGCTTTAATATTATGGAACTGTTCCAGCTTTGTATGTGTACCTGTATCTGGATTCACGCTTGACGCAAAGTCATTAACATAGTGTAACAACAACTTCAATTGCAACACCCTTAGTCAAACAATAAATACTCCAAGCTCATTGCAATTTGTTTTTACTAATCACAACTGTCCTTTTATCAGATTTCTAGAAGTCTATCATGCTTAAGATTGCACTTGCCGCTACACCTGTCAGCCTTCATCACCATCATTCTCAGTAAGCAATTACATAATTGCTTAACAGTACTACTGCCACATTGGGCCAATAGTAAACTAGCAAAAGCCAGTGGTTTTTTCCACCCTACCAAAATTTCTTGATCCTCCAAACCAAACGTTCTATCACGTCTTTTCAATTATTATCAACTCGATATTCGCACATATACACATAATTATCAACAATGGTTTCTGCAACAGGTTTGAACGGTGGTACCGGTAGATGCTTTTCAGGTACGTGGGTTTTGCAGCTTGGTGAAGAAAGGATACCCAAGACTCGACATTGCTTTCTCTAGCTAACTGGGCTATTGCTAACATTTACAATAGAATGGCAAAGCTTCATGGAGTGTTACTCTTCCAAGTCGACTACTGACCCTCAACAATGTGCTGCCAAGAACGCCGACTACTACGAATGTCTCCACCACAAGAAGGAGCTTGTCAGAACAGCTTTGGTTGCCAACGAAATGTTCAAGCGCAAGAACGAGGAGGGCAAGCTCTTAGACGTTGTCAAGAAGCAATTCTCTGTTGAGTCTCTCGGTTTGGTCGAAGAGTAATCGTCTTTTCTCTGTTCATCTCATTCAAAACCCACATTGTTTTTTATCTTCATCATCCATATTTTGACATCGAAATAATGAATTCCCTTTTTGACGTCAAGTTACTATTATTATCATCTACCATTTTTCTAAATCATTGTTCTGTGCTACTATTTAGATTTTCTATTGTTTGTTTCAATTGTTAATGCAAAACCTATCTTGTTCATATGTCTTGACCTGTAAATGTTTTGTAACTGCGTGCTTTGTAATGTTGTGTGGGTGTGTGTTCAAATTCTCTCAAAAGTAAACGTGCGGTGTTTAGTTTCTCATAGTTTCACACCTTCATCTTCAAATGTTTCGATTCGAGCTTTGGTAACAATGGAGGACACAACGCTTTTCCCTCGACACGGTGGTCACCATTCCCACTCGCATTACCAGAATGTCGCCGTCGGATACTATGTTTTCTTTGCGACTATCGTGGCAGTCAGCATCATCTCCATCAGCAACACCGGTGCCAAACACGTCCCTGCAAAGTACAGAAAACTTTTGAACCCACCGTTGTACCTCGTAGTCACACTATGGGCTCTATTGATAGTATTCTTTTGCTCGGCCAAACTGAAAGAGATTGCGTTGAATCAGGTTGCCAAACGGGTCGGACGGTAAGTCGCTTGTTACTGTTGTAGATCAACAATTCTAACTTGATTCATTACAGAGTATGCTACGCCATGCTACCAATCGTCTTATTTCTAGGTCTCAGACCCTCACCATTGCCCAACACCATCTATCTTCAAACCATCAGACTTCACAAATGGGTCTCTCGACTAACAGTTTTGACCGGACTAGTGCATACCGTTCTCTATATCACACACTTTGTAAAGAAAGGTTCTTTGCAAAAGATATTCAAGCTTCTTAACTTCTTAGGAGTCATCACCATGCTGTTTATGGTGGCCCTTGGTGTCACATCTCTCAAACCCTTCAGACGTCGGTTTTATTCGATCTTTTACTATATTCATTACCCGTTGGCTTGGCTCACGGTCATCTTGGGAGCTATACACGCGCGACCTGGCACCAACTTCCTTACGTTTTGGTGTGTATTCGTGCTAATTGGTCAGCTAGTTTACCGATTCGTGACATCTAAATCCGTCAAAATCGAGGAGTACCGAGTCAGTAAAACCTTGAAGGTCATCACTTTGCCCAGGTACAAGTTCCCCGAGTATTTTGCGGTAGGATCGCATATCAGACTGTCGTACAGTTTGAAGTCACCGTTGACTTGGGTTTCGCCTACGCATCCATATACCATTGTTTCGCATTCCTCTGACCACGAAGTGAAACTTCTCGTGAGAGAGTCTAGATTTAAGTTCAATTCCAATTTGGAGTACTCAATGTGCGGACCGTACTCCTCGGTTCTTGACGACTCGTTCTTGACTACTGCGGAAAATGTGATTCTTTTTGCCGGAGGATCCGGATTGTCGTTTGCCGCTACCATGCTTAGAGCATTAGAGCTGAACGGGGTTCCAAACCTCCTCTTAGTCTGGGTATTGAGATCAAAAGACGAAGCGAAAGCATTGAGGTATTTGGGATTAAAGAAAGCAATGATCTATGTCACTGAGGACAGGACACTTTCTGATAACCTGAGTGTTGCAAATTCTATTGATGATTTTGAATTGGAAGATTTGCTCGAGGAGGATGAAGACGATGTGGATTTCAAAGAAAGTGAAGAACCAGCACCTGCTCAAAGTATTATGAAAGAAGATTCACTCTTATCTAACGCGTCGACCTTAGACGGCGCTTCTTCTGAGACACCGGGGCTGAAAATGCCACGCGGAATCGAGTATCATAAAGGAAGACCAGAAGTTAAAACGATGATGGAGATGTTTTTCTTAGACAATTATGCAAAAGACAAATGTTGGGCAGTTGGCTGTGGTCCAGAAGGACTTGTAGGTAATGTTGAGAAGGTGTCAGACAAACTTGGCGTTCGGTTTATTGGTGAAGTTTATGCTATTTAGAAGAGTTTTTAGTCAAATAATTGATAGCTAAACTATTTTACTGAGTGTAGGTGATACGGAAACAATTGAATCTAAACACGTATTTGGGCTAATTCAATTACTTTGATATAGTTCTTTTTTGGGAGATTTGTATGGTAAGTATGAATTGGTTTGAAGTGCAAATCAAAGTGTAAAAACATTTTAGTATCTTGGCTGATTAATGCTATGCGATCGGGGTCTGATGGTATAGATACTGAAATTCCAATAGAAGTTTACTGGACATACAGACCTCTGTATGTATGCAACAAGACAGTAGCTCAGGCAAGTCATTTAAATGATTTTAAAAAAAATGGCTATAAAAAGAGCAACACTAAAAAGCACGACTGGCAAGATTAATGCTCACAAAATGGTATCGAACTGGCTTGTAGAGTCAATTCTGAAAGCAGAAAAACTTCGACGATGAAGTTGAACAAAGATGGTTCTATGAGTAGCCAAACTGGAAGCATTGAGCAAATTTTGTTGTGATGGAATATTCAGATTGTGGAGCCAAACTATATCAAACTCAAAGAAAAGCTGATTAAAGATCTTCATGTAAACGAAATGACGAAAGATCCTTCGAGTCGCTGAACACAAAAGATCACACGCGGATCTACGCAAAATAGTATTTATAGCGTTTGTGACTTGCCTAAATCAGCCATTTGCAGGCCTTTTTGTAGTTTCCTCGTCAATAGTATTATTTTTTAGACTGTCCAAGATTTCTTGCTTTGATTTTATTTGAAGGCACCTATTGCTTATTTATACTTATACTTCAATTTGAAAATAGCTGCTCTATCTTTCTTTCAAACGTTTTCCGCATTTTCTCAGACTTACTTGCTTCCTTTCGTCTCTGTCTTTCCTTTTTATTTCTCTCTTGATGCTTTATGTAGTCTTTAATATACCAATATAACAAATCAGTTACAGAACCGCCTTAAACAACACGTTTTTTAAATTGGTTGAATGCGGACAGTTATGCTGTTGATACCAACATGGGTAGCAACCCTGAGAAAAAAAAAATCACGTCTTTGTTACAATTCAGTTGTTTTTGTACTGACTTCCTAACACATTATTGATGTTTGAAAATTAAAAAGATGCTTACGCTGATAATGTAGTCCAAGCAAGACAACAAGATAGTATATATACGTTACAGGAACATTAGTTAAGGAAACGTTTAAACTATAGGTTTTGACAGGTTTGTTTTAATTCTACAAGTTTCTCGTTTCAAAAATATTCTTGAGCACTGCCTGATTCCCATCTGATTAATACATAGAATTACTGTGACAATCATCGAAAGTGCTTCTGTACCTGCATCTTTATCTTGATAGCATTTTGGCTGTATACTTTTAATCGTAGCTTGCTATCGCAGATCTATAACTATTTAGCGTCGCTTTGCCTGTTTACATGACGGCTAAGATGAAGTGTACAGTCTTGATGAGCTTACAAGTTGATACTTTTAAAAAGTAGATATAGTTTTACCTGCGTCACAGTATTTTTAATAGATGAAATGTTGATGTTTCGTTGACGTCGTGATGATTCAATCATTTAGCTTAAATTAACGATAAGATACAAGCGGCAAACCCGTTAAATCGTCATTCAATTTATTTAAACAGAATCTCCTTTACTAAAACGGTCCAAATAGGTATGCAACAAGAGTCCAAACATGAAAAACATTTCCATTTCTATTTAAAACCGCGCACAAGTACAAAACTTCAAGTATAGAACGCATTGCACGTACAGCTCTACAATTTCGAGTCCTGTTTCATTCTCAACACACCCTCTTGAACCACCGTCGCAATGTGTACTCCGTCTTGATTGAAAAACCGACCTATCGCAATGCCTCGTTCTGAACCAGTCCACGGGGATTCCACACACTGCATCAGCCATTCATCGACTTTGGGTGGAGCATGGAAGTAAATGGAGTGATCTAACGATACCATCATGGAGGAATCTTGAAAATTGTAGCCAGAGGCTACGAGTGTTGCGTTGAGCAAATGGGAATCGCTGAGGTACGCTAGGCCCATGACGTGGGCTTTGGGGTCCTCGATCTTACCACTGCATTTCATCCAGTACCTGATTCTTCTCTCTGACGGAGCTTGCGAATCCCATTTTTCTGTTTACTTTTTGTTAGTCTTTATTTTGGATCGATATAACAGCATACTCACCATCAATAGGAATCAATCTCACTTGAATTCCGTTTTCATCAGGCCGATCAAATGAGGTCCTAATAAACTTTTCCACTCCGACGTCTCTTGGAGTCTCTGATCCAGGATAAATCGATTGATGATGGACCACTTTTTTGTTTGACCAATCGCGTCTTTTTTGGAATGATAGTGACGTTGTGAATATACATCTTCCCTTTTGGATTGCTTGTACCGTTCTTGTACAAAAGCTTTTACCATCACGCACTCTTTCCACGTTGTAGACGATGGGAATATCAGCGTCTCCGGCCATGATGAAGTAGCAATGCATGCTGTGGACGTCAAAATCTTCTGGAATGGTTTTGTTGGCCGCGCTGAGGGATTGTGCAATTACAACACCGCCAAATACCCCGCGGGCGTTGACGGGTTTCCACAGCTTCTCAGTGCTCCGGAAAAGGTTTTCTTCAAACTTTTCCAAACGCAGTTGTGTTTCGATTGGGGCTACCATTGTTAACCTTTTTGTTTTGAGATAGCAAAATCTGATTTTCAAAATTAGAGTGGTTCAAAATGTCTTTCGGAGAGAATTCCGGCGTTTGTTGAGTTAATAAAGAAGGAAGAAAAAAAATGTATTTGGCTATAGAAATAAACCTATTGTTTCCCCATGCACAAAAGTGCGTTCTCAATAGATCCGAGGTTATATTCATTTGTGCTCCCAAGTTACCGACGCATGTTTAGTATTCAGTAAATCTCCACCCCCAACGAAGTCCTTATTAAACCATCACCATCTCTACTCTTCACGATCTTGACTAGGAAGGATCAAAGTACTTTATCAAGCATTGTGACCTTTAATTAAGGCTTTAAAAAGGCACAAAACGTCACTCGTGAGTTTGTAGATCACGTGACAGTACCCCAGATCTACATCAAAACTTCAACGCACCTGCAAAAGAGTATTGAAGGCAAGAAAATCAGATTGATTTGATACCTTTCGAACCAGCACATTCTTTTTCAACCCAATGTCATCGCCAACTATCAAGCGTATTCTCAAAGAGCTCAAGCTCTGTACACCTCTCATTACGTCCTGCACTAGCCCTTATGACTACAATACCCTCAACTCCGAGAATGTTCACAAAGACCAGTCTGACAACGAGTTTGGTGACTCCAAGATCCTGATGCTACAACCGATAGATCCTACCAACCTGTTTTACTGGAAATGCATCATCTACATCTACACACCCTCATCGGAATTAGCATTGCCAGACCCACCTCTGAACTACTCTGGCCAGTGGCTTTATCTTCTTCTCAAGTTCCCCGAGGCCTACCCCAACAAACCTCCAATCCTGCGTTTGCTCAATCCCATCTGCCACTGCAACATTGAGCTTATTAAACCGGACTCATCCTCTTCCTCCTCCAAGTCTAGACTTCCAAAGAAATCAGCAAAGTTTTGCCTTGATATTCTCACATCTCAGTCATGGTCCCCTCTACTAACGACGCCTACATTGCTCCTCCACATCCTTCATTTCTTAACCGCACAAAACGACTCAAGCCCTCTCAATATCGACTTCTCCAATTTGCTCAGAGAAAAAGATTACTCCGCTTGCCAGAGCCTCATTGATTATTACAAAGACCTGCCAGGCCATGATGCACTATGGGATAGATTCATGGAGGATGATCAAATGAGTGTAGAAATGGTGGAACAGTATTTTGATGAAAATGACTAGTGTACTAAAGCTTTAGCTTGATTCGGTTAATTTATTCCAGAATGTCGTAATCCTTAGTCATCAGGCACTTATTTGAGATAGAGATTTGTCATTAATGTTGAACCTTGGAGTTGATTAGAAAATGATCGAGATGTGAATATATTGATTACATATTATGGAGATTTAAATAAAATAGTTTTAGAATTAAGCGCTAATCTTTTCTTCCAAAACCTTGAGGAGAGTAATGGCATCAGCAGAGAATTTGCGAATACCGTCCGAAAGCTTCTCGGTGGCCATTTGGTCCTCGTTGAACTCAAATCTGAAAGCGGCCTCGTTGTCGACGTAAGACTTCTTTTCCAAATCCAGGGATTGAGCCCCAGAGGCGTCCAACTTCTTAGGGACGGGCTCAGTAGAGCTGTAAAGCTCCTCTAAAAGACCGGGGGAGATGGTCAAGAAGTCAACACCAGCGAGCTCCTTGATTTCACCAGTGTTTCTGAAAGAAGCACCCATGACAATGGTCTTGTAACCAAACTTCTTGTAGTAGTTGTAAATGCTTCTGACAGAGTGGACACCAGGGTCCTCAGAAGATGAGTAGGTCTTGCCGGTGGAAGCCTTGTACCAGTCAAGAATGCGTCCGACAAAGGGAGAAATAAGGGTGGCCTTTGCCTCAGCAGCAGCAACAGCTTGGACAAAGGAGAAGAGAAGAGTCAAGTTGACGTGGATTCCGTGCTTGGACTCAAGCTCGCGGGCAGCTTGAATACCCTCCCAAGTAGAGGCAATCTTGATGAGAACTCTGTCCTTGCTAATACCCTTTTGCTTATATAGATCAATGATCTCGAGGGCCTTTTTGATGGTGGCTTCCTTGTCAAAAGAAATACGGGCATCGACTTCAGTGGAGACACGGCCAGGGACAATCTTGAGGATTTCAGTACCAAACTCCACGAGAAGGGTATCCAAGGCAAGTTCAGCCTTCTCGGAGACAGAGCCAGACTTGGACTTGACGGCGGCGACGGCGTTGTCAATGAGAGCGGCGTACTCGCTCTTCTTAGCAGCAGCCAAGATCAAGGAGGGGTTGGTGGTGGCATCTTGGGGCTTGTATTTGGCAATGGCTGTTGAAACGGGTTAGTATCAAGGAATTTAAAGCGAAAGAATAGAAGGTGGCTAATTGAGTTTAAACTTACATTCAAATTCACCAGTGTCGGTGACGACGACGGTACCGGAGGCCTTGAGCTGTTCTAAAGATGATGTTGACATTTTTGTGATTGTGTTTTTTAGGATTGATTGATTGAATAAAAAGGAATAGTGGGTTGGAGGAAGAAGAGAGAAGAAGCAGAAGAATTGAGGAAATTAAAAGGGTTTTATACGGTTGAGGTCATAGATGATGTAGGCGGGGGATTAGAAACTGTGAGTTTATAAGTGTTGTGTAGTTGCTGTTTCTTTGAGGTTCTATGAGGGAGTTTTAAATGTGCCTTGCAAACGGTGGGGTTTGGACAGGTAAAAAATAGGGCCTTTTGGCTAGGATCACCAAGCGATGGATCTGCACAGCCAGGATGATTCCCTGGATAAATCAGTTATTTACAGGATTAGATCACCGTTGTACAAAAGATGGAATTGAATCAACGGATCAAAGAACTCCGACCCTTTTTCCTACGTTTCAAAAAACCTTCCCCGGAACCCAAAAACAAGCGTTGAGTTTCTCCTCAAATTTCCATGTTCTGAATCATTTACATACGCTACCACTATATACACACCAGTCATCAATCAATCACTCATCTCGCGATCGATCAAACAAGTTTAAAGACCCTGAGCAGAAGTCTGCTGGATACGAGAAATGTAGGTCTTGGACACTACGTTCCACGCGTGCATGTACTTTTGCATGCATTGCTTGGTGCACTCCTGCTCACCAGCAGAAAGCGATGAGCCAGGTGTGGGAACGCACTTGTTGAAGCAGTTTTCGGTGATTTTCTGAGCGATTGGTTAGTTGACAATGGAAGGTTTCAGGCAATGGCATAGTTGGAGAATACACTTACATTGACCAGCTCAGTGGCATTGGCAATAGCCAGTTCTTGCGAGATTTGTTGTTGGACCTGTTGCTTGATTTGTGCAGGACTAGATGCCACAGGGGCAACAGCAGCAGCGTCTTTGGGTGCACCGGATGAACCGAAGAGATTAGAGAATCCAGACATTTTTGTTTTTTTTTTGTTTTTAAAGTGTGTTTTGGTTGATGTTGTTCTATGATGAGGGTTTAAAGAGACTCTTTAGAAGGTTTCTTCTTTTGGCTGAGCCCAATGATTCTTTGTATCGAAAGTAATTTTTTATTTTGAAACTGCTGAAAAATCCGGTCTGACAAGTACTCACGTGTTCTTGGGTTTACCCATAGGTCCAAGTCACAAGTCTTAATATAAAATTAGTAATGCTGATTCAGAGATGAGGTAATTTATTGAATGTCAGCCTGAAATCATAACAAGCTGGCTGTAATGCCGTTTTTAGCGAAATGCAAACGGCTGAAGCACCGGGGCATGAACACGACTTTTGATTGGCCAATTTACTTACCAAAATCACATGCTATAGTATGCCGTAACTGCTTACTCACCTGAGTGCAGCCCTTCCCTTTTACCCAGTTTCGCGTTCCTTCGCTTTCTCCCCCAACAACAACAGCAACGCCCACGCAAAACACACATGCATGGAAATTAGACCATCGTCGTTTGGTTTGTCTGAAATTGTTCGGGAAAGGAAAGGAAAAAAAAAAAATCTGGTGTTTTGTTCTTTCTTCTCTCCCCCTTCTCTTTCCGTGATTCTCTTTCATATTATATTATATCTCCTACTTTTTTTGGACTCGCTGTGCGTGAAATCCTATTTCTTTTAAAGGCTCGGGCTTTGTACAATTGACATTTCAGAACCACTACTATAGCTGCTGCTAAAAAGTACATGACCAAAATGGCTGCTGAAGAAAACGCCGTCGAAGGTGCTTCGAACCAACGCAAGAAACTGTCCAGAACTTCTTCTCTGTCCTCTTTGTTTTCAAAGAAATCGTCAAATCAGCTAGACCGTACTGACGATGCCAGCAAAGATGAGGAGTTCCCGAGCAAAAACAATAAAAGAAAACGGTCGGGTTTCTTGGATTTCATGAGGAAAAAAGACAGAGACTCAATCACCATCATCAACGACATTGGCGAAGAGGAAATAGCTTCTGGAGAGGACGAGGATGCAGACCAAGAAGCAGATCAAAGTATTGACGAAGAGGACGAGAACGAATCACAGCCAGCCGCTAAAAGAATAAGACGCAAAGGAAAGCAAACTGCTGCGGAGCTCGAAGCGGAAAAAGAGCTTGTTGCCTTTGAGAAAAACGAACAAAAGCTCGACAACGAGCTTCCTGTCGAGTACAGAAAGTACCGTCCCAGAGGGTTCAAATTCAACATTCCACCTACAGACCGTCCCGTGCGCATCTATGCCGATGGCGTGTTTGACCTCTTTCATTTGGGACACATGAGACAACTAGAACAAGCCAAAAAGGCGCTGCCTAACGTGACTTTGATCTGTGGGCTACCAAGCGATGAAGAAACACATAGACGCAAGGGACTTACGGTGCTGTCGGACAAACAGCGTGCTGATACCTTGGTGCACTGCAGATGGGTAGACGAGGTCATTGAAGATGCGCCCTGGTGTGTGACCCCAGAGTTTCTGGAAAAGCACGATATCGACTACGTTGCGCACGACGATCTGCCCTATGCTTCAGGAAATGACGACGATATCTACAAGCCAATTAAAGAAGCTGGTAAATTCTTGACAACTCAGAGAACAGAGGGTATCTCCACTTCGGATATCATCACCAAGATCATTCGTGACTACGACAAGTACTTGATGCGGAACTTTGCCCGTGGTGCTTCTCGCCAGGAGCTGAATGTGTCGTGGTTCAAGAAGAATGAGTTGGAACTACGCAAGCATGTCAATGATTTCAGAGAATCGTTTAAAAACAACTTTGAAACTGCTTCAAAAGATTTGTACAGCGAAATTCGGACGTATATTTCTAATACTCTGGGACAACACAATCAGCACAACCGCAAGAAAATGCGCCGTCGGGGCAGCGACGACACAGATGAGGAAGAAGAGTATTACGAGGATGAAGACGAGTTGGAAAGCAGAAACAGATCAACGTCACCAGTGACGGATTTCGCAAACACCTTCAGCGGAGGCGAGGAGTCGAAGCGAAGAGGAAGAAGGACGCTATTTGGTAATGTCAAAGGATGGATGTCGAGAAAGAACTCGGCGCCCGGCAGTCCAAGAGAGTAGTGTAATTCGTTTATAAAAAGAAAGATTTAATGTGATTATATGAGTTGATTGATGTGAGCAAGCAGATTGTGATGTGTAAATGTGGATCTGGGGTAGTAGAAGGTTAGTTGAATCTTTGATATTTGAGCATTACCAGTATGATTTCAAGTCAACACGAGAATTTCTCTTAAATCAAGAGTTTGAATTTCTATTACAAAAGTTCAAGGGCTAGCTCAAGTTTAAAGTCTGGGTGAAAGTTGAGGACGTTGAAGACGATGATAATATTAACGGACAGTTCAAATGTGCAATTATTGGAACAATGTGAATATTTGTATACACAGTAGGCTATTCTGGGGAAACAAATGGAAATGCTTTGAATGAAGAGCTGAACAGAGCATGAGTATGTGTATACAGTATGAAGACAAGTTTCGGATATATCAAGAACAGAAGAACAGTATGCATGCGGCGGCAGACAAAGAAGAGAAGGAAACTGGGTTGATAAGCAAGTGCGAAGGTTAGATGAAACGACAACAATTGTTTAGTATGTAATAAAACAATGATCCGAAAACGAATTTGGAAACTTTACAATGCTTCTGAGATGTTGTTCGTACTTGAATTTACATCTCAAAGTATACAATTTTAAAGATCATCTTGAGCTTGTGAAAAGGCCAGTTGGGAAGAACAGGCAACGAAAGGATGGTACTTACAGAACGGTCTATGTTCTATGAAACAAACCTGTACACATGTACTGATCACACAATAAAAGCTGATGAAACAAACAGAACATCAAAGGCTTGCAGGAAATACAACGCATTAGGAAAGATCAGACGCTATGTCGTAAATCAAAAAACTCTAGAATAATGCAACACAAAGATGTATTGAAAAGGGCAAACGTACAATAAACGATCTATCAAGATATACAAGTCAATTTCAATAAGATCTGTGAAACCAGAAAGTTCAAACTAAAACACTGAATGATGGTAATAAGACGAAAACTATCTACAGTAAAATGAATGTGACCTTGAAAAAGATGGGCAGTACGCCGTTTAAGATGTGTCTTGACTTAAAGAATCGAACGCAATAACCAGTTGAAACATGGAAAAAAAAAAGTCATTGACAAAATCACTTTTCTAAATACAATGTACCGGGAACCACTCATGCAACAGTAAACATACAAAGTGTTGAAAAGCGGAAAGGGACTGTTGAAGATTCACACAAAAACCTGATTCCCGAGATCACCGTTGCACCAGAATTGAATAGTGTACACATAGATCCAATAGCTGCATCCAATTTCATACCAACACTTCTTACACAACGACAAACACAAAGATTGAAAATTTCATTGGTGTGGGAGTCAAGGCCATACCCAGACAAAACAGACCTTTGCAAAACGCCAAAAGTATGAAGGAGTGTGTTCCTTGCGTTTTGGAAATATTATCATCAAACTGAGAAAAAATAATATAATATTCTTGGAAAATGCCTGATCTACAATTACAAAACATAAGTGTATAATGATGCGATAAATCAATGGCTGAAATGACTTGAATAATTGGATATGTCTTGACTGTTTGTAGTTTTTGTGAGAATCAAACGATTTGAGGCCAGTCATTGGTATTAATGATTAGGACTTTCTCAGAGATCATCATAAGGTATTATAATATGATTTATCAATCAAAAACCCAGGAGGTTCTCAAAACCTTTTTTCTCACAACACCTCAACAGATCTCATTGAAAGTGTACTGTCTCAACAAGAATTATAATTTTCAAGGGGACTCCTACGAAACAACAACTAAACAAGGTTTCGGGAGGATGGACAGTCTCCTAAAGAAGAGTTATGAGACCCGTAGGAGGATGCTGCTTTACCACGAAAGAAAAAGAAGCTTTTATAAACTTTGTTGTTCTGCTTGAGAAGAATTGTCATGTTCTCCCGGAGATCCCTTTCAGCAAAAGGTTTGAGTTCAATCAGGAGAGAAAGGAGCTTCAGAATACAGCAGACATGAGAAGGACTTGAACTGAGTTAGAAGTGTACAGAACTTTGCTGAACTAGACAGATCTATAAAATCAACTTATCTGATTCTACACAGATCTACGCTAAACCGGTGAAGTCTCGACGCGTTTTTTTTATTATTCAAAGTCATGTAATTAAATCATCCACACGCGTTGGAAATGTCCAAATATTTTCTTTTTCTGTGGTTCTTTGTTTAGCGGTAATGATTATGTCACTACACACAATTCACAAAGATTTCCCGACGGGTGCACTCTCCAAAACAGAAGTATCCTTTGGGGCTTCCATCGGGGAATGTTTAAAGGAGGGCTTTTATTTGTAAACGATACGCGAAACGAGGGGCGCATATTTGGGGATGGTTGGGTTGCAGTCCGCAGATCTGAAATAGCAAAGTGTTTTGGAGATACAACACTGAGACAGGATCAGAAACAGGCTGATTGAATGTAGTCCTAGATCTCGTAAAAGAGTTTACTAGATACTATATTATTGTCATATATCTTGAGTAGAATCTCCAGTCCTTGATCAAGGCCCTCATCCCAGTGTTTTTCTCGACACTGAGATCCAGGTTCCAATCACAACCGCTCGTTGAGTTTAAAAGCCTTGCAAAGAGCCAAAGATCGAGCCCTTTTTTTTTTTCTTTTTAGCAAGGTTTGTTTATAGTTTCTAGAAAAGAAAAATATTAAATAGAACCAAAAGTACAATACTACATCCCTTTATTTAGTCCTTTTCCTTCAAAACCTCTTCCTCTTCCTCTTCTTTATATTTATCTTTCTTGTTCAGCTCTGACGGTCCATGTAACTTCACTCGTCTCGCTTTGTAACCTCCACAAACCAATCAACAGACACTTGACAACTTTTGATAATCGCTTTTGCTCTAATAAAACAATGCCATTTCTGAAAAAACAACAGTCCAACAACTCCGCTTCCAACAACCAGAAGCTTTCGGTTCCATCTTACACATCTGCCTGGAGACGTCTGTCGCGGCCGCTCAGCACCTACTCCTACGACATCGCGGTGCTTAACGACACCTTCACAAAGTCGACGTCCTCTTCTTCTCACAACCTCTCCCGAAACCTTTCAAGAACAAGCACAATCCTTCCTGAACGGTCCTCCGTGGTGCTACCTTCGTCTCCACTCTTATTCCACCCGCCGGTCGGGGCTTCGCCAAAACTGACCTCCAACCATTGGCCGCCGCAAATCGAACTGACTATCGCAACCGACTCAGATCACTTGTTTAACGATTTCAAGTTCAATCCGCCGCCCGCTCATTCGCCTACTCATTCACAGAATTCCTCCCGCCATTCCTCGTTCCTCACTGAATCCGAAGATACCGGGTATTGTTCTACTCCTACATCTTCCTTGGCCTCGTCGCTGGTCTCGCCGGAGCCCTGCTCTGCCAAACACCCATCCCGCGACTCTTATCAGCACACGCCGTCACCGCTTCCAGTCCACCCGGAATACATTCGGTGCTACTGGATCTCAGAACAACCTGTCCTTGTTGGACTGGACAAAGATTTTGACTTTTTCCTTGAAGACGACGAAGACGAAGACGATCTCGAATCACACTACCCTATGCTCAAGCCCCGGATGGCCTAATAACTCTCAAACACTATCATGACCATAATCATCCCCGTTGCATTAATCTCCTTCCCGCTACACTAATCACTTAATTTATTCATGTTTGTTTTATATATGCACATTTATCTCTCTTGATATACTTTTATTTAATGTTTTTGTGCAGTTTGTATTTATTCTTGGTTTTATTTTTTTTTCTTGTTCTGGGTTTTTGCTTTTGTTCTGTCGTCATTCACAAACACACAAATATCCTTATATGTGTGCATGTATGCTCAATGTGTACATGTATATAAACTAAACGTATCTTCTTTCTTACTTTTCTTCTCCTCCTTCATTGTCTGCATCATCTTCTACACATCGCCATCATAAAATACCAAAATGACCACTGGAAATAAAGCCAACCCCTTTCAACCTCTCCAAAGTACACCGGAAATCGTCGAATCTTACCGCATCCACCGCACGACACGGAACCAGATCAAACACGCCGAACTGACGGCGAGCCCGCGCATAACTCCGGACCGGATTCTACAAGGTATTGATGAAGACACACGCAACTGTATAACGATCTGGGCGATTCCACCGGCACACATCCGCGACCTTGTTTCGCGGATCCAAAGCATCCTGCTACAGGTCATGGATAAGTCCATCCTGTGGACCATGCCTGCCAAAAACCTGCACCTCTCAGTGCTGGAGATTGCGCACTCGCAGCCGCTGGCTGAGGTTGACAGCAAACTGAAGCGGTTGACCATGGACAACGGGCTCAAACAGGTGCTCAGCATGCAGCAAGGCACTTCATTAGTGGAACCGCTGGTGTGTTTTGATCAAAACGCGCTGGCACTGACTTTTGTGCCGAGACCAGACCAGGAATACACGTATACGCACTTGCGTTCGGAGCTCTGGGAGCGGTCCAGCGAGTACGTCGATGTCGCCAGCCGGTATGCCGTTCCCAGTGCACACATCACAATCGCCCGGTTCGTCGGCGACGCTTCGAGCCAGCAGGTCCAGGCATTGCTTAGCATAATCGAGAAGATTAACGTGGATTTGCAGGCTGAACAAAGTCAGGTGGAATGGAGGATCGGCGCCGACAGAGGGCTCGTGTGTAAGTGTGGTAAAATATGGTACGGAGGAGGGTGGATTGAGCAAGAGGGCAATCTGGTGCCGTAATCAAGGTTGGACTCTGGAGACGTCCAAAGAATGTGTGTACACAACACTGATTATAAGCTATATAAGCATTGAAATATAGAATGATTTGTTGGGTGATGGTGCGAAAAAGCCTTTGTGTGTTGGTTATAGAACAAGAGTCTTGGAAACAAAGTGATTTTGCATTGTTTGTTATTTCCAAAAACATAAAAATCGATACTAGATTCAAACTGTGTTTACTCACAAAAAACCTGGGATATGAAAAGCAAAAAAAAAAAAAAGGTTATTTTCATGTTTAAATTTATTGTCTATAATAAGGAGTTGACAATATTATTATGAATATCGAAATGATTATATTCTGAATGTAATAATGCTGAGATACGGATACTAACAGGTGCAGGAGAAACGTCTGGTTTTGGTGGTGGATGAACTTTGTGCGCAGCTGGATCCATTTGACAAGATTTTAAAGTGTGTGTACTTGAAGACAGTGTGTAGTGGGGGTCACAAATGTGGATCCACAAAAAAAGTCGATACGATCACTGTTTAAACAGATCGTCAAAGTAGTCCCGAATACTAATAGGAAACAGTGTCTCATTGTCCCATGCCATATCCTTTCAAACTCGATCAATCTGTTTAATCATCATCTAAATACACATCACCAACCATTGCTCGAATCTTCTGGCGGAGATTCCCACTCAACCAGGCTCCACAACTGTCAGATTTGCCCGATTCCGTGAATACTTAATGTCCTGGATCAGACTTCTTTCTATTGGCCTCCACTTGCCTCCCTAAGTTTCTGACACCTTTGCATTGATCGCAGAGCCACCCCACATAATGATGTTGTTGATCTGTAAATTGATCTAGCGACGTGTGTCAAAGCAACTCATACTGCCCAATTGGGGGGTTTGCAACAGCCGAGCTTCTGTAATTGTAACGTATCCTTGGGCAATCAATGAGGGACAGATGATTGCAATAACTCTCGGAAGGAAATTTGCAGGCTTACTTTTGTCGAGCAGCGTCGTCAAAAGTAGCAAAACATGTAATGGTTAATGAGAGAGAGACAATTGATACAATTTACGGACTCCGTTTTCTCTATATCACTACATCTAGACTTGCGTTGATGCAATGCAAGAGATAATTTGCATGTTTCGACTTTTTGGATTGACACAGCTACCGAGATCAATGCTCGGCACAGTGTCAACCCGAAATCTTGTACAAGTTTTGGTAGTTCTAAAACCTTCAGGGGCAACCAGAGAAAGGAAAATATAACCGACGAAGGAAATCGTAGGTCTTCAAAGGTTTGTTTTCGTGGGTTCTGGATCAGGAATTAGCTGGCTCTTTGCTGAACAGTGATTGAATCGATCAACTGCAAACCCAAATCAACTGCTCTATTTTTTTTTTCAAACCTCATCTGCATCATTCAGTATTTGATCTTTCTTCAATTCCAAGCGACATTTAGCTGTACACTAAACTCCGGGTCTCGAAAGCCAAGGCTTGAATTTTTTTTTTTTTTTTTTTTTTTTTTTTTTTTTTTTTTTTTTTTTTTTTTTTTTTTTTTTTTTTTTTTTTTTTTTTTTTTTTCAGAATTGATCAATCTTCTCACTAAGCTGACTTTCAGCTGGATACTGGATTAGTTTAGTTTATCTTCAAACTCCGTTTATCCATTCCTCCCCAGATGCCCATTCATCTTGTGCACAACTTGTATCGTCTGCAACTCATTTGACACTGTGTCAGTGCGATGGAAGTCTCCTCGAGGATAACATTACTGTAGTGTCGTAGTGATTCTGAGTTACAACATTGTTTTTGTTGCGATAGGCTCAATAACAACAACATTGTTTTCGTTGCAGTAGGTTGAGTGACAACAACATTGTTTTCGTTGCAGTAGGTTCAATAACAACAGCATTGCTCTTGTTATGGTAGGTTCAATAACAACAACATTGTTCTTGTTGCGATAGGCTCAATAACAACAACATTGCTCTTGTTGCGATAGGCTCAATAACAACAACATTGTTCTTGTTGCGATAGGCTCAATGACAGTAACACATGTGTTGTGTTGGGATACAGTAAACTGCAACAAAATCAAAGTTGGAAATCAAGTGAACACAACCTGAGTACATAGTAATCTATCAGTTGAGATTTCACAATAGAACTTGACTGCCTGTAGACATGCTCTTTTGCCGACGGTAGATCCGCGGAACGCTCAGCTTTCCCTACGGATCTACCCGGGCGGCACATAAAGCTGCTCGACCATTATCAGTGATTTCTCCTCCTTCTTTCTTTTCAATTACTTTTCTCATTTCTTCTAGTCAAAACTTTCGAAAAAGAATTACACATTAACAATCATACAATGGTCTGGGATAACACGATACTCGAAGGATATGGATATGATGGCGAACTAGAGCAGATCAGACAGAAGCATTATCCGGCCCTGCTGAAAGGTGAGTTTATTTTTGGATAGTTTTGAAATTTGGGTACAGATATTAACCAGAAACACGCAAATTCCGGTGTCTGCTAATTCTCTTCTTGCCACATCTCATTCTAAAGTCTTGAAGACTGTCCTGATAAACCTGTAGCAAAAGAGAAATACCAGGCATACTCCGGAAATTTGCTGTTTTATAATTTTTATAGACGAAATCTACTTAGATCATGCGGGATCAACTGTACCTTCCGCCGTGCTCATGGATCGGTTCGCAAAGGTTCTACAGACCCAAATATTTGGCAATCCACACTCCAAGTCCGCACCCTCACAGCGGTCTGACACGCACATTGATCAGGCCAGAATGAAGGTTTTGAACATGCTCAACACCTCGGCGGATAAGTACGAATTGGTTTTTGTGCAGAGCGCGACGGCTGGACTCAAGCTTCTGGCTGAAGCGTTAGGACATGATTGGCGGTTCGCGTACTCCAAACACGCACATACTTCATTGATGGGACTCAGAGAACTGGCCAAGTCTAGTGCGGTGTTTGACACTGACTCTCTCGCTACAGTCTTGAAATCACTGACGTCGAACCAATCTCTAGATAACCCTAATCCGTCGTCATCGTCGGTGGTGGTGGTAGGGTGCCCTGCCCAATCCAACTTTTCTGGGGATCGGGAAATGTGGGGTCCTCACATTGCCCAAACCATCAGTCAACATGGCAACCTCAACACATACACCCTTCTCGACGCAGCAGCCTCGGCCACCTCAAAGCTACTAGATCTATCATCTTACAATGATGCTCCGGACTTTGTGGTTCTCTCATTTTACAAGATCTTTGGGTTCCCTGATCTTGGTGCTTTGCTTGTCAAGAAACAATCGAGCAACAACGGTACTGCAGCTGCTGATCTTTTGGTTCACAAGAAATATTTTGGCGGAGGAACAGTCGAGCTAGCAACAGTGAATCCCGGACTTGTGGCAAGAAAGCGTAAGCTTAGTGACAGATTGGAAGATGGTACCGTGCCATTTCATTCGGTACTGGCGCTGGATCTGGCAATAGACCTGCATAGTGAAGTTTATGGATCGTTTGATAGGATTTCGAAACACACAGCGGCTGTGGCCAGATACGCAGCTCAGCAGATGGATAGTTTGAGGCATCCAGGAACAAGCGCTAAACTGGTCACCTTATACTCTGATATTGACAAATATCGTGATCCAAAGCTTCAAGGCCCTATTATTGCATTCAATCTGAGAGACAGACGGAGATCATGGATTGGATACTCTACTGTTGAAGAAGTCTGTGCGATTGAGAAAATCAGTTTGAGAACAGGTACTCTTTGCAATGCTGGCGGGACCTCGTTGGCGTTGAGCCGGTCAGATGAAGAAGCAATAATGGGGTACAAAAGAGGCCATGTCTGTGGAGATGATATCGATTTGATTGATGGAAAGCCCACTGGAGTGATCAGAATCAGCTTTGGTGCTATGAGCAGTATCACAGAGGTTGATCGGTTTGTATGGTGTCTGAAAAAGTACTTTCTGATTGCTGGGCTGCCAGAGGACTCGTCAGTGCTGCAGTCCCTAATCAAGAAGACGCCAGACTCTGCACAGCACAGTGGCTATATTAAATCAATTTCAGTATATCCGATTAAATCCTGTGCTGCATACCGTGTACCTGCTCACACGCCTTGGACTGTCACACCTGAAGGCCTGAAGTGGGACCGCCAGTTCTGTCTTGTCTCAACCGCGACTGGCGCAGTTCTGTCCATGAAGAAAAATATCGAAATGTCTAGTATTGTCCCCATCATTTTAGAATCCACAAACCAACTAGAAATAAAGTATGTTGGCGCCAAACTCGTCAAGTCCCGCCAGATCATAGTTCCGTTATCACCAGGTCCGGAACACTTTGCGTCATCTATGCTGGACTCAAAACTATGTGGTGACACAGTCTGTACAATTCCTTTCCGAATCCGCGAGATCCAGCAATTCTTTTCTGATATTCTTGATCAATCCTGTACTCTTGCAATGTGCAGTTCCAGCGCCCGGTTTTTCAAACCGGATCTTGCTACATTAACTTTACCGCCCTCTCCTCCTGATCAACTCGACATTAGTGCTCAAAAAATCAAAATTGAATTAGCAAACTCTAGTCCTATCCTCCTTGTGTCCAATCCGAGTGTCCACGATCTGAGTTACCAATATGTATCTTCTCTTGCAGATCAATCTGTGAAGGACATAGACATCAATGTGTTTAGAGGAAATATCGAAATTGACGGCGAGGCTCTAGAGCCTTATGCAGAAGACCAATGGTCAAGTATCTCTATTGGAGATTCACAGTTCACAGTAAGTATTCATCAGTTTTCCTAATCACCATATTTGTCATAACCTAACCATCCCCTTCTTCTAGTTACTTGGTCCCTGCCGCCGCTGCAATATGGTTACTATCCAAAACGGAGCTGTCGACAAAACACCGTACTTGGCACTTCAAGCATCGCGTAAAGTCAAGGGTCGTGTGTTTTTCGGTCAGCATATGACTTGGAGCCCTTCTTTACATCAACCAGCAAACACCATATCAGTCGGCGATGTGGTTTCTGTTAACTCGGAACCATAAAACGATCTGTAAAATAATCTGTGATACAATCTTGTCTAGCTTTTTTGCTATACTGTAATAAAAACGTTTTGTATTTTGTAATTAATTGATATTTGAATTTCAATACCCGCAACATGATTTGGCCTTGTACAAGATCATAATATCCGATTGACTTCTTTTTTTGTACTCGCATTTACGCCCGGCATTTGTCTCAGCACTTTGTATCTTTGCAAATACATCTCATCATTGACCATGAACACGCGATCATTTATTAAAGATGACAGTCCAATTTCAGCTAAATATCTCTGTCTTTATAGCAACGCAATCAATCTAACAAAAATTCATTATTGAACAACATAATTTGCTATAAATTCAGTAAAACTACATTAAACAAATATTGGCCATAACTTCCTTTCCTTTTAGGCTTCGGTCCTTTCCTTGACCATTTGCTGTCGCATCTTTTCGCGCTTCCACACCAAATATTTCGCACTATGACCCAACGGCACGTTCTGCACTCTCTCATCTTCATGTCCATTTCCAAATTGAAGGTTCAAATTTCTCGGGACCGGCTCTGATACATGTCGTCTTGGAACCCACACCGGCGGTGCCGTGAACCACGAAATCATTCGGTGTACTTCCATACCAGTCGGCTTATTCAACACGACCCGGACAGTGCCTATAGATGAGGACGCCGCCGCAGATGCGTCGCTCAAAACTATCGGCTTGATCGATGCGTCGCTGGACTCGTCCAATGTAAAGGCTACTGGCGCAGCACCAGGACCAGGCATCGCAAATTGAGCAGGTGCTACTGGAGGAATCACTGCACTGACAGCTGCAGCAGAAGGCTGCACCGGTATCTGAGGGATTTGGGGCGGTCCTACGCGTTGCTGAATGAATCTGTGCGGCTGAACGCGCAACGGCTTCAGGGTCTGGAACACAGGACCCGGCGTGAACGAAGAAGCATTGGAGGCCGCAGAAGTAGAAACTGCAGGTTGCGGCGTTTGTGGAGTGGCAGAAGGCCTCGAATCACGGATGAGAACTGGTGGAGGTTCATCCGGATTCTCAGGAGTAGGCTCCTCGGGAGGGTCTCTGGGATCGTAAGGTCGAAGATAGACACCACCGACAATAGGCGGTGCATTTGGAACACCAATCACTGGCTCAGGTTTGACCTCTGTTTCTTTGGCATCAGCGGGTAAGAGATTCTTGATTGGAGAAATAACACGACGAAGAGGACGTGGCTTGGTAAACATATCCATAGGATAGTCTGTAGATCGCACTTCATCTGGAATACAGGCCTTCCAAGTCCTAATACGATTGAACGTCTTTTCATGCTCGTTGTACCGGCTTTCACAGCAGTATACATTTCGACTCCCAATTCCCTTTGGTCTTCCCTTTTGGTATCGAGTGAAAAACATGACAAAACACTTTTCTAGAATTTCAGAAATGAAATGATCCCGATATTGGCCAGACTTGACAACTTCGTTTTCAAAAAACAGTTTGTCGGAGCTATGGACAGTTTGTTCTGGGCGATAGTACCAACAAGCGTTAATCCATCGTTCGCCATCAGCACTCTGCCAAATTCTAAAAATTTGGCCAACAGTGGGCTTGCATCCTTCGTTTCCGTTTTTGATGTGCACCCAATCGCCTACACGGTAAGTCTCGCCATTGTGTTCAATAACATCTAAAGGCAGTCTTGCAACCTTTGCACTGGAATCTGGGTCTTGATAGACAGAATCAGGCTTTTCAAGCTCATCTTTGGCAAGTCTAGACATGGCCTCTTGTAGCTTGATTGCATCGCTAAAAATCAAAGTTCCCTTTGGATTCAACATTTTTTCATTTTCAAACATAATGCTCATATCCGTCAAGAAGTCTTCAACAGAAGGATATAATCTTCGTTTGATCTTTTTTCTAATAGAATCCAAAAACAATGGGGTTTCAACCCGTTGATAATACATGGGATTTAGTTTAGGATCTGGCGGTTTTTCAAAATGAATGTATAATTGGCGTCCAGTTTCAGGATCCTTGGTCTTTCTGACACCTCTGAGGATAGCCTTGATACGGTGCTCATGTGGCTTGTCGACGGTTGGAGGCCGACCACGCTTCTTGCGCTTGTCTTCTAATGTTTGAGTAGACATGGTGGATTCTTTTTTTAACTTCTTATTGGCTTTGTCTTGACGCGAAGGTCTACCTCTCTTTTTTGAAGACTTGCCAGGGCTATCCTCATCGCTCTCGGGCTCATCCTCCTCGGTCTCTTCAGCATCTTCCTGATCCTCGGCATCTTCTTCTTCGTCCTCTTCGCCCTCGTCTTCACCATCTTCTTCATCCTCGTCGTCCCCATTGGTAGTGCTGGCTTCGCGCTTGTCTTTACTTCCAGCATCCTCTTCACCATCAGAAATATCAGGCAATGGACCGAGATAGGGGTATTCTAGGTCTTCATCCTTGAATTTCCCAGTAGCTCTGAACTTTTCAATACTTTCTTTGAGATAATTGTCAATAGTGACCGCATCGTTGTAGATGTGACTGTTTTTCATGTTGAACAGACGCGCGTTGTAAGTAAGCTGTGCCATATCCTTGATAAACTGGCTGATATTTGTGTATTTCTTCCCGTGAATAGAGATCTTGATCATATATAGCGAAATAGGTCGTTTGACAACCTTGTAATAGTCCAACAGCTTCCTGTCGGGAAGTGCCTGAAAAACGCCGTACACTTCGTGTCCATCTTCAGAATCTGTCAGCTTGTAGATCCCGTCGAAAACTGGTTTCAGCAGCTGTGATAATTCCTCGTCGGTCATTGTAGAAGTATTCAATTGCAGTATATCGCGACCAGATAGCTCTCGTCAATTGTTTTGCGCGGCTTGTTCAAGGTACAAACGTGTCTCATATACTTCTGAGAATCAAACTGTGAATAACGCTTTATTTCCAAATCACCAAACTGATACAAGTGCAAATGCTTTTGTGCAATATCTCTATTTGTGTCTTGTTTTGCGTTTTCGGCTTTTCTTTTTTTACTTTTTATTTTTTTGTGATTCCCGCTATTAGTTTACGTGCAATTCTGGTGGGAGGGGAGGTCAATTTAAAAAAGGCAGAGAAAAAATCCTGGCGAAAACAGAAAAAACATTTGGGTTTTGACGCGCCACTGCCCTGATTTCGCATATTGTACACGGGGTTAGGTTTTGAAGTACTCCAAATCTACGCATTTTGTGAGATCTCTTCTGAACGCTATGTGAGCAGTCAACCAGCTGTTCCAATGACGTCCGAATTACAATCTTTTCAGCGCTATTTGTCGCAGTCTCAAAAGATTCTTGTTCTAGGTATGTGTTTGTCTTGTCCCAAAAATAATTTGGCAGAAATAGACGTTTAATATCATTGCTACTTTTGTTTACGTTTGTCTAATACCGATTCATTTTCCTCATCTGTTAGTTGGGTCTGGGCTTTCAGCATCTTCAGGTTTAAAAACGTTTGCCGCGTCTGGTGGAGTATGGAGAGGATATACTGCGATGGATCTGGCGACCCCAGATGCTTTTTTAGATGACCCGTCGCTGGTATGGCAGTTCTATGCTAGTCGGCGGCACCTTGCACTACAAGCCAAACCCAACCGTGGGCACTTAGCATTGGCCGAGTTAGCTCGCAGAAGTCCTCCGAATAGTGAACGTACTCTTCTGACGTTAACACTGAACGCGGACAACCTGGAGCTACGCGCCTCGCATCCAGAGTCACAGCTGTGTCACTTGCACGGCGACTTGTTCTCGCTGAAATGCACCTCATTCGATTGCAGTTACACAGAATCGGAAAACTACGATAACCCACTAGTACCCGCACTGGCGCCCGACGAGTTCGATTATGACGAAGATGACGAAGAGCTACTTCTAGATTCAGAGCCACTTGGCACACGAACAATATCTATTCATGATTTACCAACATGCCCATCTTGCCGATCCGGTCTACTTCGTCCAGGGATTGTATGGTATGGAGAGCCGCTGCCGCTCAAAGCTGTCACAACTGTAGATGACTACGTTTCTTCGTCTCCCAATGTCGATCTTGTTCTGGTTATTGGTACTTCGGGGTCTGTGTATCCGGCTGCTGGATATGTTGAACAAGTGAAGATGCGTGGTGGGAAAGTAGCTGTATTCAATACCGAACCGAGTATGGCTGACATTGCCGACTGGACCATCTTAGGCGATGCAGCCACAACGCTGCCCCAGGCCTTGGAACCTTTAGTAGGTTCATACTTTAAGCCGAAACGCAGATATTGAGTAAATGATATATGAATTAATAGATTTCACGATTGCAATGTTTTTACTGTCTTTCTTATCAGATATTTGTAGTATCTATTTAGCATGAGCTTTTATTATCCTATGTTCAACTATTATTCAACGGGTGCTATGTATTTTTTAGGTTTTGGAATGACAAAATGTTTAGAAATGGATGGCCTTGTCGTAAGTAGCCATGGCAGCTTCCTTAAAAGCCTCAGAAAGAGTAGGGTGAGCGTGACAAGTTCTGGCAATATCCTCAGAGCTGGCACCGTATTCAACAGCCAAAACAGCCTCGGCAATCATCTCACCGGCGTTAGGACCAATGATGTGAACACCGAGAACGCGGTCAGTCTCCTTGTCAGAAATGAACTTGACGAAACCATCGGCGTCTTGGTTGGTCTTAGCACGGGAGTTGGCCAAGAAGGGGAACTTACCAATGTTGTAAGCAATGCCAGCAGCCTTCAGTTGCTCCTCGCTTTGTCCAACCCAAGCGACCTCGGGGTGGGTGTACATAACAGAGGGAATGGCACCGTAGTTGACGTGGCCGTGTCCGTTCTTGATGTATTCAACGGCAGCAATACCTTCCTCCTCGGCCTTGTGGGCAAGCATGGCACCGAAAGTGGCATCACCGATAACTCTGATGTGAGACTTGTTAGTGCGGAACTCTTGGTCCATGATGACACGTCCACGCTCGTCGACTTCAACACCGATCTTGTCCAAACCGAGACCGGCAGTGTAGGGGCGACGACCAACAGCAACAAGAAGGACATCAGCCTCGAGGGTCTCAGTGGCGCCAGTCTTGACGTTCTCGACTTCGACCTTGACGATTTCACCCTCACGCTTACCGCTGACAACCTTGGTGCCAGTCTTGAACTTGAGACCTTGCTTAGCAAGAATCTTTGAGCGTTCTTGGCGACTTCACCGTCCATACCAGCACCGACGGCGTTTTGGAACTCAATGACAGTGACTTCGGAACCGAGACGGGACCAGACGGAACCCATCTCAAGACCAATGATACCACCACCAATGATGGCCATCTTCTTGGGGATCTCCTTGAGGGCAAGAGCACCAGTGGAGGTGACAATTCTCTCCTCGTCTACTTCAATACCAGGGAAAGGAGAAGGCTCGGAACCAGTAGCAATGATGACATTCTTGGCCTTGAGGACAGCGTCCTTACCACCCTCAATAGCGGTGACTTGGATTTCGTTGTCGTTGATGAAAGAACCAGTACCCTTGTAGTAGTCGACCTTGTTCTTCTTGAAAAGACCCTCAATACCCTTGGTAAGACCGTTGACACTGTCGGTCTTGGACTTTTGGAGTTGCTCGAGGTTGATCTTGACGTCGCCAACCTCAATACCTCTTTGCTTAGTGTCGTGTTGGATTTGGTGGTAGAGGTGGGTACTGTTGAGAAGAGCCTTGGAGGGAATGCAACCAACGTTCAAACAGGTACCACCGAGAGAGCCACGCTTCTCGATACAAGCAGTCTTGAGACCGAGTTGAGCAGCCTTGATGGCGGCAACATAACCACCGGGGCCACCACCAATGACGACAAGATCATGTTCACCTAAAAAGATAGACCATGTTAGCACTGAGTACGGAGCGAGCGAGAATACCGCCGAGAATGAAGGGAAAAACAAAAAAGCCGCGAATATCCTCTGTCTGCCTGCTGTTCTGTTACCGTTGGGGGGCAAACGCGAGTAAAAAAAAACCCACGAAAATTAGGAGGGGTAGAGGGGCACTGAGTGCACGCAGCAGCCGGACCAAATTTTTGAGTGCTGGGAGCATTTACCCGGATGGCTAAGGCCCACAGGCACGGGACTTCGTATTCCAGGCGAGAGCTGCGGGATCAGAGGCGGCGACAAAAGCAGAAGCAGAAGAAGCGAAACCACCGGATCTTCCAATTGAAGACAACGGGACCAGAGCAGAGCAGATCAAATTCAGTTGACTACGAAACCGACGGATCGCGCGATGGAACATCAACAGAAAAGGCAGGATCGAAAGCAATCACTTCTTCATAAGCGGGATCTCTAAGCAAAAAGCGGGCAAAACTTACCTTCAGCAGAAGCCAAACCACGGGTGAATTGGGTGGTGCTGATGACGAATCTGTTAGCAGGGAATCTGGCTCTGGTGATAGAGCGAACGGCAGTGGATCTCAACATGGTGTAGAGTGTTTTGTGATGTGTAGAGAAGTGTTTTAATAGGTGTGATGAAGATGGAAAAAAAAGAAGAAGAAAAGAGAAAAAGAAGAGGAGGAGGAGGAGGAGAAGGGAAAAAGTAATGGAAAAAAAATACACGGGCTAAACGTTCTGCTGCCCGCTAACAATTTGCGTTGCCACTACAAGGCCTCGGACACGGGTAGCCCGTCCCAGACCGGGCTTTGTAAACGACAGACCCGTGCGGAGTCATTGCACTCGGGACATTGGTGCCCGGGTAGCAGTCGATGGATTGGTGTGCCGGCACATTGGCTGGCTCTCGGGCTGGAGAGCTACAGATGCCCCCACAAGGTTTGTGCCCGCTTCTGTCTGTTCCTTCTCCACTGCGGCGGCTTCGCGACGTTCATTGGCTGAAAGCGTCAGCCACACTTTTGGGGTGTTTCGCCGTATACTGCGCATTTGTTTCGTTCCTTACTGTGCAATTGCAGACAGCGAAACACGACAAAGAAGAAGAGAAGCCCGCTTTAGCATTATCAATGTATGTAATTACACCTATTACAGGTTTACGTAAATGTATCTAAATGTTCTAATCGTCTTTGTGTAGTATGCATTGTCGAGGTTATCACTTGGAACTCTACGAATAGTCCGACGCTTCGGAGCGTCTTTTGTTAACCTCTTCACGAGATTGTGGCGCTTTGGTTGCAGATGGCTCAGAAAAATGCAAATTAGTTGAAGAGGAAGCAGTCTTGAGCTTTGAAATGATTTTACTGCTTCCCAAATCTGCATTGAGTTCTTCTGATCACTTTCTCCTTAGCCTGTCAGGATGAATGAACGTTGATTCAACAGACGCATAAGCACTGCTGATGATGGGTACAGGAGGATCTTTGCGAGGCAACGACGATTGAGGCTGCCGCCGTGGTGATTGTCGTCTAGAAGGAGATCTGGATCGGTCAGAGTCTGAGTCCGACGCTAATCTAGAGAAACCAGACTATTCAGAAGATCTGGATCGAGAGTGACCCCGAGACCGAGGCAATCGTCGTCTATAAGAATCTGAAGAAGGCGGCCTGGATCTCGACAGTGAGCACAAGACTGATATACCTTGAGAATCCATGGATACGGTTCGAGAGCAGTCTTTTGGAGATGGCATAGAAAGTCTGTTGGCGAAATATGCCCGCATATATTCGGTAAGAACGCCTATTCCAATAGCGGTGAAATAATTAATGGAGAAAATAGTGTCTTGCGCTTTGCCATTGGGAAACATGCCAGGGAGATGTGGCTGAAGGTACTCATCTTGGAATCTTTCAGCAGTTTTGTCTAGTCTAATCTCTTCTTTCATTTTACAAAGCAGAACTTATAAAAAGATACGTGAAGATGAATTAAAGCCTTTTTCTGTTTACTCGACATACGTCTTAATCATGAAGTATCCTTTGTCTGTGAAGTTGACCCAGTGCCTTGTCAAATCGTTATGCAATATTGTACGTTCTCTAAAAAAAAGTCGATAAGATTCAATGTTCTACTAGATGGAAATATTCTGGATCTGCATTGTAAGCAACACTGAGAAGTCATATTTACCGGAAAACACGAAGGAGAGTTAATTGATGAATTTAGAAAACAAGCTGGTGGTTAGTGCAGAAACTCAAAAAGGTGCGGATCAGGTCAACGATATTAGAAGGGACAAGGGTTGGAACGAGCTTGCTAGTTATGTGGTTGATGTGGCTAGATGTGAGTCTGGGGATGAAAAAACAACAAGGCAGACAAGCTGAGCAGTACTGAGCTACGTCGGCTAGAATTTGAACGACTTGAAATCTGAATAGATATATTGACATTTCCGGATTTTAAGTGAAATTTGCGTAATGTCATTCATAATATCATTATCTATCTTGATTTTCGTGTTCGTTATGATTTAAAACATAGACAATTGGTCTATCAGCTCGCATGTCAAATCAATACCCCATTGTACCTTTTCGCGCTGCTTCTTACCGGCAATGACAGAAGATTCAGTGACTTTTTTCTCGAAATAGTAGTCAATCTTTTTAGCAAAGCCGTACCCTCTTCATTCATCATGGCTGTCTTTTCGACTAATTGTCTCAAACCTTTATCGGCAATTGCACTGTTCTTTTGGAACATGACATCACCAAAAGTCTTTTTCTTTTGATATGCACTGCTAGCATCATTTTTAGCATACAAAGTGGTGAACAAGGTAATGAAATATAGTTCTAGAAAAACTTGGGTTTCCAAGGTTGGTGTGGCCAGGTTTACGTTTTTCAGGATGTCCAAAGAGCAGACGCCCCGGCGGTAAAGTAAACATAAAGCCGTACCATATGCACGGCTTTTCCGAGCTCTTCTCCTTCAGTCATTTCTTCGTCGTCGTCATTGTTTCTGCTACGACGCTTCAGCCGGTTAAGACGCTCTTCCTCATCTTCGTCTTCATCCATGCCGTCACCTCCTTCTCCGTATTCAATTTCGACTAAGAAGTCCCAAAGAGCAAACTGGAACGTCTTTCTGATGCTTCTTTGCGACGAACAAAGTCTAGTAGCTACCACTGAGTAAAAAGGGTCGTATCCTTCTTCGTTTGACGAGCAATGCAAAATGACGTTTGGAATCTCGCGCTCTTGCTTACTTTTAAGCTTTAGTTTTTGGAGTCGATCACAAGCGTCTACATAATCTTCACTTCTCATAAGAGCTACGAAAATAGCACGACCAATGTCTGTATTCATACGCTGTTGACGGGCCAGCTCCATCCGATATGGCTCAGGGATATCAAGAATATCATCCAAAGCATCATGGTTAACATCTGCACTACCTTCTTGATCTCCGCCTTCGCCATCGACGGTATTGTATCTCCAAGCTGATCCAACAACAGATCATTTACCCTTGATTTCGATGTTGCGAATATCATCTAGACTGACTCGTAGTGGCTCTTGTGCTTTGCCTTGAACGGAATTCAAAAATTTCTTCATTCTTGTTTAGAGCTCTTGGGCAGAAGTACCTGTGGCTCTTGCCTTTTGTCTATTGTTCTTCAATTCCGAAATCGTCTCGACCGAGAATCTAGTTCTGGCGTTCACGTTATTTGCATCGGTTCTTGCCACTGAAAGTTGCAACTGGTGAAAAAGTTCATTCAAAGCCGCCGGATCATCAGTTCGCAGCTGTGAGCCGGAAGATCTGATTAGCTTCAAAAACAATTCGGTTTGCGTCTCCTCAACATCGTCTTTCAAAAACATTTTGATCAAGTCGTAAATGAGTCTACTACCAACCTCTTGGAAAGAGTAAACTTCGGCAATCAAAGCAAGCAAGTTGCTGGCTTCTTTACTCTGTGTCATTCCTTGTTTGTAGTATACATTGAACCGCTGAACCAAGATCTGAACAAAATGGACGGCAAATTCTATTCTACCTGTCTCATATAACGCACCTACGAGCGCGGCATGAACTACCAAAAATCCGTCTAACAAAACACCTTGAAGCGCAACGCCTTCAATAATAATATCGGTGATAACAGAAGTAACACAATGTCTAGGGTGACTCAAGTACACAGCTTTGTCAAATTTTGCGCGACAGATGAGATTCTGGCCTCAGTAAGTTTATTGAAATCACGCTTGACAATTCTCTTCGATTTTGCAACAGCTTTCGAATCTTCGCTAGATGTTTCCAAACGCTTTCCAACGGCGGGAGAGATGTATTTGCCGGGTACCACTGGTGCAACATAAGGATATTCTCTAGGATTGGGCTTTTCGTGTTCACTATCCGAGTCGAAATCATTGGAATTAATTTCATCGTCAGGAGAAAATAGAAGCTTGTCGCCCTGAAGATCCAAGATATCGCCATCTTCATTGTCATCTTCATCAAACCCATCAAAATTTTTGAGACCTTCCATATCTTTGACCGAGAGATTATCAAAGCCGTCAGAATCAAGCTAGTCGTCAGGCGGGAAATCCAGGGAATTCACAATCTTTTTGTCGTTGTCACTTTCGTGCAGATCAAAATCGACAACCTCAGGTAAAGGAGCTGCGTTTAACTTTTCTTTTCTGATAACCTTTTTGTGCTTCTTTGGCTCCATAGTCTTGTCAAACTCCATAACCTGGGAATCAGTGAACTTCACTCCCTTCCTGTTTGCGCTTTTCTTTTCTACTTGTAACAGATCCATTTCTTCGCTTGGATCTAGCTGATGCAAATCTAGAGTCGTCTTCTCTACTGCCTATTGGCACATCTCACGTTAACAATCACCCCAAAATAGGCATTTTGATTTAAAATTACTTTCCTCTTGCATCGAGCTCATCCAGTATAGTTCCTGGCAGCTGAATGGTTTGTTTTCCACCTTTTTTTCATATCTGAAGCCAGTATTCGTGTAAATTGATGATCAAGTCAATACAAATCAAATCAAAAATAAAACTGGATTCACCGAGATTTTAGAAAAGATGAATCTCCCCTTAGTCTTTAACGTCTTCCGATCATTAATGCTAGTTCGAATTGTTCATAAATCTCAATCTGGCTTTAAGCGTGATCCAGTGAATGGCGATTCAAATTAAAGATTTTGGAAATTGGGACTTTGAAATGTTGACGAATGCGTCACCTACATGACTGCACGGCTGATGTTAAGAATGACACGTCCAAGCACAAGATCTTCATTGTTTGATAAAAGTTAAATCTGTAACAAAAGTTTACATTGATAATCTTCAAATCTATGATATCTTCAATCTTATCAATGCAATCTGAAATTTATACTTATAGTTAGGTTTTCTCACTATCATATATGTTGCATACTTAAAAAATCTATTTAAAATTTAAATAATTCAAAAAGATTTGTAGTCAACATGAGTACTCGAGATAACAGTAGACCATGTAGATACGAATCAATGAGATAACAAAGACCTCATAATCTAAAGTATTTCTGAAATTAATAGGAATTTCACCCCTTTTGATCAATGTTCCTACATTGATTTCTTAGTTGCGCAATACTTTTGATAATGGTTCATTCTCTATAAATCGTTGTATATACAAAGTAGGTCTTGAACAAAAGAGCTGGTAGGCATTAGTCAATAATATCTTTTCATGTCTACAAAAACAAATTTTTGTCATCTCAGCCTGAACATTTGACATATGACTTGTTAGTTTTAATCATCGCCCACGGTTTACTTTGGCACCTGCATAATTCATCAATCCTTTGTAGAATACTGCGTAAGAAACTTCAAACTCATTGTCGGGAATACCAAACACCTCAGGAAGTCTCAGACACCATGGCTGCATTCCATCCAGTTCGATTCGCGGACCAAATGTCATTACCAAGTCGGGTTCACGAATTCCAATTCTCGCCAGATCCCGTTCAATTCTTCCCACTGAGATCTTGTCGGCTGGCATGCCCACCTCTGCGTATGATTTAGCTAGATCGACAATTTGAATTTTTCCTTGAAACTCGGAGATTATAGAAACAATTAAATCCGGAGATGTTGCCACGCCTTCTTTGTTTCCACCTGCGGCCTTCCGCCGAGTCGCAGCGGAACTCATAGTAGCCGACGCTATCGCTCCCTCCTCAACAGGAGGAATCTCATATGCAATCACTGGCGGTCCGGCTGACCCAAAATACCTTTCGAGAATCCAGCCCACCTGGCTCTGAAGCTTTCCATTCCGCGCCTGCTTTCTCAGCACTGCTCCTCGGTCATGTAGAGTCAATCGCCGGATGCCCATACATGCACACCACGACACCAGTTCCGCTGCATCGCTCACTAGTCCTTCTGTACCACCACCCTCCATCTCACGAGGTTTCAGCCGCAATACGCAGGCTACGTGATTTGGGATCTTCCCCAGCCGTTCTGCGTCTTCATGAATCAGCTCTGGTGTCCGATTGTGATGATAGAGACCGTTCAATGCCCGTCGCTGTAGCCGATGTATGTAAAACCAGAAAGCAGATGTCACTTGTAGATAGATCTGGAACAAAAATAATATGATAGCGTACATTGTGGCCAAGTATATTTGTTTTGGTCTCAAGTACTTGTGTTTCTCAAGAAGTTTGATTTTCGCCAAATTATTCCTTTTGTACAAAAAAAGGTCTTCACAAAGAGACAAAGTCAGCCGGTCGGGCCCAGTAACAACGGTAGTCAACAACTCCAGATTTATCTTAACAACTTTTCTGTCAGCATTATGTAATGAGAGCCCATAATTGCACTGTTTCAGTTTTCTGGAGCCACGATCCAGTTTACAGAACGGGCCTGGCCCTGGGTTCCTGTCTATTGGTCAAATTGAATATCTTCAGTTCTTAACCACTCTTCGTATCCACGAAAATATCATATGTTACCGGTCATTACTGATGAAGGAAAAAGTGAATTATATATGGATGAATTGAAAAAACTTGTGAATAAAAGCAAATACATGTTTAACTCTCGTATTTTGTTGTTGGAGCCCTGCAGCAGCTCTGGTCTATTGTACATGTGCCATCTACAGTTTACGTACTATTTAGGTCACAACTTTTTATCATTGGCCCTTGTTAGCCCTAGGAGTATAAACGAGTGTATGATCAGTATTTATCACAAAGGGCGTAAGTTTGACTTTTGTGTCTTTTAAATGGCGGATTTCGGCAATGAGATCTTCTTTTTCTAGCTCGATGTTTTGCAGCTTGCGTTCTGCTTCCATTGCACGAGCTTCCATATCGACAGAACTATACAAATGCTTGACGTCGATATTGTAGCTGGCTTTGGCCACCTCTTCTTCAAGTGCCATTCTTTTTCTTCTCTCCAGCCCCAACTCTTCCTGTAACTTGACAATTAAACTTGCTCGGTCCTCATGCTTCATGTATAAGCTTTTGTCACTGGAAGAAAGCTCAGTAGTTTCAACTTCTGTATCAGAGCCATCAATTGATCGTTCACGCAAACCAAATTCGCGGCGAATAGAATCAGCCAGTTCACTTGTTACCAGCCTAATCTCGTCCAAGAGCTCAACATTTTTACGTTTAAACTCACCCGCGTCGCCAATAGAAATATGTTTTTCAGAAACAATAGTAGTCTCTGTCAAATCGGTCTTAGCTGAATTCTCTTCGTCAAATGATGAAGTTTCCGTTAAAGACTCTTCTCGCTCAAATATGATCGGTGAGGAACAGTGAGTTTTAACTTGATATGACATAGGTGACGCGCTTCTGGAGACAGTTTCTTTTAGGCAATTCCCAGAAATTGATAATTCTTCAACATCCTTGGTAGTCTCTTCAAGCATTTTACCTTCGGGTGTAATACTGACTGGGGTAAGTGTTTGAGAAGACACTGGACGAGATGAAGACGACTGCGAACTAGACTTACTCGAACTTCCGGATGAGCTAGGTGGATAGTCATTAGGGAATGGAAGCCCTCTTGGATGGGGATACATTATCATAGGGCCCTGACCAGGATGATGGGGTGGTGGCGTCATCATGTTTCGAGGCGGTTTCACACCAGGAGGCAGGTATGCCTTTCTGTATCCTACAGGAGGTCTAGGAGGACCTGGTGGATAGAGAGGGCCGTTATGCTGACGATGGCCTAACGACATGGCTCTGTCGTGGTAAGCGTTCATTTGTACGTTTTGGGGTGGAGTTGGTTGCTGTCGGTATCCCATAGCAGATCCAGGACGAGGTCTCATATGCATTTGCTCATGGGGGTTCATATACAGCATTGGCGACGATCTTCCAGAGATACCAGGCTGATTTCTGGGAGGTAAAAACTTTTGTTGTCTGTCCGGTATACGCGTGTATTGGTATGACATTGCTTGAGTCTGTTCAAAGTTTGGTGACATTAGAGACATGTTGCGACGAAAATTTAGGTTTTGTGAAACAGGATCACTATCATTGTTTCTCATGCCGTTTTCTGAAGTATTTTCATCTTGGACTTGTCTTTCGTTTATAGTAGAGTTTGAAATGGTCGAAGTTGACGAAATTATCGATTCGTCACTCGCAAAAACAACGCGCTTCTCTTTCGATTCGGCGTTGTTGCTTGTTGTCACTGGGTTTCTATCCCTGTCATTTGCATTTCTTTCCATGTCGGGGCCTATTTCTGACTTGGAAGCACGGAGAGGCTTTCTGTGAGACATGGGGCTAACGCAGTGTCTGGGAATCTCAGGTCGTGGAGGAGGTGGATAGCAAGGATACGCCATTCTATTATTCATGGGTTGAGTGTAATGAGGCTGAGGATAATATATGTTGGAATATGCAGGATAGTATCGCGGTTGATAAGGGTCCTGTTGCTGAATAGGAGGAGTCTGTCGGTGATAGCTATGGCGTTTTTGTGATACGTTTGGCTTTTGTGGCATAACCGGTTCTTCTGGAATCAGCATATCTTCAAACAGTTGGCGACGTGCCCGTGGCATACCTGCCGGACCAAAACTTGACATTGGACTGATGGTATATGAAGCGAATGAAACGGTATATTTGGTGTGAGAAAAGATCACTGAATATCAGAAACAGCGACTAGACAAGGACTACTATAGGCAAATACGCTTGAAGATCTTTGCAGCAAATATTAAACTGAGATTTTGGTATCTAGAATACTACTCAGACGTTCAGAATATGAAGAGAAAAGAAGAATAAAAAGGAAGAAACCAGAGTGGAATACTCAAGAGATATATATCATGAATTTCTTTTTGAAGATGAAAGTTTACTAGGCCTTGCACAATGCTATTTTTTAAGCTTTAAAAGTATGAAATATTTGACTGACAGCCGAAAAAAACGAACTGCTCATATTATAATATTTAGTGTTTGAATTCAAAGGCAACTAAGTTTGTTTATGTACTGCGCGGTGCTGTGCGGTGCTGTAGACAATTATGGTTTTGTAGACGCGATGGAGAGAACAGAGCCAGACATCGGGGCCAGTTTGTAAAGCTGGTGGAAATATGCATTGGCAAACTTTCGATTCGGAAGAATTTTGGTAGGCATACATCTACATGATCAATCGTGACCCGCTTTCTAAGAGGGTCTGACAAATTAGCTCCTAGATAGAGGCGGTTTGAAATGCTCAATGGCTTTTACAGAATATGTTCATCAAGTGTGGATACAGGCTGTGGAGCATGTTTCATCCCCGAGTGGTGCTAAGGATTGGGTGTGAGAATCAACAGCGGCGGCTACAACAACAATAGCAACAACAATAGAACTCACAGGATTAAAACATGTCTACAATTCGGCGATCAGGGACAGAAAATAAATGGTCTTTTTAGGAATGGTCTGAATTGCAGAAACTTCGAAATTCGTTTTGAAAGCCGTTTCATGAAGCTTTTGTTACTTTTTTTTTCGTCTCCTGCTACACGACGAAACGGCGAATGCCATATACGCAATGCGCGAATCCGGCAGGAACATTCTCCAAGACACAAATCAAGAGCGCGTTTGATGTCGAGCATCTCTATCATTCTTTACAAATGCCTGATGATGCTTGCGATGACATTTGAGTGAGTTTAATCAATTTCAAGTATTCTGATGCTTTTTTTTGAAATTTCTTATTGTGGAAATCGCCATATTGAGTTCGGAAGATGCAACCTAATCCGATTTGGGCGGACTGCACCTGCATAGATCCGCCAAACGAGATCTGTATCTTACTCTTTCGCGTCAGTTTAAATGTCCACAAATCTGTGCAATCCCATTCGTTTCACCACCATTCAGGTGCTTCTCTTATATTGTTTTCTTTGATTAGCATTTCCAGCAGAGTTTTGGCTGCAAAGGACATACATTTCGCCTCATCCATCTCTGAACATAGCGTCTGTACAATCTGGAAATAAGCCGTTTGCAACCAGTACCTTTGTGCCAACTGTTTTGAACTATCTTTTGATTTGGAGCAGCAGAGTCGGCATTCTGAGTCACATAGACTAAAACAATGCTTTTATGTACAAATACTTTCCAGTTTTCGTATACATACAAATACATTATGCATCTCGATGTCACATCTGTGTGTCTATTTTGCTGCAAGAACAATTACATCTACATATAGTCTGGAAGCTTGCCGGGGGAATGCTTTACCTGGCAGTTCAAGTATTCAAAAGTGTTTCAGTTTTGTCTTATCGCTTGCACGAGTTTTTTGTATTGGCACTGTGCAAACCAAAAGACCATTTGTTAATTTAGCACTTTATTTCAATGGCACCACATTGCATTTAAGAAACTCAACAATTAATACTTTGCGAAGAGTTGATACAATATCTTATATAGTATGCTCTGAACACTTAAAAGTGCAATATGAAGCAATACATATACCCATAAACATGTAGGAATATTGCATTGCGCTTATAATCAGACCCCTTTGATATACTACACACAATTCACTTGTTACAATTTTTTATTAAGTCCCCGAATTCAAGATAGCGCAAAAGCCGAAAGCTCAGTTCAAACAGACTTTAGGTTCTACGCGTCAACGGCGCAAGTCCCAAATATACATGAAATTTATCTCATACATTCTGAGCTTGATGAAGAATGTAATGAGTGGATACACATTATAAACGAAGCCCAGTATAAAGCTTCCAAAATGAACATGTTGATGTGATTACAGCTTGCATAAAGGTATAAATCTGTCGGTATGAACCCAATTGTTACATGTTCAAGATACTGTTGAGGTATCTACAAGATGTTGATAGAAGAATGCTTTCAAAAATAGTTTGGTCACTGCATGTTTAGAATTTCGTGTATCACAAGAGACTTAAAATGATCATTACGACATGACAACGTTGAATAACGGTAACTTTGATATACAACAGACGATACTTAAGGCGCAGTCTTCGTCATTGCAAATAGAAATTTAATCAATCGCAGCGTCTATCCATTACATTTCTAAGCCTCAATATTAAGACCAATATCAGATTACGGCTATATAGATCTTACGGGTATACCAAAACTTTAAAGTATGCTCTGAATAAATCTTCTATATTCGCTCCAACTGTTCTGATTGATCTGCTTTTACCTGTCGGGAGACCACGGCCCAACACATACAAACTATCCAAATTTGCTCGTACAATGTACCTAAAACTTTAGATCCAATCTAGCAATGATTTGACTTCAAGCTATCCGTTTCTTTACTTGACTAAAAATTCTACGGAGCAAGATGTGAACTTGAAGCAAACAATCATAAATTTCAGACATAAAAATACTAGATACACTGTTGTTCTTTTTCGGAATTCCAAAACATCATTGCTATTTTTCGCAAGACTTTATTCAAGCCCTTCTTAATATGCATTTGTTCAATGAAAGATTACAAAACTGATGTATAAAAGATATCTGGCAATACTGTTTGATCAGACGATATGAGTTGGCAAAAATATCAAATTCAACTATTTCTCCTATTCAGTTTCAAAAATGACCCGCCAAGCGGGCTTGAGATACATCCACATAATATTATTATGATCATTCTATATCCAATACCCATAAGAGCCGGGTTTTTTGGCAGTAAGTTTTTCAAGTGATACTCCTGTGCGTGCATGATTTTTTTGTTGAAAAACTGTACTTCTATTATCAGCATTTTGCTGGTCCATAGGATAGAAGATGACGGGTATTATAACAAAGATGAAGCATTTCTTGTTTGAGATCCAGTTCGCCTGTTCACGTTACCCTTTGCAGGATTGTGCTTTGGCAAGGCTGAGTTTGTATCAGAATATTGTCGTGCGTCTCACGACAAACGCTGTTTCTAGAATCAGGACTAAATCCAAACTTGATACTTTGGTAAAACGTTAACATTCTTTGTCGCTTAGATTGACAATGTTCTTTTTTAAATTGAACAAATCTATCATACACTGGTTCCCCTCTGCAAAGTCGAGCTAAACTCACAAAAGAGGTAGAAATAATGTGTATTGAAGAATTGCCATTTTCCACATAAAGTAATCCTCTCCGGTATTTTAGTTCTGTGCCTTTAACTAAATTCTGATGGACTATGTTCAGCACTAGCTTTGAATCAAACTTGGACATAACCAGTATTTTGTTAAAAGCCAAATCTCCACTTTAACTATCATGTTATTGTAAGCACTATTATATTGATCAGCTTTGATAATACGGCTTATCCTTCCCTTGAACGTGTTTTTTTAAAGCTGTTTCAAGTATAATGTCAGATCGATTTGCTTATACTACTTTTCATTTGCTAGATACGTTGCTACTTAAACAACTAGACACATGTGGTTGTGTTTTTACTTTTCTCCTCATCATTCATAGCACCCGTCTATTTACCATTACGTTTTTTTATCATTCTACATTATGATATTCTAGACCATCGTTGAACTTGGTTATCACTCCAAATATCAGATTATCAGCCCGGAGCGATTAACTTGCCTAAAATTAAAAATGTTTCTTGATTATAACAGTTGAAATCATGGTTTTGAAAATAGCTTTAGTTCTGTGTTCAAGCACTGAAATATCTATCTGATGTACATAACGAGCTTTGCCAATTGATTTTATTGATCCAAAAGAGCTGCAAAAGTATCTCGACAACCATGACCACAACTTTTTCAGCAAACCCGCTTGAGAAAAGAATTTCGCACACCACCTATGATATCTAAAGAATAGAATAAATCTGTTTGTTATACAGGTTGTACATAATACGTTTTAAGATGCCGTGCTCTAAGCCAGGGTGGAAAAGATTTTGTCAGTCAACACGACTTCTTCGAACCCGATTGATTACAGCGTTCATTTCTTGAAAATGACTGATGTATCTTTTTAGAATTTTGATGATCAAGAACGTTTGATCTGAATTTGGATACCACTTCTTGTTAGCATTCAATGCTGTCATCGCTGACAGGCTGACTCGTCTAAACAATCACTCTTGCAACCGTTATGTTGATCCAAAAACAGGAACCGAGCCATTGTATTTTATTTTATTATTACAAAATCAACTTTTTTGCAAAAGAAAATAGCTCCAGCTACACAAATTTTACTTTACATTTTCAATCATGTAGGTGAGAGGACTCAAAAAGCTGCTATACGATGCAGCTGACAGCACATGTTTTCTAAGCATATCTCGGTGGGTATTGGACAGCGTTAGGCTTTGAAATCAGCCTCCGATTAAAAATATGCATGGCATAATGATGATTGCATCGATGTGTACTCTAAACAATGCCAGGATAATCCTGGGGCATTTGTGATCAGCAAAAGCCCCTTAATACTTTTCATTCTATTCTGTGAATAATGAACTATCAGTGTCCAAATGGGCATATATCTTCATGAACAGTGTAATATAGGATAAACAAGACACTTGTATTGTTGTTTACAAATGCTTTTTGCAATTGCTGAAAATATGTTCCACTTTACTCTGCAATGCATTTAAGCACTTGGATCTTGCAAGATAATGTACATTTTTTTCTCATGAGAAAGCAAGCTCACTTTTTATTTGGCACTGCCTTGACAAGTCCTGCTCTTCCTAGGTTTTGCACTTTTTCTAGGAATTTGATCGTATTCAGTGAATGTCGGCATGTATCTACAACATATCGTTGATATTACATGCCAAGCAGTTTAATGAAGTTTTCATACTAATGTGTACAGTGTTTTCAGCGGTGTGGTTCTCCAACACCCACCCTAAATATAGGACAGAAGTGTATGATCCAGTCAAATGAAAATTTCAAGTCATAATTAGCACTAATGACGATAAAAAAAATATATTATTATTTTCGCGAAAAAAAAATTTTGACAATAGCGGATGCAGCAAATATAATACTCGAAAAATTATTAAAGTGTGCATTTTTCTACATTAAAAATCAGATAAGACCGCGAGGAAACTGATGAGTCTTCTCGTCGGTATTCACTACGCGTGTTCTTGACTAAAACCGTTCAGTACAGATATAATCGCTTATTCAACTGCAGTTTTAGTCTTCATTCTCCTTATGTGCAGAGCACTCCAATGTGTATATCAGCCAAACATTCCAATGATAGCATCATGATGGAATTGAATGCATTCATAATATATGATTTAATCTAGAGTTGAATAAACAGAATACAACCCAGCATTTTATGATGTAAATACTTTCTGGCTAAATATTGCCAAAGTTCGTGATGAAAGTTCAGGTTATACTGAAAGCAACATTGACGAACCACTATTAAAAAGCGGCCAAAAATTGTATTAAAGCTTTAAAGAGCAGTAACTGCTAGTTTATTGATAGTAAAAAATATTTGAGTAAAGCCTCAAAATATGTTAGGTGAAAACTCGTATCTAAGAGTGGATAGTTGGCTTATTAAATGTAGTAACAAGAATAGGGTACGAACAGTCGAGATATATTATCACAACGGATTGTCAAATAGATTCAAAAGGCAAGCTGGTGTCCTCTATATCACCATCAATAAACATTTTGTCCCTGAAACAATTCGTTAGGTTTAAATCATGAAGTGTCTATGATTTCCATTCTTTGCATTGTCATCGTTGAGTAAATTACTGGGTCCTGTCAAAGACATCAATATGTTTATATTCAAGCATTATTCTGATGGAAATTGGAATATGACAAAAGTTAAAACTGCCATTATATCTAGATTTCTATCATACTAAACACTTGACAAACAATTTAAAGCTAGTTGATATTCAGCACAGAACAATTATTTTCCTACGCTAAGCATGAGTTTTGATTGCAATGCGTTAGTTTTAGCAGTTGTCTGTTTGGAATTCGGATTAGAAATTAATTCTGTCTACTGTTGTTTTGATTGAAATTTTGCTTGCGGAATGCTACATCAAACCATAGGATAGTACACATCATCCATGAAGCTGTAGCTTCGGCATCATGCAAGTTTCGTTCACATATGGCGGTTTTGATTTTAATATCATCAAATGTAACTTAGAAGATAATTGTGCCCTTGCATGATGATAATCTGTTGTGCCTTGATGATGATGATGATGATGATGATGATGATAATCTGTTTATTGTCCCTATGTCTCGGGATTATACACAATATATCTTTAAATAAAATAACTATATACAAAACAGACATAACAGAAGACATGTAATTCATTTGCTTATCTCATAGAAGATTGACGAAGTAACTTCCCGCAGGAAGCGTTTTAGGTTTTCAGTGTTCGATGGCGCCAAATTCTTCATAGTCGTAACTATGTGCAAAGGGAAATCTGGGAGTCAGAAGGCTGATGATCAGAACCAACCTTTGATGCACAGCAAAACCTTTGCAGGCTGCTAATGGTTAGCGAACCATCATAAAAGTAAATGCGGTAGCGCTTTCATAAACTCAATTATCGCTTCCAAACCTTCCTTGGAATTAAGTAGGATTTGGATATCGAGCTCGCTTGTTGTTTTCTTCAGTATCCTGCGCTCTGTTGTTGGGTTACGGTATCGATCTCCATACGATTCTCTTCTTGTGCAAGAGTAGTACTGCCGGAGCTCACCTTCTATTTCGTAGTCTTTTTGCCATATAGCCTTTGCCTTATCTAGCAAGGCGTATTTGATCAGTATCGTTGTTGTTTTCGCTTCCATGATTTTGTCGTATTCTGGCAGCCTCCACGGAGGCCGTTTGCTCCAATAAACGTTTTCTTTGATGTTGTTCAGTGTCGTAGCTTTAACGAAAAGCCGTTTTAATATCGTACCAGTATCCAACGCGTGTTTGGCTGTTCTTCTAATGGGATTCCTTGGGCATACATTTCTCAAGATTCTCACGGCAAACCTGTTTTCAACTTCACACATTCTCAAATCTATTGGCAAAATATTAGCGTCACGGTGCATGGCCTTGTGTTGTGCCTTTACAATGAAGAAGTTATCAGGCTTCTTCAGTCGACAATTTCGTTTAAACCTGTGCGTACCTTCAAAGCTATCTTGAGTAGATTTTAAGCACACATACTATTGAACTTAAGCATTTAAGCTTGCAAATAACGTATTTTTTAAAGTTTGTCTTGATTCATTGATTATGGTGCTTAATGCTCATGTGTATCTTCTACTGATCTGCCATACAGTGTTCACTTTGTAATAATTCAAATCACTGAAAATAGTTGCAGTCAATATCTCTGCTGAAGTGTAATCACAAATGTTTGAACCTGACACTCGTTTTTATCTAAATCGTTGCTCATGGTGCGAGGTTTGTGTTCATGCAAATGCAAATGGCGTGTCAGTCAGCAACTTCCTGTTTGGGAATATTCACTCATTCTGTACAGATGTTTGCAAGGCAAATGGAATAGAAACGTTGTCCTGTGGAATATTGTCTAGTATTAGACGTCTATCTAGCTGAGATAAAATTGGCGATGACTCAGGTTGAAGATTTTAATACTTTCATATTTAGTATGAAGTACAAATTTAAGATATTGCCATAGTTATTGTCGAGTGTTTTTGGCAGACATGTGTACGCTATAAGAGTAAACATACATTGATCTCTCTCGAAATCTGTTTTCGACAATTTGAATGATTCTGAGAGACAATAAAGAAGCATCGTAGTATAAATACAAATCAGTTGCAATGTGTAACGAAAGAAACACAAATTTCTTGCGTTTTCTGAAATGTATTTATATCATCCAATGATGGCAGACATTCACGCCAGAATGATAAAACGTTTCACGTCGTAAATTATTGCAGTCAAAATCATTTTATATCAAGCAAAAGAACGGTATGAAAGCTTTCAAACATGTGTTTCACAAATACGTAACTGTGGGAAGTTAAAATTATCATGATTTCTGATTTATCGAATGATGGTAAACTTTTCAAAACATGGTCTTGATCTCAAGTTCCCTATGTAGCGCCACATTAAGGGACCCTGATGCGCCAAGCCGGTGAAGTTCTTATCGATGGCCTGGGTCTGAAAGCCAAGCTTCATGCTTCGATATTTGTAGCCTGATGGTGACCACTGTCGTTCCATTTATTTACAAACCTATTTCAAGGTCGAATGGGCTTTGAATCATGAGGTTTTTGATTCTCATCAATCTTGAAATTACATTCCTTCTGAAACCTTTGAGTATCTGTGTGAACTCGAAACTCGGCCTTGGCCACGACTGAATCGGTTCCGAGTCGTGCGATATGACATCAACCAACACTGGCCAGCAGCAATCAGTTTCATTCCCTTGACATTTCCAAAGAGAGTTTTTTGTATCGATATACTCAGCGCTCTGAATGTATGAGCACACATTTACATTGCGACATAAAGAACTAGCGGTTCAGGCGGCAAAGCCATTTAGGAGGCCGGTTTTTTTTTCTTTGTGTGGGCAACCTCCGATGGCCAGGGAAAAAAAAAAATCTCGAATTACACTTTTAATCAAGAATTTTTTTTCCCCTCTACAAAACCTGGCTCCGGTGGTACCGGTCGGTGCCCGGTACATGGTTATTCTTTATTCGTACGCCCGCATGGTCCCGAAAAGACCCTGGCCAAGAACACCGGAGCCGGGTTCGTGACTTTGCGCATTGTGTTTTTATTGAAGCCGTCAAGACAAATGATAAAGGCACATCAAAGCTTTTTTGACCTTGGCGGTTACAACAGCCGTACGGCTGTTTTTGATAAAAACCCCGTTTGAATGAAAGTGAAAAAAAAATCTTTGAAAAAGCTCTCGGACAATATTATGTCAATTCTCAAAGCATATAAATATACTTCAAAATGGATTTCATCGGTTGCTTTCGTTTTTCTTGATTCTTCTTCTTTTTATAATTCGCATATTTTTCGAGGTTCACTCACTAGCATTACACACTTATCGGCTTGGTTTGGGGACATTATCAGCATTTACTCCAGTCTCTAGCATAATCAAACAGCTTTATCGCATACAAAATAGATCTGAAATCTCGGTTATACACCAATACCCACTTTGCATCGCACTTCACCCATCATATTGCATTCTGTCAATCAATCGCATTTAGAAATCATCACTTTTCAATACAGTTATTTGACCGTAGAAACTCACACAAATCATGAACTCACTAATTGCAAGAGCAGACGACATCGTTGAGTGCTCGGCCGGAAATGGCTACGACGGAGGAATCGGGGTCAGAGTCTCTGCCATCTTTGTCATTATGATTGCGGGGTGCTTCGGCGCGTTCTTTCCCATCATGGCATCCAATGACAACTTTTTCATCAAGATGCCAGAAACCGCTTTTTTCATTGCCAAATACTTTGGTTCAGGCGTCATTATTGCAACTTCATTGATCCACTTGCTGCAGCCGGCAAACGAGAGTTTGACCGACCCTTGTCTCGGTGAGGGATGGCAGGTGTATCCTTATGCGTTTGGAATCGCATTGACTTCGCTTTTCATGACCTTTTTGGTCGAGTTATTGTCGAGACGATACCTGGCCAAGCGAGGCATTGCGCATACACACGGGCCCTCGGGATTAGCTGGCGGCGACGCTTCGCACAACCACAATCATGTTGAGCCGTCTAAAGGCGACGATTCTGGAGACAGTCTCGAGTTCTCGCAAAAACTCGAGGAAGGAGAAATCTCGGGCAAAAATCCTTTAGCCATGCAACTGGGTTCAATCTTTATTCTAGAATTCGGCATCATTTTCCACTCCGTGTTTGTTGGACTCTCACTTGCTGTGTCGGAACAGGTCAACACTCTTTACATTGTTCTTGTGTTTCACCAAATGTTTGAAGGCTTTGGTTTGGGCACCAGAATCGCAGCTGCTCCATGGCCCCAATCAAAAGCATGGGTCCCATGGGCATTGGGCGCTGCTTTCGGTCTCACTGCTCCAATTGCTATTGCCATTGGCCTTGGTGTGCGCACTACATACCCACCAGGCTCGCACCGTGCATTGATCACAAACGGCGTGTTTGACTCGATCTCGGCTGGAATTTTGCTTTACGCTGGATTGGTTGAGCTCATGGGTAACGAGTTTCTGCATTCAGAAGAGTTTGATCAAGCCTCTACTGCAAGAGTTCTTGCGGCCTTTGCTATCATGTGTTGTGGTGCTGCATTAATGGCTTTGCTCGGCAGATGGGTTTGATCCAGGACATTTCTGCTTTGTTACCCCGGATTCAGGACAGAAAAGCAGTGATAACGATACTGTTATAATGATTTAGATTTGCATTTTTAATTTAGTTGATATATAGAGGTCTTAAATGACAAAAGTTCAAGTGTTTTTATATTAAAAAGTTGAATATACAGAATAAATTAGACTAGCGTTTAAAGCAATTGTGCTACTAGTGGTAGTTGTACTAGGTACAAAGAATGACGAAAGTCAAGAAGAATGCAATTTAATAAGTGGTAGGAGAATAAATAGGCAAAAACTACGGACACGATTCACATATAGTTATAACCTTTTGAATTCAAAAATGATTATGATTCAAATGAAGAAACAGAAAAAATAGCATCAACTTTTTAAAAAGCTCAGCGTATCATCTAGCTCGTCAAGTTTCTGTTTGGATTTAGGAACAGTGTGAACAATTTGCTCCAATTTCTGTAGCGTAGATGTGGTCGGCATGAACACTACGCAGCTTTTCAATGTCAGGTGCTAGCTCAGCTAGATGGACGTTAGCAGATGACATTGACTATTGAAGACCTTTGACAGGAGGGGTCAAAAGGTCTGATCGAAGAAAAGGCGCCAATAGCACATCTGGATCAATCGTAAGCAGGCCTTCAAACTGTGAAGTCTCTGGCGCGTGTATGTCATAAATCATGACACTGTCTTTTTGCTCGACTTTCTTCAGCCATCTCGTCCCACTACCGTACCGCCTCCTCCACAATCTTCATTGTCTTCACCGAAATCTTTCTTTTCATTTTAGCTACCTCTAAAGTCAGCTTGTTCACGTCTTCATACATGGTGCGCAGTTCTTTATTCAGTTCGAAATCAAATCCTTCATAATCTTTGCGCTGCGCCCGTAGTTTGTCTTTCAAGCTGCCGCGCTCCGACATGTCGACACCGTCTACTACTAGTCCATGTCGTGCCGACTCTACGGCCTGATGAATAAACTCTTTGACCAAGTTGTCCACTGTAGTCCTCACCGGATCCTGTGTATCATTGTTGAATCTGTCGATCCGGACGTGCCAGTGCCACCTTTGTTGCTGTTGTTTCTGGACGCTGGCCGCGGCGGCATATGATGCCGCAGTCTGGAATCTGCAGATGTAACATATTTCTCTCAAATATATCGCACATCTTCCATGCTCAGTAGGACTTTTAAATGAAATTGATCCATTTTGGGGTAGGTATACAGATATTGGCGTATCAAGGTGTGTGTAATTGATCTGTACGGGTCTCTACGCGACGACGCGTTTCTAGCTGTTGTAATCCTAGACCAAATTATATTTATCCCAAAATGGACTTTTGTAATTCCATTTATAACCAAACCGCGTACTAACGATAAAGCGCATTGGAATTACAGCGACAACCATAATAGAGTGAGAAGACGATTCTGTCGATTTTGATTGACGTAACAGAAGCCAGTTTTATCGCGTTTCGTGTCGCGTTTGCCTGAATCCAAGACAGTAGAGACTCATACAGATTACAACAGACTTGGACGAATAAACGAACGAGCAAACGAAATGTGGCATTGATACCTGAGAATCTTTTGAATCCGTGATTTGATTGATTTTCGCGCTAGTGGTATCAAGACAGCAAGTTTTATGAGTTGAAAGTGATCAGGGTCAAAAGCGCCAGGTCTCATGGCAGTTTTGACACGCTGATGGCAAGCACCCAGAAGAGGTGAAGGTCTCCTTTTGTACCCTTCTTTTTGCGGTTCAGGCAGAGCAAACCAATGCTCTTTTTTTTTTTTTGTTTGCTTCCCGGACGGTGTCCATCGAAGCAATGAGATCAACAGGTTCCTCGGAGAATTGGGAATGCTCGCCAGCTGAGTGGTCATCATCAGTCCGTAAAACAAGAAAGAAAAACAACGCTTTGTTGTAAACTTTGCATGGACTTACAAGTCTGGGCTTGCCATGTACACACATTATTAAACTTTTAGTTTACAGTCAGTAACTTTGGTAATTTTCCCAAAGAGGCAAGAGAGCACACGACACCGCCAGGAAGGTTTCCATACAAAATAACGGCTTTTCTTCAAAGCTCTGGCTTTCACGGCCTTGTACTCACTGGAACAGCAGCTCGAGGAACTAAGCAACAAGCACGGATAACATCGTGATAATTAAGACAATGCTGATTTCTCTAATAGCTTCGTCGGAAATGGCGCGGCGGTCGCGGGACTTGCGAGCAGAGAACGAAGACCGAGCCCGTCAACACATGATTTGTAGTCAGCTAGTAAGTCAGCAGCCTTTCCGACCGTTTTGCGTGTGATTTCTTGTGTGGTCGCCGCTGATGCGTTTGGGAATCCGCTGCCTGCCGAGCGCTAAGCATCGCGAACTTCTACTCCTGTTCTCGCTTGTTACTTCTTCTGCACTCGCTATTCTTGCAGTCCAAAAATACACCCGTGATTGTCATTGCCATAGGCAAAAAAACTTGTCGATAGCTACTGCACACAATGATACACGAAAACTCCCGCTAACAGTACTCTGAATTGGTCTTGTTCCATTATTGCCCTCTTTGAAATCTTATTTGAGATAAAGGTATTAATATATCTCTCTTTTCGCACGGATATATATACTTCTCTTTTTCCCTGTTACATAAAATGCTTGGAATAGATAGCTGACCATCGACTCTGGCTTTCTTTTTAAAACACACATCATGAACTCCCTGGGAATGTTGCCCACAACCCCGTCTCTCGACAGTATGGGATCATTACTAGGCAACGCTACTCCTCCTACTGATACTACTACAACACAAATGTATACAGATGATCCGCTAACTTCAAATCATCACAGCTTTGAATCGGTCAAAGACAACACCCTTACATTGCATACTCCACCATTCACCGACTCCCCAAGCTCGTCGCCCACTGATCGGTCTTTCCCACGAGTGACAAATTCAAGCGGAAGCACGAAATCGACTCGCAGCTTATATGCTTCTTCTAGACAGCAGCAATTCCAATCAATGGACTCTGCTTTTCACATTCCATTTGCTTGCTCCACTGGACTCCAGTCGCCGGTATCTTCCATCAACAAGCTTTCAATCAAAAGCAACAGCATATACAACCATACTTGCGGGTTCAATCACGATAACGGAAGTAGCAGTAGTGGGAGTGGGAGCAGCAGCAGCAGTACGATAAGTAGTAATAGCAGTAAATTTACCATCACGGCAAGCGAAAACCTTCGAAACATGCTTGCCCAGACAGTTTCTGGAACTGACGGTCATGTACACGAACGACCAGTAAAACCAGCCGACTATACATACGAACAAGACGAGGAGGATTACGCAAGGCACTCTTTGTTTGACGAAGGGTTCTACACCTCTGCACCGGGGAACCTGCATCTGCTGTCCGACCAAGCTATTGAACGGTTTGTTGACAGGTACGGCACGGTCAATGTCGTGCGCCAGCTAGCCACGGACCTGGCAGAACGTGAAACTGAAGTGATACTTGTTCGGAAACAGCAAGAAGACCGTGAGCGGGAACTCAAACGGTTACTCAGTCAATGCGGGGTCTCTATGGCTGAAGTAGAAAAAGTACTACACAACATGAAAAAACCAAAACAACTATTAGACGAAATGATTCAACAGGCTATGGATCAAAACGTTGTAGCAGCAGAAGCAAAATCCATTTCATCCGAAACCGTGAAACATAATCATCATCAATTATTGTCACAACAAACACAACCTACCAAAACCATAAAAGCGAAATCTTCAACAGTGTCTATAATCTCCGAAGATGATAATCAGTCGCTATATTCTACCGAGCACTCTATTCAGCACCCACAAGACGACAAACGAAGCATATTCAGCGGGAACAGCATGTTTAAGTCTCGCCCGCGGAGAAGTTCACAAGTATTTGAATGGATACCCAAAACAATCAAAGATCATGTTCCTGGACAGAGTGTACTGAACCCGACAGTGGTCACTGACACTAAACAGCCATTAGAGCTTGACGACATTGTCCCGCAAAGTATTCAGCCTCCCACTCTACTGCCTACATGGAACGCGCATTACGGCCAACAACAAAATGATTACTTGACAGATCGATACGGGTTCATCTACAACAAGCATATCAAATCTGGCAAGGCCGATGACGACGAAGACGAAGACGCGGTAAAGGAAGACAGTTTATTAGTGCTGGGTAAAACATCGCAAAAGCGCAAAAGGCCCCACGTGGTCATTACAAACAATATCCAGGTCGTAGGCCAGAACAAAGATCACCCCGAAATCAGCGCGCAAACCGCGTTTGCCGCTAGCACTTCGTCAGTGTCGTCAAATCCCGAGACGGAATCAGGATCGGTCCGAATGCTTCTTGCGCAGTTAACAGATATGCACGACAGTATTCAAAAGGCGCAGACAAATCGGTGGGATGAGTTTTTAAAAAAACTCAACCAGATTGCCGATAGTGATGACAATGAACTGATCAGGACAGGAACGGATTTGATTGGAGTCTCGGGATCAGGACTGACATGCGATGGAAATAACTCTACATCTATATCTGGCTTTTCATTTTTGTTCAATGGGAATGATAACAACGGTATCCTAAGTAATACGTTTGGACGCTGGAAAAAAGGGCCCCTCAACATGAAGAAAGATTTCAAATCGCTAGTGCTGGGAGGCGTACCCGTCGCCTATCGAGCTAAAATCTGGGGTGAATGCACCGGAGCTAGAAGTTTATTTACACCGGGAGTGTACCAATCGTTGATTGAGCAAGAAGATGATTCATCAGAAGCAGTAAATCAAATTGATTTGGACCTTCACCGTACCATGCCTTACAATGTGTTTTTCGGATCTTCTGGGCCAGGTGTGCAGAAGCTAAGAAGAGTATTGGTGGCGTTCAGCAGAAGAAACCCCGAGGTGGGGTACTGTCAAGGCATGAACTTGATTGCCGCCATGCTGCTACTGGTGTTTGCAACAGAAGAAGATGCGTTCTGGCTGCTTGTATCGCTTGTAGAAAACATATTACCAGCGGGATATTTTTCGCCTCCGCTTTTGACGTCGCGAGCAGATCAAACGGTTTTCAACAGTCTTTTCAACGAAATATTGCCTAATCTATCTGAGCATTTATCGTCTATTCATGTTCAAGTTGAGGCCATCACATTTGATTGGTTTTTGTCATGTTTCACAGATTCGCTTCCACCCGATGTGCTGTTCCGCGTCTGGGATGTATTCTTATGTGTTGATGGTGAGGTTTATTTGTTCCGGCTCGCATTGGCTTTATTCAAAATGTATGAGCAAGAGCTCTTAAAACTAATGAGCGCATCAGAAGTGTACAGCTTTATGAAACAATTAAACTACCAACCGATCCGAATTGAAGCGCTGATCAAGGAAGCAGAATTATTGAACCAACTAGTAGATGATGCAGACGTGAAAGTGAAGCGAGCAAGGGAGATTGAAACAATGCTGAAAGAAATGGGTGTTGCCTAAAACCACGAAAGTTCTATGGTTTACAAATTGCATTTTTTATTTTATCATTATTCATACTTATTTATATCAATAGAGTGTTTTTGTATCTAATCCGAAACCAATAGCAATAGCATGAAAGACGTTGATATATCGAGTATTTTTCTGTACCTTAGCCTAAGACCATTAAACTTGGAGTTTCGTGTGTTCAGAGGCTGCAATAGAGAATTGTAACGTTTATTCAATCAATTAACTCTCGTAACCAGATGATCTGCAGTCACGAAATCAGACAGAATATGTACACCATGTGCCTGGTGATCAGATAAAGAAGGTTTCTGATTTGATATAAGACTTATGACTAAAAGTACCCTGGTTGTGTCCTGACTTTTTTTCTTTAATTTTTCACAGCCTGCTTTCCAAAAAAAAAAAAGCTCCACGAACACCATTATTGATTTCAAAAAAGGGGAACCTTCAGGGACGCAACCATGACAGTTTGGAACCCGCCGTTATCACTAAAGAATATTTTCATAGCGGCCACTTTCCTCAAAGTCCTGTTGTTTGGTGCTTATCATTCGACGGACTTTGAAGTGCATCGTAACTGGCTCGCTATCACCTCGAAACTACCAGTGAAGGAATGGTACACGGAGAATACGTCGCAGTGGACATTGGACTATCCGCCATTTTTCGCAGTGTTTGAATATGTGCTATCGTTGTTTGTACCAAAAGTGGTGGTGGAAGACGGTGCGCTGGATATAGTTGAACTAGGAAGTTACGGGTGGCCGACAATTGTGTACCAGCGGACAACAGTGATTGTAAGTGAGCTGGTGCTGCTGGCCTCATTGCAATGGTACATCTCGACGACAAAGGCAAAGTACATCAGGCCCAATGACAATGCAAAGGAGTATACAGACAGACAGGCCAAGCTCAGATCGTTCAGTATCGCCGGGTCTATTCTGTTATCACCTGGACTCTTGATCATTGACCATATCCACTTTCAGTACAATGGGTTCATGTACGGCATTCTCATCTACTCGCTGATTGCTGCTAGAAACAACATGCTGCTTCTTTCCGGTTTTCTGTTTGCAGTTTTGCTCTGCTTCAAACACATCTACCTCTACTTGGCGCCAGCGTACTTTGCATATCTACTACGTGTCTACGTTCTCAAATCAACCCGGCCTACCTCGAAAACACACCAGTTTGGAATCTGGCCTGTTGTTGGTATTGACTGGGAGCGCACATTCAAGCTTGGGGCTGTCGTAGTCGGCACATTTGCAGTTGCATTAGGACCGTTTTTCTACTATGGCAAGCAGTACGATCTCCTAGCCCGTTTGTTTCCATTCTCAAGAGGATTGACACACGCCTACTGGGCTCCCAACATTTGGGCTGTGTACTCGTTTGTTGACCGTGTCGGCAGTTTCATCTGGAAGTCCAAGGCAACAGTCTCTTCAACCAGGGGAATCGTAGGCGATGTCTCGTTTGCCATTTTGCCCGAAGTCACTCCCAAATTGACATTTATTCTGACGCTCTTCTACCAGGTCCTTGCACTGATCCCTCTGTTTTTGTGGCCCACTTTCCCAAGATTCTTGGCTTCTGTGACGCTTTGCGGATACGCTTCGTTCCTGTTTGGCTGGCACGTTCACGAGAAAGCTATTCTGTTGATCATTTTCCCATTCTCGTTTTTGGCGCTTCGTGACTCTCGCTTGCTCGCGAACTTTGTTCCCTTGTCTGTATCGGGATACATTTCTCTCTTCCCGCTGCTGTTCACTCCAGGCGAATCGCTACTCAAAACTCTGTACACATTTGTTTGGTTTGTCATGTTTCATTTGTCGTTCCGTAACCTTGTTCGTGTCCGCCCGTATCACAGCCATATTTTCTTGCTCGACCGTGCCTCTCTGATCTACATGGTTGGATTTGCCCCGTTGATGCTGTCTTCCTTTGTACTTGACAGAGTTGGAGGCGGAAAGTACGAGTTTGCTCACTTGATGGCGGTGTCTGTGTACTGTTCAATTGGTGTCATTGGTTCTTGGGCCGGGTTCTCGTGGCTCTACTTTTTCGACGACGAGATCTGGGACTGATGGCAAAAACAAAAAGCCTTTCTACGATAATATAAATATATTTAATGTGTTGTTGAAATAGTCATGATGATGATGATAATAATAATAATAATAATGTTTGTACGAACTTGTGAATTGCCGTTTGTAGGATTTCGCTGGCCAGTACCAGTCCTCGTCCTTTGACTCCTGGCCAATCAGCGCCACCGTTTACTGCTTACAAGACCCTTGCCCTCGTTGTGAGTTCTGACCAATCAGCAAACGTCTATGTTCCTCCTCGATCTGCTTATTATCTGCGCTTATTGTTTATTTGAGCTTCTGTAAACGCTTGAAAATACAATCTTCAGTCTGAAGCTTTGAAAAGTACGAATAATGTCTAGAGGGTTGCGACATTAGTGGGAAAAGTCATGGATTTGACGACGATACTGACGATGGGTGGACAGTTTTGCAAAGAGTGGCTTTTTATTTTTTTTTTCAGTGACTTTTTTCCCGTTCCCTTTTCTCTCCCATCATCCACTCAAAACACTTTTCTTAATACACAACGATCGCCAACAACATGTGGAAGTTCTCGGTATGTATACGCTTGCACAGATAGCTACTCCGGTCCAGCTGTCGGGACACCCGGTTTTGGATCGACACGCGCGCCCGCCGTGATCTCGGAGCAATTGAAAGGGTTTGCATGCTAACATACTGAATAGGCACTTAGGCAGTCTTCGCGCCTCACTAAGCAGGCTATTGTGGCTACGGCTACCGCTACTTCGCTATCGGCGTACTATGCGCATTTGTACCTCACTCCAGTATCCGCCATGACCGATGCTGAGCATGGTCTGCACGCCCCAGAGTACGACTGGCCCCAAAAGGGCAACTTGTCTACGTTTGACCACTCCTCGCTTCGTCGTGGTTACCAAGTGTACCGTGAGGTGTGCTCGTCGTGCCACTCGCTCTCGCTTGTTGCTTGGAGAACCCTTGTCGGTGTCACTCATACTGCCGACGAAGTCCGTGAGATGGCCGCTGAATTTGAGTACGACGACGAACCCGATGATGAAGGTAACCCCCGTAAGCGTGCCGGTAAGCTTGCCGACTACATGCCCGAGCCCTACAACAACGAACAAGCTGCTCGTGCCGCCAACCAAGGTGCTTTGCCCCCAGATCTTTCTTTGATTGTCAAGGCTCGTCACGGAGGATGTGATTACATCTTTGCTCTTCTGACTGGATACCCCGAGGAGCCTCCTGCCGGTGTCAGTCTTGCTCCTGGTTTGAACTACAACCCCTACTTCCCCGGTGGAGGCATTGCCATGGGCCGTGTTTTGTTTGACGGTTTGGTTGAGTACGAAGATGGTACTCCTGCCACTACCACTCAAATGGCCAAGGATGTCACCTCTTTCCTCAACTGGGCTGCTGAGCCTGAGCACGACGACAGAAAGCGTGCCGGTCTCAAGGCCGTCATCATCTTGTCTTCTCTTTGGGCTCTGTCCATCTGGGTCAAGAGATGGAAGTGGGCTCCAATCAAGACCAGAAAGTTCATCTACAACCCTCCTAAATAAACATAGTCTTTTTATCCTACAATCATTTTTGTGCAAACATCACCATGTAATTATTCTATACAAAAACTTTTCATGCAAGCCTAATCGTCCTATTCCAGAAAGTTTTGTGATATAACCTTTCGTCATGACTTTTCTTTCAAAAGTTTGATTTGTAAAGGTCAAATGCGCTATAAAAACGACCCTCGAAGTATTTCGTGGAGTAACCAAACGTCCAATCAAACATACTGTCCCAACCGCACAAATTGTATCGAGACATCTCTTTTTTTCTTTCATACTGAAGTTTTTATTTGGCAGCGAGTTTGAATTGCACAAAGCCGTATTGGCTAGTTCTGAATATCAGCTGATTTGGGGTTTGATGTACACATTTGGAATAGTGCCGAAAAGGGTGTTTGTGATCAATTTTTCAAAAATGAATTGAAAAAGTCAAAGCTCAAGCAAACAGTAGTAGCAGAAAGCAAGAAGTCGAAAATGCTAGAATCATGACTATATGTGATTCACTAAATAGCAAAGTTTATTGAATGGGATCTAGCAGCTGTTGGTTGACGCTTGATTTTTGTCTTTAATATGTAGCCAAATATCAGTATCTATGCTATTTCGAGATATTAAGTCAGAGGCTTCATGCTATCGCTAGAAAAACGCATAGATTTATCTTTCTAGGCATTGTTACAGATTACTGTCCAAAAGCCTTTTTCTTTGATTTGTATTATATTATACTTTGTCATTATCAGTTGTATTTTAACTTATTTTGAAAAAAAACATTTCAAGTTTTGAAAGCACAATAACAACTTTGATTTTCAAGTCTCGATGAGTTTGGTACTGATAGCCAGGTCGTGAAATAAAATCTACTGTCTCATATCTAAATTATCGGTAACCGAAATTTCAATTGCAGAAATCTGTTTCAAGAACAACAGATCAATATAAACCAGCTGGGCCAAACTTTTATTTTACAATGTTGTTTAGGAAACTGCGAATCTAAAGATACTTTTGTAAATGAAATGCTTAGCAAAGTGCTGTTTAAACGAGTCCTCACAAATCTACTTGATAAATGACTTTATACAAAATACTTTGCTTTAGTAAAACATCATCTAGGTATCTTTGCAAACTGGTACATGATCTTTCCGCAATCACATTGAACATCATCATTTGCATGATCAATTATTTTTACCGCTTTATGACGATTCAAGTCCACAACTTCGTAACTACAATCTCAATACCAATCCTCAATAATCAAAAGACCTGATGATTTCATAAATAAAATAAAAGCAATAAAAACAACTAAACGACGAGCGTAACCCGCGCCAGTGCCCTTACTAGTTGATATACTCTCTCCATGAGACCCGACGTTGCGTCAACGCGTGTATTTCTTGTAGTGAGACCTTGGCTCGCGTACATTTTTTAGGAAAAACTCCACAAACGGAAATGTAATAGAAATAAGGTTTAATATTTATTTAAAGTGGCGGGCACATTTCGTGATCTAGAATCTTGGGTAATTTGTGGTTTTTTACAACCAGTTTTAGGAGGTCCTCTTTGTTGTTTAGTACGCTACCGGTTGTTCATGGCAAGGCTGTTTTTTTGGAGTCTTTTATGCAAAATGGTTGTGTACACGAGTTGTTCTGTAAAGATGATGACTGGGTAATAGGCAACACCGCTCTACACTGCTGTAGTCGCCACTGTCAAAACTAATGCCATCTGGGTATTGGAAGCGTCACTTGGACAGCATGAACTCCACATTTTGCTTATAGGCAATGGACTCGGACTTATGGCGTGTATGGGTCCGTTGTTCCTCGCGATGCGGTTGCGTAGACTCTGCTTCTGTGTTTTCTTTCTTCTTGCGCTGAGCGCCAATGTCGGGCTGCCAGTGATGGAACTGGATGAGATGGTGAACGGAGGTCCATTCACGTTGCAATGGTGCCGTTGATGCTGATGCGGCCGGCGCAGCTGCTGGTGGCGGTCTTTCTTCTTTTCTTGGTTGTAGTTGAGGTGGTGCATTGGGTATCGGGTGTGACTGCGGCGGAAGCTGCTGTAAGGATGCGACTGGTGCTTGTTGTTGTTGTTGTTGTTGTTGTTGTTGTTGTGGATGCTGTTGATGATGTAGATGATGTAGATGATGTTGCTGTTGGGGCTGTTGTTGGGCTGAAGGCGCATCAAAAAACATGGGATAGTTCTCAAGCGGAATATTGTTGCGTACCAGCGTCTGCAGAATCTCAAGGTTTTTCTGGAGTCGTTGAACACGATAGTACTCCTGTTGGCTTCGTTCCTTCTCGACCTGCAATTCCAGCAATAAAGCCTGAACTTCCGGGTTCATCATACCGTCATTCATCCTAATGTATTTTTATGCCAATGTGAATATGCTATGCCCGGACAGTATAGCCAAACAATCCAGTATCTTGATATTTTCTAATCAATAAAAAAAAGACTGCGGTTTTGCTTCAACCGTTACAAGTTATCAGCACCTCCACCTTAGGAACTAAAGAAAGAAAAGAAGGGAGAAAAAGTACAAGACTGGAACAAGCAACTCAAGGCAGGAAACAGGTGTTGGGATTCTTTTAGGCAATTGAGAAACCTATTCCAAAATTTAAATTCAAAAAAAAAAAAAAAAAAAAAGTCTTTCAGGTTCACTCACACACTGCAATCTCTCCATGCCCGCGTTATGTAATCCAGAAGCTCATGTGCTGAATATAACAAGGCACGCTTCTCATGATAAAGAGGTATGGGGCTTTGTCTAATCTAATGACATTTTAGAAAAGATTGCTTTAGATCACCAGGATAAGCGTTAGAAACGAGGGGGATTTTGATTATCTGGACTGGAACTACACTTGGCAGTGGGTAAACTCTTTAGACAAAGACCTTGCCTAATAAGCTCAACATTCGACTGTTAAAATATGGCTAATCAACAAAACCAAACATGATACCTGCGTCTCAAAAAACTGCAATAATCATTTTTGTAAACTATAGCTGTTTTTCATCAAATACAAAGCACTAACGTTCAGTAAGTAGCATTGTCGTGCAAAAATACGACACCAGCCGGATTTGAACCGACGCGGGAGAATCCCAAAAGATGGCATGAAATGAATTCAAGTCTTTCGCCTTAACCACTCGGCCATAGTGCCTTAATGCAAATGTAAGGATTCGAGCCGTCTTTGATGATATAAGACATAGGCGGAGTCCTAACGGACGTCAGCTCCCTTGCGGGAGCTCAAGTCTTGTCCGGCCTATCTAGTACAATACTAGATAGACAATATTTACTAAGAGACAGAATGAGAAATAGCTTTAGCAACTCAGAGGAAGAGAACACAAAGTGAACTTCAACATGAATAGAAGATGCTTGATCTTCATGCTTCATGCTTCTCAAGTTTACGGGTGAAATCAGGGTCTTATATAGATATCTAGGAGACAGGGTAATGTGAAGCCCTAAGAGCTATCAACAAGACCTAATGCTAAACTTGTCTAAAAAGCAAGTAAGTAGAATCAACGGATCTAAGAATAGATGAAACAATTCATCTTTCGATGAGAACTCAGAACTATTCAGAAGTCTGAAGTCTAAAGTAGGAAATCGAGTCCGATTCCCTACAGCAAAATTTAGAAAACAGTTGATATAGATCCTGAACTATATAAATATTGAGTACAGTTATGGTACACATTGTTTGTTTGTTAGGTCTGCATTTTCGAGCCTCATTCCTAATAGATCGTGATTTTATGCAACGGCGAAAGCAGATTCAGTGACAATAATGGGCTCGGGAAACAATGACAGATCCAAAATCGCTACAATCAATACGTGGTGGTTGTGTTTATTCGTAACATACCGCACCTCGTTATTTCATCATATGGGTGTGTTCTTCCAGAACAGTTCGTCAAGTGTTTGACTTTGACCTCAATCAATGCGTACATTATGGGGTTGTAGTAATCTTTCTTGACGCCTTAAAAACAATGGCATTTATTAAAGCGAAAGTCAAAAAGAAGCGTGATAGCGTGAAGCACATACACCTATATCAGATACATGAAAGAATATTGTCTACTTTGTGATTAGTGTACATATTTCTAAACGTTGATTGAATTGTTATCATTCTTCAATGCCAAAACCTATGCAACTATAAATACACATAACGATTTGAGATACAAACGTCTATATCAGGTAGTGTGTATCGATTTTGTTCATAATAATATATAATTTAGGTTTTGATAATTTTTAGACAAATAAATGGCAAATGGATTATTATTATCATCTATATTAGATACCCAGTCGGTTGGGTGATGCAAAAAAGACCATTGAACAATCCTTATCTACAGTATAAACCGTTTAAATCAAAATTAAATTAACATTGTCACTTCAGACAAACAGATTTATAGGCTACTGTTAGATACAATAAATGGATAATCAGTATATCCTTTTGGTCCATCAGTGTAGAATGTCGACCGATCATAGTGCGTGAGATTTTGGCCGCTCTTCCACCTTTGAATCAAATCAGGATTTGAAATGAAATGACGGCCAATAGCAATCAATAAGTTGTCATGTTTTTCGGTTTCTTCAATCGCTGATTCAACTGTATATCCACCGGCTTTGATGGCTATTCCACTCCAAAGATCCTCAAAGACCTTGTTGTTTGCGGTTTTGTTGAAGGGAATATGGATGTTGGAAGCAGCGGCACCCCGGGGTTCAATGAAGTGGACGTATGCAAGATTGGGGTGTTTCGATTTAAGCTGTTGCAGCAAATAGGTCCATTGCTCTACGGGACTCCCATCGGCATCAGTAACAAACGCTCTCCAAGGACTCAGTCGGAGACCAGTGCGCTCAGCTCCAATTTTGCTGACCACAGTATCGACAATGGATAGCAAAAACCTGGCTCTGTTTTCAACTGAGCCTCCCCACTTATCAGTACGATTGTTGGTTCCTTCAAACAAAAACTGTTCTGGCAGGTATCCATTTGCGCCATGAATTTCGACGCCATCTGCACCAGCTTTAATTGAGTTTTCCGCTGCAACACCATATTGAACAATGTATTTTTGAATCTCTTCTTCCGTCAAAGCTCTCGGTGTAACAGGCTCAGGCTGGGCCGGCAACGGCTTTGGATCTTTTGGGTGCTCGCTGTTCCATTTTTTAATATCTATTGTCTCTTGAACAATTTTGTAGTTAGGGATAAGAGCTGGAATTGCGGAAGGTGCTACTAAATCTAGTCCGATGCTCTCCAAGTAGCTCTTGTTTGCTGTTCTCCCTAACGCCCATAATTGCACAAACAAAAACGATTTGTTCTTATGAACTGCATCTGCGATTTGCCTCCATCTAGATACTTGTAAATCATTCCAAATTCCGGGCACGTTGGGATACCCCCCAGCAAATTCGGAAATGAACGTAGCTTCTGAAATAATTAAACTTCCTGGTTCCTTAGATCTTTGGCTATAATATTCAACCACTAAATCTGTTGGTACATTGTTGGGAGATCTGAATCGAGTCAATGGAGCCATAACCACACGATTGAGAAGTTGAACTTTCCCAACTTTGATCGGGCTGAATAGCTTTTTCTCTGTCATTGTTGTAAGTGTATTTTTTTTTTTTGCAGTTGATTATGTTTGTGGTTTAATTGAAAGACACTCGGATATATTTATACTCTATCGCACGTGATTTTATGGGGTATTTCAATCGTTGATACAATGAATAATTTCGGCGCTTTTTCGCATCATTTTAATTTGAAATCAGGCTGATTAGAAATACAATGATCTAGCAAACTATATACCACAATCCAAAAGCCAACAAGCATTCCAACGTGTTATGAAAAATGAAATACTTATATTAACGGCCAATAAACTGAATACAGATGTCAAAATACATAAATCAATAATCACGATTTGTCATGATCAGCATACAAGCTGATGCTACGTTGTTTCCCCGGACTTTCAAGATCAAATCCGCGTTTTGCTATTATTAGAGGTTCGTTCTCTTTAATTTGCTGAACGTCCATGGGCTCTTGTGAAAAATGTCGAATGTTTGATTTGCTCGTAGTCTTTAAAGGCGATTCAGATTTGGCGACGTCTATACTGGAAACTGGGGATTCGGATTTGATTATGCTGAGTGTAGTGGAACCTAAAATGTTGCGAGCTCTGTCTAGAATGGCGGTGTTCAGGCGAGATTCAAATGCAGAAATTCTGGATTCAAGAGCTTCAAACTCTTCAAGCCGCATTTGATATGCAACGTTTATTTCTCCCAAGTTCTTTTCCATATTGCATTTCTCGTTTTGCAATTCCACTGTTTTGATTCCCAGCTCTTCGATTGTTTTTTCATGTTTCTCTATATCATGGTTGATATATTTTAAAAGGCGTGTTTCAGCTGCCATGAGTTTCTGTTTACTTTCGGCTTCTAGTTTTTCGATTTGTGAATTTAGTACCTGTTCCTCCAATTTCCTGATTCTCTCTTTATAGCTTGTTTCGTTTTGCTTCAACTGAGATTCCAGCTCCTGTATCCGCTTTTCAGACGACTCTTTTTGTTTTTCCAATGCAATTTCGGCCCTTGACGCCTTTTCTTCCAGAGCTTTTACATGACTCTCATAATTCACATCTTTTGAAGCTGTCATGTCGTTTAGTTTAGCAATCAAATCCGTTGTAGCCAATGCCTTGCCATCGCCAAAATTAATTTTGGCGTTTATATCATCCATCAGGGTTTTGACCTGCTTTGTCTGAGTCTCGTTAACCAAAGCAAACTCTTCCAACTGTAGAGAAATAAACTCGACCAAACTGTTAAACCTCCGATCGCTTCTTTCCCTGTTATTTTCTTCGACTTGAGAAAGCTTTTCAAGTATTTCCGCAGAATAGTCTTGATTATGAGAATTTGAATGATTTTTGGCGTTGCCTTTATGGTTTTCAGTGATGATGTTTTGTAGATGCAGCAGGTCGCTTCCTAAGGCTTGTAGCTGTTCATGTGTTTTCTCGGTTGAATATCTTACCGCCTTTCCAAATTCTTTTGATGCGTCTGCTATTTCCCCGTGTACCAAGTTGGTGATGTTTTGATAAAGTTGGTCCAGCTCTAATACCGATCTATCGAAATAGCTTTTGAACCCAGATAATACACTATTTGTACTATCGTGCTGTGTTTGAAGAGAATGCGAAAAGGCGCTTAGGTGGTCAAGAATAAGATGTTCATTATGAGTATTAGACGATCTAGCCACAGATGAATCCACATTGTTTGACTCTATATACAACGCTTCTCTTTCTGGATCCCAATAACTAATTCTGCGCATCAGTTCTCTAGTCTGCTCTACCAGGATGTTTGCAACTGAAATTATTGATAGCTGAGCCTCACGCTGAGTATCAAGCGCCTTGACAATAACCGACATTTTATCTTTGACATGTTTGGTATTGTCCCCAGTCTGTTTGAGTTTTGCATGTAATTCATTGAGAGTCTCTGTCTGCTCCTTTGTTTGACTCTGAATAGTAGACAGTTCATTTAGGGATGCATTGATGCTATCAGAAATCGACTTTGCATGGAGTTTTTCGTCTCTCGTGGACTCCAAAAGCTCTATGACACGCTCATACCCGATGGAATTAGTAGATATCTTAGCTCGGTGGCCTAGTGCCTTGTTTCCAAATGCTGGTGTGAATGATGCACCAGGCACAAGGACTTTTTTGTTGAGACTCGGAGATTTCAATTGCCGTATTTTGTTCCCTATGTCTATGTTACCAGCTAACACTGATGAGACACTAGAAGTAATTGCTGTTTCCTTTGAAACTGGTAACGCATCTGAACAAATTGTATTTGAAACAGAGGCAGATGCTGGCTGAAGAGTTTTGATATCTTCAGTTGTACCAGGGCCATCGTCAAGATTAGTAGCAGGAGTGAAAGTTCCGTCGCTGGCGCCAGAGCCCAAAGATGGGCTAGGTGTTTCTAGCATTTTTCAGATGCATTCGATGCAGTGAGCCGAAATCCGATTGGTTAAGACTGAGGGTCAAATTGGGACTCAAAACAGATGACTTGGTGGTGAAGACGTGAGTTTGTGCGGTTTTGTCTCAATTTGGACAAGTTCTATAATAATATTATTATGGAGGTGACTCTCTAGGATTTCTGATGCTTTTACTTCCTATCCCAACAAGCCTCGTTTACTCCCACTTCTTTGCAATACACAGTAAAGCCAGGGGGCTAAAGTATTCAAAAGACGAAATGAATCACAATCGATGCTTCCGGTTACAAGAGAAGTAGCAAACGTCTTTGAACATAGGCTTGAGCTGTGTAATTGGTTGATTGTCCTTTAGCCGTATTTTGGACGGGGTCTCCGGGCAAGGGTCCAAAAGACTTTCAGCCAAACAAGCACCGAGAACCTGCAATTACTCGGCTAACTGATAAACGCGTGAATCAAACGTAAACATTATCAGTTTCCACAATAAGTATAGCTGTTCCATGCGCACGCGTTCGTTTAGCATTCTTCCCTCGTGTCTGTACACATGTTCAGCCGTGTAGATATCTTTATGGCCCCACAGCGAAAAAAGCATGTTTTGTCAAAACCCGTAAATTCCAATAACTGCTGTAAACGGAATATCGCAGTCTCGCTTGCTACACTGTGTAATTATGGAACTAGTGTACATCTGGGTCCAATAGAAAAAGTATAAACCCTTCCCCTGATTCACAAAAACCTTAATTGATTTGTGAAAATATCATTAGGTAAGAATATATGCTAAATATTACTAAGCTCACTGCTCGTACAAATTTTTTCTTTTCAATTTCTTCCCCCCTCTGCTTTTTTGTTGAACAAAATTTTCCCTCTCTACCTTTTTGGCACTAAGACTGACGACTTATACACAATGGGATCCAAATTCTTGAAGCCAGGCAAAGTTGGTATGTTAACCGTTAACTACTCAGTGGCGTGAATATTTGTGAAGTGAAATACAACATGTTTGGGACGTTTTTCGCCACGACAGAACAGCTATCAAGGATGGAGGAGATTTACGGCCCTGCGATCGATTCTAGTAGAGACGAAGAGAAAGAGCGTGGCACAAGTCAAATGGGAACTAGTAGTAATATACGATTCGACAATTGCAGATTCATCAAACAGTTTTTGAATTTTTAAAATTTTTCGATCACGATGAGTGGTATAGACAAGTTTACGACTACTATATTAAACGGCACAATGGTCAAATGAAAATAGCGGATCGTACATTGCTGTTGTACCTCACTGTTTAAATATTCACACATCCACACAAACCTGGAGATCTTTTATATGCAGAATTACTAACAACTCTAATAGCCATCGTTGTCCGTGGACGTTACGCCGGTAAGAAGGTTGTCATCATCAAGCCCCACGAGGACGGTTCTAAGTCTCACCCCTTTGGACATGCTCTCGTCGCCGGTATTGAGAGATACCCCTTGAAGGTCGTCAAGGCTCACAGCGCCAAGCAGGTCGCTAAGAGAACCAAGATCAAGCCTTTCATCAAGGTTGTCAACTTCAACCACATGATGCCTACTCGTTACACTTTCGAGCTCGACTCTTTGAAGAACGTTGTCGGTACCGAGACCTTCAAGGAGCCTTCTCAACGTGAGGAAGCCAAGAAGACCATCAAGAAGGCCTTTGAAGAGAAGCACCAAGCTGGTAAGAACCAATGGTTCTTCACCAAGCTTAACTTCTAAGCATCTTGTATAAAATTTTTATTGTCATGTCAAAAAAATAAAAGATTTTCTTCTAATGTATCGTTATTCTTTTCTTATCGATATTCAAACTTGTATTAACTATTCTTCATTGAAATTGAAAAGTTCTATCAAACAATGTGTATGTTTCTGCCACATGTATGCCTCAGTCGCGTAGATATCTAGCTTTTTAAACAAGGACCAGCTGTGTTCGTTCACAGTGGCTTTTTGAACATTATCTATGATGATAATCTGTTAATTGTCCCTATGTCTCTGGTGAACATTATCTAATGCTGGAATTCGATGACATTGCTGCTTCAACGACTTCTGTTAGTAAAGCCAGTCTGTAGATACAAAAGTCTTCCAGACGGAGATGATGAGATTTTTTGTCGAGATACTATCGGTGTATCCTAAATGGGGTTCTATTACCTATTTAGGAAGCAACTTTTCGGATCACTTTTATGTTGGCAAATACGAGTCAGTACATTGTCCAAGAAAACAATCTAATGTAAATCTTGAAACTATTTATTATAGTTACAATTTCTATCATGATATTGGTCATTCAATTGCAGACTACAACTACCAAAACTAAATAACTTCTACATTGCAGTGTTTTAATACAAGCTCATTCGTCTGAAATACTCTGATGAGTAGGGGAAAAATTTGTTGCATAGAAAACAATAGTTTTTCACCTACAATGCTTGTGTGCAATCAAAATCATTTGTGAAGTGTAAAAAACAAACATCTGTTTCTACTTGGTTTTTTTTCACCAACCACATTTGCTTCTCAATTATGCTTCGAACAAAAGTATTTGCACGTAGCTTGTCTTACAGTGCTGTAGCTAACAATGCCAAGGTCAAGTCGTCGTCGACGTTGAAAAGACCACATTTCGACTTTAAGAGCATTGCTGACAACGCCGATGACTTGATCGCCAATGCAAAGCTTCGCAACATGTCGCCTGCTGGAGTAGAATCAGTCAGAGATACCTACAAGTTGTATAATTCTGCTCAATACGATCTAATGCAACTAAAACGCAAACGGGGAGAGATCGGGAAAATCTTACGACTAGCAGAAGAACCTCGCGACGAAGAACTAAAACGTGAGAATTCAGAGCTTAAAGTAAAAGTCAGAGAGATGACAAACACTATTGCAGAGTACGAAGAGATTCTTTACAGCGCTGCAGACACAATCCCTAATACCATCAGTCCCGATTCGCTTGTCTCGCAACCTGAAACCATTGGCATGATTCACGAGATCAAAGGCGAATTACCTAAACTAAGCGATGGTGTTGATCATATGACTATCGCCAATCACTTTGGGATTGTCAACATGGCTACAGCCTCCAGAGTCAGTGGTTCGTCTTGGTATTATCTCATTGGCGATGGTGCCATGCTTGAACAAGCTCTGGTCAATTATGCTTTGTCAAAAGCTAGAAAGCGAGGTTACGTGCAAGTCATTCCACCATCTATTGTCAGACAAGAAATGGTTGCCGCTTGTGGGTTTAGACCAAGAGATACAAACGGAGAACAACAAATCTACAACATCGAAGGGTCTAAACATTGCTTGACTGGTACTGCAGAAATTCCCTTGGCTGGTTTGTACTCTGAAGCCATTTTAGAATTCGATCCCAGTGGTGTCAAAAAGCATGTCGGTGTTAGCAGAAGTTACAGGGCGGAAGCTGGTGCTAGAGGTCGTGATACAAAGGGTCTCTACAGAGTTCACGAATTCACAAAGGTAGAGCTTTTCGCCTGGGCAGATACCAAGGAAAAGTCTGTTGCAACATTGGAGGATATTCTTGATCTTCAAAAAGAGATCATCACAGAACTGGGTCTTACTGCTAGAATCTTGAATATGTCTCCCGACGAGCTGGGCGCACCTGCTTACAAGAAGTACGATATTGAGGCATGGATGCCTGGTAGACGTGATTGGGGCGAACTAACATCTGCATCCAATTGTCTCGACTTCCAGTCCAGAAGAATGCATACAAGATGTCGAAACGCGGAAAAGAAGCCGGTGTTTGCACAGACCCTCAACGGCACAGCAATGGCTGTTCCCCGAGTGATTGTGGCAATTCTCGAAACCTTCTATGAGCCATCGGAAAAGCGAGTCAAGATTCCCGAGGTTCTCAGAAAATGGATGGACAACAAAGAGTACATTCAATAGATATTTTAGTGCTTCCTTTCCGTGATACTTGATATATCCATGTAAATAAATTAGATAGTGCCAATAGAGGCCTTTTCAAATCTTAGTTCTGCATAAACCATACCGCCATGACGGTGCTTCTGGCCATTATGATTTTCCTACTGGTTCATGTGCTAAAGCATAACCAGCAGTTTAACGCAGCGTGATACTGTCTCGCCGGTTCAACGAAATCACAACATAACGGTGGCAATCTGATCAGAGACTCTTATAGTAATGTTTGGACTCGGACGAGATCAATGTTGGCGTCATATTACAGTTTTGGTACACTGTCAATATGGTGCTTAAAGAACGCATACTTACAATCTTCCCAGCGCTTATTTTCATCTTTCTTTTCTGGGAAGGGTTTCTACAGTGTAAATTTCCTTCTGCTTCTTCCTCTTTCCACTACCACCACTATCTGCACCTCGTTTGAAAACAATCCTACTATTGTACCCGTTTTTGCTAGTTTCCCAACTCGATACTTCTGATACAAAGCGAGAAGGAGCATATCGATACTTACTGAGACTATTTGACGATTCAGAGCACAGAAAAGGAGTTAAATCCTGCTTTTTAATTTGTATTTCTGTGCGCAACATCACCCACACGGTTCTTACACTTATATCTCCCACCCGCCATATATACACTCACATACAGACACCTGGTTTCTCAGCATACGTGCTAGGTAAGTAGTTGCCACCTTGGGTTTATTCATCGAGTTTCCTGATATAGTACCACCGCTAACAATTGGATCGCCACTTTACAGTCCATTTCATTAGGCAACATACAAGCTAATTACCAACTGATGAATAAAGAGATACAAGATGCAAATCAAACTATCTTCTAATATTGTCAGACGCTTGACTGAAGCGGTAAGTAAACGCATCCAAATGAGACTTGGTATTCGTTGCTAATTTGTATATTCACAGCCCTCTGATTTGAAAGAGCTCACCGAATCTTTTGTTGCTATGCCCTTGAAAGATCTACCCGAAGCTTATACTAAATTTTCAACTGTTTGGGATCGCCCCCGTGGAGATTTGTGTCTTTGGATATCGGTTTTGAATAGAAACGATGAAATTTTGAAAGACATGATTGCTAAGTATGGACTTGAAAACGACAAGATCAAGCCCCTTGCTTTTGATCCTGAAGACGAAAAGATCATTTCTTCAATTATGGTTTTTACCACCCACGTTCTTTCGAACTCGTCCAACAGAGGCATTTTTGCCAGCGACAAATACATCTACGCCTTCTTGTATTGCACCTCACCCATTTTAATTTCTGGGGCACTAAAAGTATGTGTCACCTTGGCCGTACACCATATTCACTCAAAGTTCATGAAAACATACCTACCGCCACCGGAAGTCAATGTAATCGCCAAATACGGTTCTATTGTTTCAGCGATTCGACCGGATTTGTCATTTGTTGAATTCTACGCCAACAATAGCGCCTTACCTGATCTGTCGGTCCAATACTACTCTCGTGGCAATGAGAAAAACAACAGTAACGATGACAGCGGTTTAGCATCACCAGAAGTCGAGTCCACAACCACCACCAAACCAAATTTAGCATCGGGCTCATCATCGAAGACAGGCACCGCAACGTCAAAGGAGGGTCTGACAGAGTACATTATTTCGACCAAAGAAGCTATTGAGTTGCCACTAGATCAGTACTTGAAAAAGGTTTTTGATGTGGTTCCAGAAGACCAGTGGCTGGACGCCATGTTTATGACTTTGGTTGCAAAATCTTCTGCTCACAACGAAGAAGGAGAAAAGCTGCGATTGCTTTTGATTGACATGCAGTGTAATGCTCTCACTGTTGCTGGATACGCGTTTAACTCTGGAGTTGTTGAAAAGCTTTTCAATGAGCACCCAGCCATTATACGTAATCTTTGTCAGCTTATTCTTCCTGAGAGTACTGTACCTATGGAGCTGAAAATCACTGCAATTGACACATTCTGTTCTATTGTTTGTCAGTCTCTGATATCCCCCGACGTTGTTATTAACCTCTCATCACATGTCAATCATGGGCCTCTCATGATTGTAGCTAGACATGTACTAAAGGAGCTGAAGAAAAAGCACGATGTTCCTCAAGATTTTGTTGATGGAATTACGTCATTGATTTTACAGCTATCCCACACATCTTCATCTGTGGGAATGTTAACACTAACACCCGAATTCATTCCCCTACTGATGGATCTTATAAAATATGGTGGCCATCTACCTAGATCCCGAGCAAATAGCGTTGATTCCTTAAATCATCTATTGAATGACACACCCGCAAACATTAATCTCTTTTTACAAGAGTATAAAGGTAGTGCTTTTGCAATCCAACTTTTCAAAGATACAGTTGAGTCCTTGCTTGTCCCAAGCAATCAGGGGCCAGCTCCCAAGTATTGTAACACGGATTATAAAATTGAATACTTCAGTGCCCAACTTGTCAAGAATGCTTTACATTTGATTGGTACCATTTCAACTCATGGAAAGGCACAAGACAGAATGAACATTGTTCTTGAGACTCCGTTCATTGAACTCACGACCAAGATTGTTTTGAACCCCAAGGTTTTTGGATCTAGAATTATTATCCTTGCTCTTGGCATCTTAGGAAATATGATTGAAACCGAGTCATCTGCTTTGCAAGCCATGTGCGAAGACGATTGTATGGATACAATTCTTAACAGCATTCCCGATCTTTTGGCTTACTCACCAACCTTTTTCACGCCAGTGGCCAAATTCTATAACTCCATGTTCCATCATGAAGTTGGCTTGAACTTGAATACTGAGCACCATCTGCTGGAGAAATTGTTCTCTATGATTGGCAAAAATATTGAAGGCAAGGGTGGTTTGAAAAACCTTGGTCCAACGCTAGATCAAATTTGTACGGAGCATTCTGGTCTTAGAACCCTTGTTATCTCAGAATCAATTAAGCTTATCAACGTTCTGAGAGATAGGCTTGACAAACCGTTACCTGATCTGCATTTTTTCAAGGAAATGGAACATATTGATGACGGAAACACTACAGAAAATGACATTGAAGCTTATCAATCTCACTGTTTGATAGCTTCAGGGGTTTCATTCATAGAGGGTCTCTTGAAAAACGCTCACTCGCAAATTGAGTTTATCAATCAACGAGGCGTATCTGCGCTACTTGACTTCTTGCAGCTGAAGTGTTTGTCATATGATTTCACATACAACTCTCCTTGTATGTCTCTTTGTTTAACTTTGAAACAATTATTCGATTTGGATATTGAGAGAGAATACGTTGGAGATGAAATTATCAAATATTTTGAAAGCGCAATTTCCTTAGTAGAACAGGCTGAGTCACAAATTGACACAACCAGTGAAGCTGATATTGTTGAGACGCCTTCTTACAAAACCTACTTGGAGACTCTCAGTCCTTTGAACAATATTATGTACGCTTTTTATGTTACAGTGTTCACTAATTATGGAACTGGATTTAGAATCAAATCTCTACTCGAAAAAATCAGTGAGAAGGATATTGATAACAACCTTATTACCCGACTGGGTAAAATCCAGCGCCAAGCCATTTGGGAAGATTCAAGAATTACACAACATATTAGCACAGCCGTTCGTGACGCCACTCGTGCTGTCTCTCTGGATGATATTTATGGAAGCCCATACAAAAGACTTCAGGATACTGAAGATGTTAAGAAGTTAAAAGAGCTGGAAACCGAGTTGAAGAATGAAGGCAAGACTACTCGATTTGTTGTTGTCAAGGCTGGTAGGTTTTTGCTTAACGGCGTTATTTTTTCTGTTTCTATGCTCTTCTACGTTCTTTCCAGTAGCCTTTCCAGAGATCTTCGAGATCACGGAATCTATTTTGTTGACAAACCGGCTTTCAAGCTTTTGGAGTCTGTTGCTGGTGTGTTTGTCGGTCACTTCAATAGATTTGACTTGAAAAGAGATTCTGTTGTTCAAAATAGATTTTTGGTGGACGCGCTCACTTGCTTCCAAAAGGTTATGTATAGGCAAGTTGCATCCATTATGGTTTTGTACAAGGGTGTGTTCATTTTCTTCAAGCAGCTTGGAGGTGTAATGCGCTTGGTCGAGATCTTTGCTGCTTTGTTTGAGCGCCCAGACGCCAGTAAGAATGACTCTATTACTGCCGGAGCTATTAAGGTGATTTTAATCTTGACTCATTACATGGTAACTGGCGAGTCAGTTCTTGATTCCCGAGGCGTTTCAGTTCACATTTGGGGCCAAAAAGATCCTGATCTTCCAAATTTCTTCCGGTTGCCCCAGTTTTTCTTGGAGTGTCGTCTGACTGTCTTCAACACAATGGTTGATATTTGGAAATCTGATGCTCTTCTTAACAAACCATCTTCCATTACAAACCTGTTTGTCACACTGATGATTTCTATTTTCTCGCAACATGGTGAGGACCAATTAAAGTTAGGCAGTCAGACTCAGCCCAGCTTTCTCACATGGCGTGAAGCTTGCCCTTCCGAGACCTTGGTGAATGTGTTTACAAATCAACTTGGTTACTCTAAAGACAAGGTGGTAGCTGCTGTTGAATCAGCAAAAAATGATCCTACTGTGGCTTACAGTACTTTGGTTGGAGGAGATGCGGTTGATGTTACTGAGATGCCTACCATTGAATATCCCACTCCACCCGAATCTGTCCCTCGCAAAAATGGCCATTTGTTGCTAAGTACGGATGACATGAAGGATCTGAGATCTTCCGTTTTGGAGGATGCTCTAGACAAAGCAGTCAATATTTTGCGCGACCATCCTGAAAATGTTTTCGTTGTTTCGTCTTTCATTTCAGAATTTATTCCTTCTAAGCGTTCTAACGGGAATCTAAGGCAAACCATCCCATTGAACAATGATGCTATTCGTCAAATTGTTATGGCCATCAATTCTTTCGACCCTCGTTCTGAAGAAAGCAAAAAGCCTTTGATTGGGTACTGCCATTTACTGGGACTTCTTCTCGATAACCGTACCACATTTTATTTTGCAATGGAGGATATGATTCAATTTCTACCAACTTTTGTCGACTTATTGGAAATTCCCAATGCTGCTGAAATGGGCTGGTTTTCCTATGTCTTGCTTATTTTGGAAACCGTGATTACTTCTAAAGATGTGCCAGAGGCAATTTCGGGAGATGAGTTTTCTAATAGATTGCGATCTTTCACAGATTACGTGATTCCAAAGACTGATCCTGTCCCCAATGAGCTTTACGATAGAATCTTCACTGCCCTGATTGGAATTGATCATTTCAAGGATGTGATGACCACTCTTGCAATTGCTAGATTTTTGACTTATTTCACTAGAGACTTTGAGCGAGCCAAAAAGCTTAGGTCCTCGCCTATGCTACAACGATTACTAAAAACTGTTCAAAAGTTTTCTTCGGGATCAAAGTCGGAAGCCGGTGCTTTTGTTCAGCTTCGTACCGCCATTTTGATTATTCTACGCAATACTGTGGAAACTCCTGAAATTGTTTCTAATATGATGAGAAACGAAATTACAAATTACCTTCGAAGCCGCTCAAGCGCTTATTCCGAAGATATCTATGCTTTTTTGGCTCATCATAGTGCTTTAATTGCTCGATCACCTACGATTTTTATTGAGGTCATGAAAGATATTTGCATGCTTTCCGATCCCGGTGATTCGAGAAACAACTCCGTTGTACTGAAGTCAGTGTATGAAACCATCAACAAATCTACTATTGACGCCTACAAAGAGATTCAGAAATCTAATGATGCTGATGAAGATGTCAAGCGCAAAGACAGCGACGTTTCAATGAGAGATGTCTCGGAAGATGAAGAACAAACTGAAAAGACTGAGCCTACTACTTCCGAATCTAAAGACGCTTCTGTTGCAAAACGTTCGAAGAAAACTTTAACTACAGACTATGAATCCACTGGTGTTGTTCATTTGCTACTTACTGAGCTTCTCAGTATTTCTCGTGAAGATATGTTTATCTTGCCTCAAAAAAATGAAACTGCTTTACGCCAGTACGTTCAAGCTCATCCTCAGAAGAAAGAAAAGGAGAAGCACAAGGAAAAAGTTGATAGCAAGCCTGGATTCCACTATACCACCTTTTTGCTTCAAAGTCTTACCGAACTTGTTGGGTCTTATTCTGGCTGTAGATTGGACTTTATTCGTTATTCAAGAAAGTCGCCATATGCTGCAACTTCTCCATTTAAACCTAGACCTACTGTTCTTAATCACTACCTTAATGAGCTTATCCCTCTTGGTGTAGTGACTGCTGTTGATATTGAACCTTTCAACGAGTGGGCTGAGGTTTCATCATTGGCAACTCTCAATATTCTTAGTCTTATGGTTACTTGTAGCGATAAGCCTAAAAAGATTGATCAAGATGAAGATGCAGTTCAAAATAACGATGAACTTGTTTTTATTAGAACTTTTGTGATCGATGTTTTAGCAAGAGCTTTCAAAGATGTTAGAAAGTCCTCTGAAGGTCTTGATTGGAGATACAGCAAGCTTGCTGTTTTAGCAGACCTTTGCTATAAGCTCATGTCGGCAAGATCCAGTAGGCCTGCTTCTTATTCTTCATCTGATTTCCATGGAGTTAGCAATGCTGATGGTTCTGCTATTGCTTGTCTCATTTACGACAAGAACTTTGCCGGAATTCTCACTGGTGTTTTGGCTGATATTGATTTGAATTATCCAGATGCCAGAAAGCCTATTCGATCTATCACTAGATCTTTGAACAAAATCTCGAGACTCACTATGGAAGTTTCTGAAGATGATCCAAGAATTGACGCAGATGAAGAGGATTACGACGAACACCTGAATGAAGTTCGCTCTGACTATGATGACGACGATGGTGATTTCCCTCCTGACATCTTCAGAAATTCTGCTTTGGGAATGTTTGAAGCTGGAGAAGCAATCTTCGACTATGATGAGGAAATCGATATTGAGGAAGATTCAGATGGTGAAATAGACAGCGAGATGGATGTTGACGATGGCGGAATGGAGTTTGATGATGAGCCTCATTCTGATGTTGACGACTCCGAGTCTGGAAACTATGAAGATATGGCATTTGATGACGAAATTATCAATATCAGTACGGATTTCGAAGACGGCGACGATGACGAAAGCGAGGACGATGAAGAAAGCGTTGACAGCGAAGCCGAACCAGTAAGTGCACTCTTGTTTATACTTCATTTGACACTAACTAACTGTATTAGACGGGATATTCTTATGGTCCAGGAATTGTAGACCAAGAAATGGCTGAACCTGATGAGGATCATGATGGGTCTGAACATGATCATCAAGACACCAGTGATTGGGAGTCTTACGAGGATAATGATGAAGACGAAGCTCAGATTGAAGCCGTAGAGACCTACCTTCAGGAGCGTGACGATGGCGATTTGGAGCCTCAATCTCAAGTTATTTCTCGACGCGTTCTCGGGGACGAAGATGAAGATGAAGACGAAGAGGACCAAGAAGAAATGAATACTCGATTGAGAGAAGATTTTGGAATTAATCTTGATGTCGGAAACAATAGTGATGGTACTTTAGAATACCAATATGGAACTGAATACGATTTGGATGACGAGGATGAGGATGAAGACGATGAAGATGAAGAGGATGCTGATAGACCTGCTGCTCAATTTTTCAGCCGTACTGCTGGTAAGTTAGAAATTGAGCTTTTGCAATGCAGTTTTGTTATTTTAATACTAACTACTTATATTAGACCGTATGGACTTTAACATTCTTGATTTGGGGAGAGGCACTATTACTTCTACCTTTAACAATGCATCACAAGTCAATCGATCTGTTACAAATCCTCTGCTAGCAGACGGAAACTCACAAGCTGGTCGTCCTTCGTCTGGTAATAGAGGTGTGTTCAACTCTGTATTCCCTGCCAGCCGATCCAGAAACTCTAGTTTTACTATTTTGGGACAGATACTACAAAATTTCCAATCTAATCCTCAACTTCGCATTGAGAATGGAAATATCGATGGTTTTATTCGCTCAGGTATTACTCATGACAATCATCGTGAGAGCGAGTGGAGAGTTAGAAACAATCCTAAACTTACCACAACTCGATGGAGAGATGCTTGTGTGATGTTTAATGTCTTTTCTCGAGCAGAAACTATCAATTTGATAGCCAACTATGTTTTGAGAGATATTTTGCCAGACTCCATGTCTGCATATGAAAAGCTTACAATGATGAAGGAGGCGCTGGTCAAACACGAAGCCGCTAAACGTGAAGAACTTTTGAGAAAAGCTCAAGAAGAGAAAAAGAAGGAAGACGAGGCACGTGAACTACGCGAGGCTGAGGAAGCCGCCGCAAATGAAGCTGTTCAAGCAGAATCCGATGTGATTGGCGCTTCTAGTGCTGAAGGCAATGTCGGGTCTATTGCTGAAGATGAACCTGAGATGGAGGCAGATGCAGAGCAAAACACTGCACACAACGATGAAACCCATAGTGTAGAGATGGCTGACAGCGATTTCGAAGAAGAAGAAAATGAAGCTGATCAAGAAGCAAGTGGTTCCAATCCAGATTTATTCATGAACATCAATGGTCGTGAGGTTAATATTGGTAGCCTGGGAATTGATCCAACATTCCTTGAAGCACTTCCCGAAGAATTGCGAGAGGAAGTTGTTACCCAGCATTTACGTGAATTGCAAGAGTCTGCCGGCAGAGGCGACACTCATGATGAAGAATTGGTATCTACCTTTTTGAACGTTCTTCCTGAGAATGTTCGTAATGAACTTACAAATAACGAGAGTTCAAGTGGCGAAAACGATGGTGTGATTCACGAAGGTCTTGACCACGCTTCGTTCTTTGCTACTCTTGAGCCCTCACTTAGAGAAACTCTTTTGCTGGAACAAGATGATGAAACCTTGTCAACACTTCCTCCATACCTTGTTGCTGAGGCTCAAACAATCAGAAATCGGGTCTATTCACAAAGACCTTCGGCTCCTTCTGCAAACAGCCTTGAGCGACCGCTTGTATCTTTCAGAAGCTTCCATGATTCATTTGCTACTCCCGCCGCTGCTGGTGTTACAACAACTACAGCTGCTGCTCCCAAAGAACCGGAACCAAAGAAGAAAATCCCTACTGCTGCTATGCATTTAGTAGACAAACAAGGTGTAGCTGCACTGGTTAGAACTCTTTATCTTCCTCAACCAGCTGAAAGAAGAGATATTCTACATGAACTAATTTTGAATCTCTGTACCAACAAAGACTCAAGATTTGATATTGTCAACTTGGTTTTGCATGTGCTTCAAGATGCTTCGCTAGATCGTTCATCTCTTGACAGAGGCTTCATGCAAACTTCAAACAGAGCCCGTTATGGACAAACTTCCAAAAAGTCATCCAAAAACACTGGCAGAGTTCCTCCTGGTTACAACATTCTAAGTCAGGATATCACTCCCAACATCGTCACACAGCAATTCTTGGAGTCTTTGGAGTATCTTATCAGATTCAGTGGTAATGTCAAATTCTTTTTCTTGTCATCCCACTCAGTTCCAATCGGCCGCAAGTTGAGCCGTAAGGGCAAAGGAAAAGATACTTCAAGAGAAGCCCACTATCCAATCAATATTCTCTTTGGACTACTTGACAGAAAGGTAATCCGCGAGAATTCTCTTAACCTGGAAATGCTTGCTACAATTATTCACTGTATTGGAAGGGCATTTTTGTTGATTTACGAGCCAAAAGATTCTAAAGATGAAAAACCTAAGATAGAGCCAGTAGAATCTTCTAGTGTTAAGGCAGAAGAAGTCTCTGAGCAACCTGGTGAGGAGTCTGAAAAGAACAAAACAGAAGACAAAACTGAGACCGATGAGAAAGAAAATGCTGATACTATCCCCAAACTGCACACACCGCCCTACATTCCTGATTCAAAACTGAAGCTTCTCACGGATACTCTTATTGCCAAGGAGTGTACAAGCCATGCTTTTCAAAAACTGGTTTCGTCTATGCAGCACTTCACCAAGATCGATGGTGTTCAAGATATTTTTGGAAAGGAGTTTGTTTCTCAAGCATTGAAAATTGCTCCTAAGTTATTACATGACGTTCGTGACCTTTTGGATTTAATCAAGTCTTCTGGAAAGGGTAGTGATATTCCGCCTTCGTTTGTTTCTCGATTTTCTTTTGCTAGTTCGGAGCAAGCTAAGCTATTGCGGATTTTGACTGCTATTGATTACCTTTTCAGCAAAGACCAAAAAGAAGAATCAGATTCTGAAAAAGGGGTCAAGAAAGAGGAAAATGACGAAGAAGGCGTTGTTAAGTACTTAAAGATGATTAGCGACAACGAATCAATTCGTGAACTTTGGATTGCTCTGAGTAAGTGCTTGAGACTAATTCAAGACCGGGCTGATTTGATGTATATTGCTACCTGCTCTTTGTCTTTAATTGAATCGCTCATGATTGTGTGCAAGCACAGTTCTGTCAAGAATGTTCAGTTGAGAGAAAATACAAAGAACTTTGAGGTTAATCGTCAAGACACCTCGGCCGATTCCCTTGAAACGCTTTTTTTCAAATTTACTGATGAACATAGAAAGATTTTGAATCATCTTGTTCGAAGCAACCCTAAACTCATGAGCGGTTCGTTCTCCATCTTGTTCAAGAATCCCAAGTCTTTGGAATTTGACAATAAGAGAAAATACTTCAACCGTCAAATTTATCAAAACTCGCATCAGGTCACAATTCCATTGAATGTTCGTCGTGACCAAGTGTTTTTGGACTCGTACAAGTCCTTGTACTACAAGTCCGCTGCTGAATTCAAGGATGCTAGGTTGAACATCAAGTTCCGTGGTGAAGAAGGTGTCGACGCAGGTGGAGTGACAAGAGAATGGTACCAAGTTCTGTCAAGACAAATCTTCAATCCTGATTATGCTCTTTTCTCACCTGTTGCATCTGATCGTACTACGTTCCATCCCAACAGAACTTCATGGGTGAATCCTGAACATTTGTCTTTCTTCAAATTTATTGGCAGAATTATTGGTAAAGCTATCTATGATAACAAACTTCTTGACTGTCACTTTAGTCGTGCTGTTTATAAGCGAATTCTTGGTAAATCCGTGTCTGTCAAAGATATGGAGACTTTGGATTTGGATTACTACAAGTCTCTTGTATGGATGCTTGAGAATGATATTACCGATATTATAACCGAGACATTCTCGATTGATGCTGATGACTACGGTGAGCAGAAGGTTATTGATCTCAAACCTGACGGACGAAATATTCCTGTGACAGAAGAAAACAAAGCAGAGTATGTCAAACTTGTAGTTGAGTATCGATTGGTTGAAAGTATTAAAGACCAGCTCAAGGCATTTTTGGAAGGTTTCCACGATATCATTCCCAAAGATGCAGTTGCCATCTTTGATGAACAGGAACTTGAGTTGCTTATTTCTGGTATGCCTGATATTGATCTTGATGATTGGACGGGTAACACCGAGTATCGCAATTACACTGCAGCTTCACCTCAAATCAAGTGGTTCTGGAGAGCAGTTAAGTCATTTGATGCGGAAGAACGAGCCAAGCTGCTGCAATTTGCAACTGGTACCTCGAAGGTTCCTCTCAATGGTTTCAAGGAACTTGTTGGTATGAACGGTGTTTCTAAATTTTCGATTCACCGCGATTATGGTAGCAAAGATCGTCTCCCATCATCACATACTTGTTTCAATCAAATCGATCTTCCTGAGTACAGTTCTTACGAAGCTCTTAGAAATGCATTATTGAAGGCCATCACGGAGGGTAGAGAAGGATTTGGGTTTGCATAAACAATTTTATTTCTTTATAAAATCAAGCTTAAACAATTTTATTATTATTATTATTATCATTATTATATTTGAAAGCAATTGATAAACGAAACATTAATCAAATCTGTATTAAAAATATAGGTTGCGCCCGTTCGATACATGATGTTTCTTTTATTTGCGCTGAAAATGTTAGAAAACCGTAAATTACAATATGTGTGTGTATAGTGCTCTATTTTCTGCTTGATACGGTCTATAATTGTGTAGTGTTGTTAGATAATCTTGATCAAAATTCAGTTACTTGATGTCCCAACACCAGATTCCAAGGTAACTTCTACCCAACAACCAATTTGATCCTCGTACAATGTCTGAAAAAAAGAAGAATGTGATCCCTGTTTCTTCAAAATCATCTCAGACACTTTTGAGAGAACTTAAGGTGTTACGCGAAAAGGCCAAACAAAAGAAATCAACTGGCGGTCGACTGCCAGAGTCGAAGAAAAGTGAAAGTCACAAATCAGGAACGAGAACATCGACTAAGCTGCTGTTCAAGGTACGATTTATTCATTGTTTTAATAAGACTAGTTCAGCAATTAACATACTGTGCGTATTTTATTACTAGAATCAAGCTTTAGAGTCCAAGGAAGCAAGTCGAATTAGTAAAAATGACAACAAACATATCAAAAGTCGTGGCAAAGCATCCCTAGACGAGCGTCATCAAGCTGCATATCAGGCTCTTGTTTCTAAAGCCGAACTGTATGATCAGATCAAACGAGGTGACATTCCGACTGCTATAGGACCTGAAGATGTACTGTTTTTACCTGATCCTTCAAACAACCAACATCCGAAGGAGGTGGAAATGACAGAAGTAGTTGATGAATTTGGACGCACTCGAATGGTGCCCAAGTCTCAAGTGGACAATGGTCAATGGAATGAAGACAACATTAGCGATAACGAAGAGAGAAAAGTCGCAAAACCTGCACGAGTTATCCGCGGAAATTATGTTCAAGCCGGCATAAAGATTGATGAAGAAGCCGCAAGACGGATTCGAGATTACAAAAATGATGATTCAAATGCTTCGCACTTTGATCCCAACTGGGAGGTTCGCAACAAAGGTACAGGTTATTATCAATTTTCGAATGACGATGAAGAGTTGAGAAAAAAGCAACAGGCTTCATTGAATGAATTACACGAAGAAACCGTCAAAGCAGCTAATATGGAAGGCCCCGACCCATTGATCGCTGGAGTTGTACAGCCCAAAGAAGAGATAATTTCATATGAGCGCAGAGTCAATGAGAGACGAAAGCTTATTGAAAAAATGCGCGAAAAACGAATAAACGAGATGAAGCATTTCGTTAAAGGCGCAGATCTGTAGAATTCCATCAAGTTTAACAGACAAGGAACAAAATAAATAATTAAGGTCACAGTTATAAAATATGAATAAATAAATAATATTATGGGATAATAGAATGATTGAAAAGTAGAAAACTAAAAGAAAAAACAAGATAAAATAAAAACGTCTATGACTCTCCTAATAACTATTACTTTTGCCCAAAGATGCTTCTTTTTCTTCCTCGTGGATTAGGAGTTGTTGTGCCTGAAGGCGCAGGAGTAGTTGCCTGCGATGATTCATCAAAATTACCCTCGCCTTCGTGATACATCTCTTCTATTGATGCCTTTCTTTTCTTAACAGGAGGCTGCTCAGACTCTTTGATTACAGAAATCCGTTTACCCTTTCCTTTAGTGACAGTTTCTTCCTGCTTCTTTTTGATCATTGCATCAGCTGTTTCATCATCGTCAAGAAGCCAGTATGCCACTTCTCTACCCGGCTTTTGTATATCAGCATCGCTAGTTTTAGCAACGGCACTCCCGCCTTCCATAACGACTTGCTGAACGTGCATCTTTTGCTTAGCACGGTCCCGCATACGCTCTTCAATGGTGCCCTTAACGAGAAGTCTGTAGACTGTGACTTGCTTTGTTTGACCCATTCTGTGCGCACGATCCATAGCTTGACTATCAATAGTAGGATTCCAATCTGAGTCGTAGAAAATGACAGTATCAGCAGCGGTCAAGTTAATACCAAGACCACCAGCACGAGTGGAGAGCAAGAAAATGAACAATTCGGGTTTTGTTTGCCAATCATTGACCAAATCTCTTCTATCTGACAGCTTGGAGGAACCATCCAAACGTACGTACTTGTACTGTCTGAATGTAAGATATTCTTCCATCAAATCCATCATTTTCGTCATTTGAAAATAGATAAGAATACGATGATCATTGGCTTTCAACACAGGAAGCATCTGATCCAATTTTGACAATTTTCCAGAGTCGGTAACAAATTTAGACATAGAGGGCATTCTGAGCGTATTGAATCCCATTTTGTTGTTGCGTGCCCATGGGTACATGTTGGAAGCTGGAATGTCTTGAATGTGAACTTTGTTCTGGATATAGTCCCATTCTTTGTTGAGTGTCATCGGGAATAAAGCTGACTTAACACTGGAATCAAAAAGAATTTGCTCCTGATCCAGAAAAAGACTGCGATCGGAACCGTTCAGCTGAATTGGTGGACCCGATACTGAGTCACTAAAAGCAGGGTCAATAAAATTGAAAATACCTCTATCTAAAACGTCAGTGCTAATATTAAGCAGGTGAGCCAGTATCCCAGTGGTTGTCGAGGTCGCTTGAGATTTTATAGATTTCTGCTCAGAGATTAAGAAAATATTCGAGTTTGGAATGTAGCTTTCGTCTTTCTCATCATAAGCCACACTGAACACACTAGAGTTATTGCCGTTACCATAGGAAAACAAATTAGTGGCACGTTCAAAAAGACCATTACGACCAGCATGACAAAGAGCAGAACTAGAAGTATCAATCAATCTTGACCAGGAAAAAGCCTTGTTACTAATTGTGTTTTCAGGATTCCAAATGCTTAGCATGTTGTTGAGATACTTGGATTTGAAACCAGCAGGCGAGTTTTCATTGGGAACATCGAGAAAGCCTCCTTCACGATACATCATTTTGGGAACAGTTAACGAAATGAGATTTCTCGCCGTATAAAATAAATCAATTTCAGCGCCATCTCTAACTGGCCCAAATGCGATACCAGATGTAGAAAAATTAAATGCAGACTTAACATCTGCGCGTTCAAATAAATCTGGATGATTACAAACTTTTCTAAATTGCATCACAAGATTCATCAAACTTTGAGTTCCCTCATCAGACCCAGATGCAGCCTTTTCAATAAGGTCCATGAGACTGATTTGCGAGCGAAGGGTTTTGTATAACATGCGTTGCCTACTAGTAAGATCACAATACACGTCTTCTTCAATTTTGTCACCAAGCTCAGACTGAACATGCTTTTTCAAACGACGAAGCATGAATGGTTTCAAGATCATATGCAATCTACTAAGTTGTTGCTCATTGAGTTGAGTATTGCTTTGAGCATGACTTTCAATATCTTTCGAAAACCAGTCGCTGAACTCATCATGTGAGTCAAAAAGAGAAGGCATGATAAAATGTAAAAGCGCCCAAAGCTCTTGCATGGAGTTTTGAATAGGAGTACCAGTCAGCAAAAGTCGATTTCTGCATTGAAAAGAAAGCAATGATTTCCAACGACTAGATGAAGAAGATTTAATGGCCTGCGCTTCATCCAAAATCATATATTGCCATTTCATCTTTTGAAAGTATGGAGCGTCGGCAACAACCATTTGGTAAGAAGTAACTAGCACATGAAACTCCGAGTCTTTATTATATTTGACATTTTTGTAGTCCCAAAACTTTCTCAAAACCTTTCTGTCTTTGGCGTTGCCCCAATAGGGGATGACCTTGAAGGCAGGAACAAACTTAGCAATTTCTTGTTGCCAGTTATGTAATGTGGATGCTGGTGTAACAACCAAAAAAGGTCCCCAAATGTTATGAGTTTCAGCCAGGTATGCCATTACAGATATACTTTGAACTGTCTTACCCAGACCCATCTCGTCTGCGAGAATACCATTAATGCCTTGTTCATAAAGGTTAGCAAGCCAGTTAAGTCCTTTAACTTGATACTCCTTCAGTGTACAACTGAGCATTCTTGGCTGTGCGATAGTGATTTCTCCAAGCGAAGTCGGATTTTGAAAATTCATCTCGTCACTGTCTATGTCAATCTTTTTCACTTCGTTTTTAGATTCGCCATCAAATTGACGTGCGTGCTCTTGATTCTTTTCAAATGCCTTTCTAGCATTAGCCATAGCAGCCTGCTGCAGCTCTGCATCGTCAGCTTCATCAAAATCGAGCTCCTCTACGTTTCTTTCGGGTTCCCCGGAAGCGTCAGTGTCTATTTTTTTTCCAATAAAATGCGTGTAAAGCTCTGTCTGAGATAATAAGAAATTGAGTTTTCTTGCTTGGCGCTGGGATTCACGAACTTCCTCCTCACGCTTTTGAGAATCTTGAAGATCTTTTTCAGCCTTTTTCCGTAGTTCGCGCTCTTCACGTTCATTGCGTTTCCAAAACAAAAGCATTTCACGCATGCTCCTGCGTGCTTTGTTCTGAAGATCTTTGATGCTTTTATTAGTCTTGTATTGCCATCGACGCGCTTCCTTGGCTGCTAACTGACTTGTCTTTTTGGCATTGGATAACTTTACATTAACCGAAGAGTGCATCATCCTGTATATCCTACCAGCGTCTTTTCTTGCCATTTCTCTCCAAATACCATCATAAGTATTGACATAGAGTCTGGCAACTGCTCGAACATCTTTGACTGACGGAACTTTGACAACTTCTTTTTTAACGGGTGGCTCTGCCTTAGCGATCTCCTTGCTAGATTTTAGTGCTTCTGGTGTAACCGTGGATGAAGCGATTTGTGCTGGTTTGCTGTTGGCCTTGAGAATTGTAACATTTGACTTTTTAGTTTTAGAAGGTGGAGCAGCGTTCGGTCGGGGTTTGAGTATTCTTGTTTTCTTCTGTTTGCCAGCCGATTTTCCATTCTCTGTTTGTGTAGTAGACGCAACAGCAGCAGCTGCCGTTGCAGCCGCCGCCGCCGCCGCCGCCTTTTGAGCTCTCTTTTCTCGTTGCTGTTGGAGTTTCAATCGTCTTTTTTCACGCTTAGCCGCTAGTTCTTCACGTTTGACTACTTTGGCCAAAGCCTGAGGATACAGTTCTTTTGATGCATTCTGTTTGAGAAGTTCGGCGCGGCTCTGTGTTGCCTTTAGTTTTTGATCTAAAAATTCGTTTGCTTTTATTAATCTCTTGTAATTTTCAAGGGATATAGTGCGTTCTAGTCGCGAATCAACTACATGTTCAAATTCGGATTTCTCTTGAGCAAATTGTTCAAAGTTGGAGTTTTGATAAGCTGTTTCCATATGTAAAGTGTTTGTAAGATCAAAAGCACTATCCTCTGCCTCTGTGGGAGCTGGTTTAATCTTTGGTTTCAATGCAAGATTGTTCGGTTTAGACTGTTTAGTACTTGGCGCTCGTTCAACGGGCTTTTTGCGAACTTCGGTTTCAGACTTGGCGGTGTCTTCGAGGAGCGAAGAAATGGCCATGGCTTGCCGTCTCTATAGAAAGGGTTTGTTAGCAACAGCATACGGTAATTCATCAGAGAAAAACAAACGTACCTGTGGGTTTTCCATTGTTAATTAAATGCTGAGAATATGTTAATGTGATTAATGAATAATTGATTTCTGGTTAAAGACTTTCTAAGTAGTTATTATGATAACAGAGATTTTAGTCCTTTTGTGATTATGTTTAGTTCCAACGGGAGTGCTTGTGACAATGATGGATGGTATGCAATGTTGAGTGTTGGCGTAATTGGGGTGCAATCGTGAGTTGCCTATGTATCTGCAATTTAGACGATTGGATGTGGCGGTTCTGGGACCAAGATTTTTTTTTGTCTAGCTACTTGACTGGCTGTTTGGTTGTCTGAGAATTATTATACAGAGAAACTTGCGCGAGTGAAGGAGAGAGGAAGAGCGAAGGAGATGGAGATGGAGATGAAGGTGGAAATGGAGAGATGGAGGAAGAAAGGAAAAAAGTCGATGTTTTGGGGGTGGTGGTGGCTATTTGAATGAGGACTGCTCTCGAATGGGTCCGGTGGCTTTTTGTTTGTGTTTGGTCCGAGAGCGTGAATATGAGCGGCGAGGAGCGTATGTCTAAAATAATGTGCTTCATTGTTTGACTGCTCTGCGTCGAGCCAATCGCAGCGAAAAGTCCAAAGTCTCGTCTTTTTCAAGGTGGAGCAGCCAATCCGCCAGTCAGCCCTAAGCCAAGCGCATGAGCTTCGGCACCAGCCATGACAGATATGTGACTCAGCATTAGCTAAACTAAAGCGCGTGTGCTGCGCGTAGCATAAAATTACAGTCGCGCCTGGTGTTTCTAGTTTAATTAACCTTCTACTTTAGGAATAATTGCCATATAGAATTGTACATCATGTGATATAAAGCTTAATGTCTGTTTGGTTACGGTTTTGGTAATAACTGCCAAAATTGGAACTTTCAGCTTTTTTGTACTAAAAGAGTTGTTTGAAGAAACATACTTGAAAACACCCAGCTCATCAATATCAAAGACCTCCTTGGTCCAGCACCAACTATCATGTCTCTCGAACACGAATTAGACACGCCAATACGAAACAGGCCAGTCAACTCGCGAAACGAGCCACTTTTGGACAATGATATTGCTTCTGATGACTTCTCAGTAGCCTCAGACAACGAGGAAGATTTTGAATCTGGTTCGCAAGCTGCAAGTCCCCGGGGTACAAGTCAAACTTCGAGAAAGACTTCTTCAAAAATTGACATGATGAAGTCTTCTTTATCTACAGTCTTCTCAAATTTCAATACCAACACACCATTTACGAACTTCATTAGCTCAGCAAATCATGAAGACGACTATGACGACTACCTCACAGACGGACCGTATCAACAAGACAAAGACATTGAATATGAAGATATGTCTGCTATCGACTGGCAGAGAGAATATGCCAATGATAGAGCAAGGAAAGACAAAATGCACCAGCAACCAGGAATATACGGCAAGATCTTGTGGGTGTTAGAAATTTCTCATTCCTGGATTGTCCTAATCATCACTGGCGTATCAGTCGCGTTTGTTGCTGCGTTCATCGACATTGCAGCCCGGTGGTTGGGAGACATCAAGTTTGGCCACTGTACTGATGCTTTCTACCTCACCAGAGAATACTGCTGTTCTGGTATCGACATTCAAGACGAATGTCCCGAATGGAAAACATGGAATCATCTTTTCAGTTCGAATCCGTCTAGTATTACAGGTTACATCACATCTTATATCTTTTACATTTTGTCGACAATATTATTTTCTGTCTCAGCATGTATCTTGGTTTTGTTCTACGCCCCGCACTCAAGGTTTTCAGGTATTCCTGAGATCAAAACCATTCTATCAGGCTTTGTGATAAAAGGCTTTTTGGGATTCAAAACGCTTGTGATCAAATCTCTCGGTTTAATTCTGGTTGTGGCTGCAGGGCTTTGGGTTGGTAAGGAAGGCCCATTAGTACACGTAGCATGCTGTTGTGCGAGTGTTGCTATGATGCTATTTCCTCAAATATATAGAAATGAGGCAATCAAAAGAGAAATGCTTACTGCTGCGTCTTCTGCTGGTATTTCAGTTGCGTTTGGTTCGCCTATCGGCGGTGTGTTATTCTCACTTGAACAGTTATCATACTATTTTCCAGAGCGTCCAATGTGGAACTCTTTTGTGGCGGCTATGGTGGCAGGCGTTTCGGTGTCTTTCATCAATCCTTTTCGGACTGGAAAATTGGTTCTTTTTCAAGTTGTTTATGACAGAGTGTGGCATAGATTTGAGTTAATACCTTTTGCTATCATCGGCGTTTTGGGTGGCCTTTACGGTGCAATGTTTACTCAGCTAAACATATTTTTTGCCAAATGGAGACGGAAGAACCATTTTCTATCCAGAAGACCCGTGTTTGAGATTTTTGCAGTTGCAGTTGTTACAGGTTTGGTTTCATATCCGTCCATTTACACAAGACTACCTTCTGGCTTATCTTTGGCAAACTTGTTTCAAGAATGTACGGAAAGCTCTGTTGGAAATCTTTGCAAAAATGAGCACTGGCAATCAACCGTTTTCTCACTATTTTTGTCTTCTTTAATTGGGTTCTTTTTAACTGCATATACCTTTGGTACCAATATTCCTGCTGGTTTGATTATGCCATCTATGATCAATGGCGCATTTTTTGGTCGTGCTGTTGGAATCATCATTCAAAACTGGAGACTCAATTATCCCGAGTTTTTCATGTTTCAATCGTGCCCTCCGGACGGTGTTTGTGTTACTCCTGGCGTATATGCTTTGGTTGGAGCTGCATCTACGTTGTGTGGTGTCACTCACTTAACCGTTTCTACAGTAGTTATCATGTTTGAGCTTACAGGCGCTCTTAATTATGTTATTCCGATCATGATTGGTGTGATGGTATCCAAATGGGTATCTGACAGTTTCAACAGAAAAGGAATATATGAGAGTTGGATTCAGTTCAAAGAGTATCCGTTTTTGGATAACCATGATGACCAGGCGATTCCAGATGTAGCCGTGGAAAACATCATGACCAAAGTTCAAGATTTGACGCTGATAACTACGACAGGAGAGACCCTAGGCAGTCTGCGTGAAACTATGAATACGTCGCAGGCAAGAGGATTCCCTATTGTGCGAAGTATAGGCGATATGACATTACATGGATACATCACTCTAGCCGAGCTGCGGACGGCTTTGAAGAGCCACTCTGACAAACGTGATGATGTACCGTGTGTTTTTGGAATTACGCAAACTCCAACTGCCTCAACATTTGCCAGACAAAACGACAGCGTATCTGTTTTTGAGTTCGATGGAGAGTCTTCGTCTAGTGCAGCTATTGATTTATCAGAGTGGGCTGAAATGGACCCAATGACACTTTCGTGGGAGTCGAGCTTACATCTGGCTGCATCTATGTTTTCCAAGATTGGGCTTCGATTTATTCTGTTTACTGAGAAGGGAGAATTGCGTGGACTTTTAACTAGAAAAGATGTTTGGTTGTTGCTGAATTCACTGGATACTGACATGAGTACTTCTGCAGATGAGTTTTTGAATGAAACATCTGCAAGAGGAAGGTTAATGACAACTCTATCATACTCTTTACGCGGAAGCGAGGATCAAATCAGGCTGTTGGATAATGAAGACTATGAAGACAATAGTGATGTTGAAGACAACAGAGGCGGTAACAGGGCCTGAGTTGATATATTTTGCATTTATTTTCTGTATAGAACAGTAAAAGTTTGGTTGTAATTCGTATTACAAAGATTGTTGATTCATAATTTGATCTATCTATTTTAGACATACAACATATTTCTCAATGAAGCAATTATTATAGACCTGGAACGTGTGATTATTTATGAAATACTCGTCTAAGTAACTAGAAATAAAATATAAAATCTTGGTGTGTCTTTTTCTGATTCGTTTACGACGCTTAAGGCTGGCCTGACGGACCCTGAGTAACCAACAAATAGCTCCCTTGATTGCCTTCTAGCACCAAGCCGTACAAAATACTATAGACTATGATTTTTTGTTCTCCAAAGTGCAAATGTAAGTATTTCTAAGGTGTATGTGCAAGCTTTCATGTATCGCGGATCTTGTAAAGCCACTGTCTGACAGTTGAATTCTTTTGTGAGCTCGTATAATTAGAGCACCAAACGTTGATAATAATAAGGAGATACCAGTACAGTTTCTAATGGTGAATTATATGGATACAAAATATTTGAATCAAGTGCAGTATTTTTCAGATTATGGCACACGCTTTGAATAGTTCCAGGTCATTGTATTGAGTTCTTTGAGAAAAGCTTGGTCTTTGATGGTGAATCTCACGAATTTGTTAAACAATGTGTACAGTTAGAACTTCAATTTTCCCAATTTTTGGGCCCACATAAAAATCACATGATATTATGTGTATTCTTCTGGACAGGTCATAAGTACAATGATTGGAAACTTGCATCTCTCTTTACCCCTAGTCACTATACAACTTGAACTTGTTTTTCACATTCATACGTTACAGACCCTAAATCCTAGATCACAATGGTGAGTTAGCTTCAAAATCTCTAAAGACTACATTTGCTAACTAGAAACATAAGTCTACGCCAATTGAGCCTCAGTCACGGACTTTGTTTCAAAGGTTGTCGGAAAGTAGCCATCCAATTGCTTTGGTATTCTTTCTTGCCTTTCGATTAGGTATGTTACGATATGCGCTTTGAATATTGAACAAAATGTCTCTAACAATATCTTAGGGGCGCTTCTCACATATCTGTTCGGCCTTTTATTTACGAGCAATTTCATTTTAATCTTTGTTTTAGTCATTTTGCTTCTTGCCGCCGATTTTTGGAATGTCAAAAACGTCAGTGGCAGGCTCTTAGTTGGTCTACGTTGGTGGAACGAGACACAATCAGACGGCAATAGCATCTGGGTTTTTGAAACTGCGGACCCCCAGCGTTACATCAACCCTATCGATTCCAAAGTATTTTGGATCATGTCGTACGCTACACCTGCCTTTTGGCTCGCATTGGGCCTACTTGCTATCCTCAAGTTTCAGTTTTTGTGGTTGGTCTTGATTTTTGTGGCACTGCTACTTACTATCATGAACTCTTTGGCATTCAGCAGATGTGATAAGTTCGGTAAGGCAAACCAGGTTGTTGGAAACGTCGTTTCAAGCGGAATTGTCAGCAAGATATTTGGTGGACTTTTGGGCAGAATTTTTAGATAACATTATGCACATGTGTACTGATTTTATTATCAATTGTTCTTGATTCCATCTTCTTAAACATTGGATGTAAAAGACACTGAGATAAGGAGTTTACCTGAGACTTTCATAGTAGTTTATACTAAAATTGTTCTAGTAATGAATATTATCTAATAGCATTTTCAACATCTGTCACTATTCATAATCAGGAATCTAGGCTTTGATGAATTATATTTCATAGCATCAAAGCGGGTTGGATCAAAGTAAAAACATGTCTTGTGTATTATAGTGTGCCTGTTGGTTTTCAGATATTATGATTATTCCATCCCTCCCAACCAAGCTCTAATTTTTCATATTTCACTTTCCAACACTTTGGCTTCAAGGTGCTTTTACATTTGATGTGCTGGTCTCAAAAAAAAGAGAGGAATGGCTAGAATACTACGCGAAAGATGAGTAGTTCAAACTTGGAAGATGATGAAAGCGTTTACAGCACAGCGGAAAGTGACTCTGTTGAGTACCATGAAGTTAGACATATAGGAGACTTGAGCGCGTCGAATCAAGATCAGTCTACATGGAATAATGAGAATAGCTACAGCAACGAGAATGACAATATAACCAGTCCAAATAATAGCAATAGTATCAATAATCATGATACTGGGAATGCCAAAGCATCAGATAGAAGCGATAGCGATGTTAGTGACTACGATAGTCTCGATGATGAAGATGACGACAAAAATGAAAGCCAAGACAACAATGAAGAAGAAGATAATAGTGAAAGAGAAGAAGGTGAATCAGAAGAGGATTCGAGCCATGACGAAGCCAACAATGAGGACGAAGATGTGGATATGACTCAAGATAGTACCTACACTGAAAGTTCTGGTAGTGAAGGTGAGGATGGGCAAGAAAAGAAAAAACAATCAACAAAAAAAGTCACATCACTAGTGGATTCAAAGGAAGCTCAGAAAAAGCGATATCTTCCTCATAATTATCATCATCAGGCAAACAAAACTATGCGAGCAGTCAAGCGTCAATACCTGGAAAATTCTTCCAGTAATGTTTTCAAATCTTCTCTGCGTAACTTTATGAAGAAAAAATGGCCATATAGACTGACAGAAGAAACAGAGGTTCCATTGCCGAATCATGAAGAAATATCAAAGGAAGATATGAAAAAGGCCAGACAAATGACCAACAAGGAAATGCAGGGATTGGATATGTTTGGAAATCTTCCAGACTTTGATCTGAACAGTCCTAGTTACTTTTCTAGCAAAGAAAATTTGAACCATATATCATTTCCCGGATACATGAATGAAAACAATCCAGTAATGATAGGACATGGAGGAGGTACTCAATTCACATCTGCTTATGGGGGTCCACATGAATGGCCGTTTAAATCAATATCACGCGGCCTACCACCTTTTGACTACGAGAAATATCTTAATCAAACCGAGGCATTAGAGGAAGACAAGATCACTTTTGAGCATATGAGGATGTTACTGGCAGATGAAATCAACGCCGTTTTTGAGCGCAAATTACGGGAAAGAATTGCTAAAGAAAACGAAAAAAATCCAGGGGGAAAACATATGGTTTTACGGTCTGATGTGGATGTCAGGATGCCTCAACAAGCATTGGCAAACGCCCTCGGTACTGTGGATCGAGTCTTTACGGGTCTGATGGAGTCTGATATGAATCTAGTGGCTAATCCTGGTCTTCATGTACACGATTGGACTTGTATGGTTCAAGACGATGTTATGGTTGGAAAAGCTTTGGATAGGATATCAAATTTATATCTCTCGCCTGAATACGATGTTGTAACTAAGGAATTCAAGTCCCCACCTCTAAGTTATGAACTATTAAGCCGTCTGAACAAAATAGCCACAACACTACCTTCAGACGCACCTCATGTACCCGAACTTAAGTCCCTTGAACCAGATCATATTATAGCACACTCAAAAGATTATTATCGGTCAGAGCAAGCTAAGCAGTTCGATTCTATGAGAGAAAACTCACATAGTCTCTATCATCATGTCAGCCCCCAATTCGCTACATCCGAAATCCCTTTATCGAATTATAAACCCGACTTTGATATAGGATTTTCCGAAAATATTTATTCATCACACTCGACAAATGTCAGAAAACAATATGAAAACAGCGAAAGGTACTCTGTGCCTATTGAATCTAAAAACTACGACGGAAACTGGATGATTGAGGAATATACTATGCCTTTTGAGTATGTAAAACCACGTACTTTGCCTATGCGCTCATGGCAGGCTACTGCCGAGAAGTCAAGGTCCCGCACCAAGGTTCTTCGTCAAGCCCGATCAATTCTACGCAATCGCCAAAACCATCGTAACCTACTCAGGAAACTAAACAAATACAGCTATGGAGTTGGTGATACACCTTACCAGCAGTACAAAAATGAACGCCGAAATGATTTGAAAAAAACAATAGAAAAGGAATTGCGTGAACAAAAGGCTTCACAAGAGCACATCAATGCTACAGTTGCCGAAAAACTTGAAGAATTGGAAGATATTATGAAGTCGGATTCAGAAGTTTACAACGGTCCTAAGATACACCCAAAATATTTGGCTAAAGATGAAAAATCGCTAGATGCTGCCGAGACATATATGAAAGGTCTGAATACAGACGTTTTTAAGCAGCTCTCATACTCGGGTGATCATATCTCGAATAAACCCTCGCAATTGTATAAAGAAATATATGAAGAGCAGGAAGAATAGCTCGGCTTTTTAATTATACACAACAAAGATCCGCACATAGTGAGAGCTTAAATGACACGGCTCACTATTCGAGGGCCAACTTTGTAAATTAGAGCGGTGCTCGTCATTACCGTGCCAAAATTTCTACAATCATTTATTTAGAATTCTAATGTACAAAATCTAAACATGCTCAAAGGAAAATCATTAAATATTACATATAATATGACATGTATTAAAGGTTAAAAAGTGCAAAGGGTATGAAGTAAAGTCATCACAGAATGAGACCTATAAATAAAAACAGAAGAAAAACCATTCTATTTTTTCTTCTTAAAACTAGTGATAGCCGATCGCAATTGCGCAAGATCGGTTTGGACATCTTCGTTTTTAAGAGGAGCGGGAGGTTGATACGACTTGGAGGATCGTGAAATTGAGTGAACATTTCCTTTTTGATTAGAGGTGTTCGCCTGGGCAGGATTACTGCTTGATAAAATGCCTTCTAAAGTCTCTCTGTCACTTTGTAAAATAAGATCATTATCACTTTGAATGCTTCTCACTTTTCTTCTTTTGCTAGAGCCGCCTTCGGTTCTGTTACCACGACCTTCGTTACTTGAAATGCCAGAAATATCTTCAAGTGCCGAAGTGGTACCGAAATCGCCTCGTCGACGAAGGTGTCGTCTTTCATTTGAGTACATAAGACTGGGAGAGCCCCCGTTATCTTCCATGTTCGAGCGGTCTCCACTGGCCCCATATGAGCTGTTCAAGAATACCATATGGTCATTGGCAATATCTAGCAGCGCCTTGTCTTCTCTCAAATTTTTTCGCTGTCCTTCAAGTTTAGTCATTAATCTTTCTTTTACTAGCAGTGTAAGTCTTGCGTATTCCTCATTGGCGTCTGCAACTTCGTTTTGATATTCAGTTTCTGCTCTTTCTATTCTATACTTTTCCCATAGGGCCAATCTCAAGAGTTCCTGATCGCGTTCCTCCTCCAAATCAGCAAGTGTCTCCAAAAACTCAGGACTGGTTCCGGCGTGTAAACTAGACAGGGTACCCTGCAAAGCATGTAACATCTCACGATAGTTAATATCTCTATCCATTTGAAATTGCTCGGTAATGTAGTTGATTCTCAGGGCTATGGTCTGGCGCCTTTTGTCCCTTTTGTTGTTTCCTGTTTGCTCTGAACTCATTTTCGAATAAATTAAAATAGCTAATAAATCTTTTCAGTTTCTCTAATAAGCGATGTACAAGGAAGATAAACGTGAAGCTAAACGGCGATAGCGCAAGGATAGTATAGAACGTCTTTCCCTGGACAGAAGAGAACGTGAAAGGAGACAGGACGAAGAGATTTTATAGGGGACGAGCGTTAGGACTGTAATTACTCCATGCTGAGAAATTCACAATCACAGCCGCACGTTGAGCCATAGAATATGATCTGGTACGGCGGTCATTTAAAGTTGCATATCGTAACCGGCAAAAACTTTGATTTTGACCCCATTTGGGACTTTGTGTTTGTTAACCGAACTGAGCGATTGCCGTGATTCTTGTTGAAATTACTGCTTGGGAGCCGACACTGCTCATTCCATAAACATATCAAATGTAGAAATTAAGTTCAACTGAAAGCCTTTTGCAAGCCATATCGATGTTGGGATATAAACTATATTAACATCAGGACATACGCGTCTGATTCGGGGCTTCAATATAGTTTATTTGTGAAGTGAGTCAGCTAGATGAATATAAGCAGTACTTGATATAATTGCATTGTTTTCGGTGAAAGTTTTGACAGTGATAACCATTTTTTTCCGAAATCACAGTATAATCAAAATATCGAAGGAATTTACTTGACGCCATACTGCAAACTGGAACATGCAAACTCACAAACTTGCAAACTCATTGCTTCAATTGGTTTACATATACCATGAGCAAAACTATCTTCCTAGTCAGTTTCTACAAATCTTAGATGATAGTATATTGTCTAACGGACCACTTCGAAATGGTCCAATTAAAACTCCAAAATATTCATGATTGCATGTCAATCATTGAAAATAATGATTTGTTCGGCTTTATCTGTTTAGTGTTTGTTTCCACATAAACAATAAAAGTTCGATATCTCATTATTTTACCATTTGATTTTACGTCAACTCGAAATACAGCTATTTTCGCTAACCCTGAGAATAATAAATGTAGAAATATACATTTAAATTGCAGGCGCAACTACTAAGTAATTACTTTTGAGTAGAGGTCGTTAAAAGCTTCTGTTGTCCTCTCAGACAGAGAACCTGGTGAAAAAGAGTTGTGTACAATTGCTATATTATTTAGGTGTTTTAAACAGTCCATTCTTAGGTACTCGTCAATACATAACTTGTTTGTAACAACTCTAAACTATTTCATAAGCCTTAATGTTCAACGTCTTTCAAATCTAGTTTTGATGCACATTGTATGTCACAAAATTTACTCTATTAAGGTTAGATAGTCGTGTTGATTCACCAATCCACCATTTTTTGTCTTCAGAACGAACAAGCGTGTTTACACGTTTTTGATGCCAAAACTCATTCCAATAATTAATGCTAGAGTTGTGATTGCTTTCAAAGAAGTATATACGCTGTTCTTATTATAAAAAACATTTGCTTATGAACGTAAAATCGATACTGATTTATTGATTTTTACAAGAATCCTACCTCAAAAGTATAGGGATGCGTTTGACCTATACATTCAAAGCCAGGAGAGACAATCAAAGTGTAACATGTGTATATATTTCTTTGTTGATTGAGTGGAGACTTAAAAAAAAGATTAGTATAACGCAGCCCCTACTTAGTACTAAATACTAGTGTTGCCTATATATAGTTTTTTTTCTTGACAAACAAAGCCGACCAAGATACTCTTTAGATCAGCAAAGCTATCAAACCATCATAAGTAGCAACGCGATAATCAATACCAGAGATTGAGTGTATTCCGAATGATCCGAAATTCAAAAACGGTTGTGAATTGTTACATTTAGGCAATGTATAATGTGTTGTTACGCATAAAAGTCAGAGACCAACGCTCAAACCGATTCAATATGTGGGGACTATCATTCTGACCAGTGATAAAATAATACACACATCTGCACCCCTTCACAATGACCATTTATTGTACTATCAATGTTTCTTACGCTCATCAATGAATCTACAGCACAAGCTCCAAATAGGAGTTATGATGATTGTGTATTAGGCGTAATGAAATTTTGCTTTTGCGTGATAAGAGTTAAGCGAGTGACCTCGAGATACAGCCATATCGATAAATTCTCCTTAATACCGAATAAGTACACTTGCCATTTGTATATTTTAGTTTTATAACTCGTATTTACCAGTATTTCATGGATTACAGTTTGACTAAAATCTTTCTCTGAGCTTTGAATATACAATGAAGATGCACATAATGTATTGAGAACCTTGCAATTACTTGAACAGTCAGTGTCAATGTCTTGATGAAAATACTGCATGTAGTTGTAAAAGCCGTATTAACCCAAAACAGCACATCTTTCTAACTTTTTAATGATAGAGCGGACTGCTGTACCGAAGGTTTTTCCATCCACTTTTATTCACTTCAAAAAATTGGTCCCACATAAGTCATATTGTCACACTATTTTCTGTTGATCATGTCTCATGTTTTAATCAAAATTGTACACAATTGTTTATTTGATAAGCAGCTGTCAGCATTATCTTATATTCTTTGGATGGTCAACGACTGCGGTTCTCATGCGCTATAAAATCTGATACCTTACTGCGTATGAAGTCTTTTTCAAATGAGTGTATTGCTGTTTACACTCTGTGGATGTACATTGTAATACTGCTTAAACGGTATGAGCTAAAATCATTGGCAATACCCGTTTTTCCACCGACTAGCCTAACATTTATTATCCTACTCATCACCAAAGAGTGTCGTATACATTAAGTACTTTTGAATTTTATATGCAAAAACAGCTCTGACAGTGCTACCAGATGATACTGTAAAAAGTTTCAGGTTCATGTAATTTTGTCTCTGTTGATTTCAGACCGTTGAACTGCATCCAGCAAGACAGTCTCATAACTTCGGGTCGATTTGATTTTGAAAAAAAATACGTTTGTTAAGATAGTTAATTATCTGGTAGTGTATAGAATTAAAAGTTTCGTGAACCTTGTAAGTATGAATAGTAAAAATTATATTACAATAAGTATTAGGAAATACCTATATTGTGAGAGAAACAATGATTATAGAATTTTCTTTCGAAGTGACTTCAGTCTGTCAAAGGCCGAGATAGTTTGTACGGGTTGTTGGTTGACGTTATCGTCGCTCTCTCGAAAGTCGCTAAACTCAGGACTGGAATTTTGAAATGGAGATGATCTGGGACTCTGCAACTCGGGCAGCTTCTTAGAGAATGGTAGTCCCAAATGTGCGAATTCTGCAGTATCAGTCGGAGGGCTATCTGACGGACTGTGTGCCTCTAGCTTAGGTGAAAATTCAAGTTGCGAGTCAAAAGAGAAATTGTCAAGAACAGCCAAGTCAAATGAAATAAAATCTTGAACTATATTTTGGTCATATGAATCAGAGCCATTATCTACCGGCAATCGGCTAATATAATAGTCAGACTTGAGTGCTTCGAATTCATCCTCTTTGCCCGAAAGATTGAATGTACTTCTCCGGTGTTTGAATCTTTTAATACTACTGTCGGCAGAAAATATTGAGTTGGATGTACAAGATGAAAAGACCGAATTCATACTGAGAGGCCTTGGCTTTTTGCTATGTCTATCACGCAATCGAGAGGTGCTTTTGGGTGGAATGGGAGGAGGAGATGAGGTAAATATCAATTCACTATTCGGTCTTACAGAAGACCTTTGAGGGATTGAGAGGTCCCTCTGAAGCTCATATTCGGTTTCTTCGTGTAGTGGCTCGGATACGTCTTTATAAAAATACGATGGTGTGTATGACCTTCTTGTAGACTCTTTCATTGATACTGATCTTCTGGGGTTATCACTGTAGTACAAAATGGATCGGGGGTTGCTTGATGCTAAGGACTCTTCGTAGTCGGTTGTTTCGTCGTCTCGGAAGTAGTACTCTGAGACCCGATTAGTCGTAGGCAGATTGCGTTTTGCTCTATTGAATGAAAGTGGTCGAGTAGAATGTGCCATTGTTGTAGGTAGAGATGAAGTGGAGGATGTTAGGTGTTTATAAGTACTGTAATCACTGCTTGCTAGGCTTGTATTTGTGTCAAAGCATTGGCCATGCTCTGGATATATACTGGCCCTAAATTCCGGGATTGGATATTGATGCTTTGGTGACGTTCGAAAGGATACAGACCGTTCTGGAAGCTGTGTGTTTGTGCTGTTCGCTCTGGCTAAAGAAACCCTATATGGATGATCTTTGTGTCCATAACTGGGAAATGACGGCGGTGGAAGAGGCGGAAGCGACTTGTTAAGTTGTGCATTTTTATTTCTTTGGAAAAGATTGAACGCTGAGTTTTCTGTTTGCATTGTTGCACAGGTTTCGTCGATGTGAAAGTTGTCGAGCGTCTCGCCAATGTCGCTAGCGAGATCTTTGTTTCTATTGTATTCCATGAGATGTACGAGTTTAATGCAGGTGCGGGTAGATTTGTATGAGATATGCGTAGAGATGGGCCACTAGGAACTCGGAAGCTTGCTAAACGAAAAAAGAGTAAAGAGCGTTGAACACAAAAAAGAAGATCTGGAGGGGTATATATATTTGCCGGAGTATAAATGAATAGATGGGGATACATCCCTAGACTTTGAGGCTCTGTTTTGTTGATTTCTTTTCCATGCTTGGTCCATCGAACGAAAAAATATTTGAACAAAAAGTATTTTTCTTTTACTTTATGGAGATGGAGTTGTACTTTATTATTGTACATCTGTACAGCATATTTTCTTTTGTGTAAGTGCTAGACCCAAATGAGAAGGTTAGTGGTACCTCGCAGATAAACAAAACAGATTTGGCGCCTGCCTACATAAAATACCTCTCCTGGCATAGGAGCTGACTGGTGACTTGAAGATGAACCTTGGCAGAAGAGGACTTGATATTGGTTTGAAAACAGAGAAATATTGAATTGAAACGAGAACGAATAGGAAATCAGTGACAGGTGAACTCAAAATTCCATGAAAGTATGTTATAAACCAAGTACATACTCAAACATGTCAAAGACGTTGATTTTAAATCTACCGGCCATACCGACTACACTCGAGGTCCAGAAGTCATAAAGCATGAAACGAAACATATACAGGTAAGAGGTCCGCCATGGGATCAGCTGGAATAGTTTTTACTAGACAATCGCTAAAAACGAGAAGCCGAACTAGTAGGTGGGCGGCTGCCGCAAAACAATTAAGCGAAAAAGTGGTGATTGATGCAAAACAGGTGTACACCAGATCAACCGAACGTCAAGCATGAGAGCGCCTGAATCAGATAGTGTATGACAGAGCAAAGAATGCTGCAGCTTTGAAGCGCTGCTGCTCATTGCAATCTTGAAAGAGATTTTTCAGTTGTGTAGCAGCTCTGAATCTTCATACATTTCCCATGCTTCCCTGTCTTTGCCAACTACGCCTGTCTGTATCTAAAGGTCTGGGAAGATGTAAACCACGGTTTGTATCCAGCTTTAAACATCTCAATGACAGGCCGGCTACAAAACAGTCTTTTATCTTGTGCCAATTGTAAGTATATTTTGCATGCATTATAAAAACGGACAGCTATTTTACATGAGTCTGAATTAAATCGGATATTGTACCAAGGCCAATATGTTTCCACAATCCAGCAAGGCCAAACTTATTGAGCATGTATCTGTCCACCCAGCCAAAACGTTCCAACTTGAGCAACTCTGTATCAAGTCCAGTAAACTTACACATTCTGGACTTCACTTTGCTCTGTTTTTTAAAACCAAACCTTGATGGCGGTTGACGGACTAGAAAACAAAAAATTTTCAAACGTTTGTTTTCCAAGCACATTTTGGTTTCAAGTTGAACCATTCAAATGCCTATTTGTCTCGATATTATCCTAAAGCAATCTGTACGAAATTCAACGGCTTGGTCACTTTACACTATACATTTTGCCGATCTGATTAACCTTGTCAGTACCGATTTTTATAATCGAAATGTTTATTTCTTTCAGTACCAGTACCAACCTTGTTTAGGCTTTAAGTTTGTATTTCAAAAAATGAAAGATCAAAGGAAAAAACGGCATGTGCACTTGTATATAATACTCAAAGTCTGGCCGGCTTTTTCAAAATTTCCAATACTCAGAATTGTTTCTGTTAAGCCATGTGTATACCGACTCTAATGTACTCTATAGTAAGGAGCCTTGGTGTAAAACGCTCGATTTCAAGCCTTTAACATCGTAAGCCTATCTTCTGCTTTATTGGTAAAATGTGTTTATTTATCTGCCTTTTGAGTTGTTGAATAATAGACTGATTTAATAATAATAAAAAAAAAAGACTTGTTGAATACCAAGTTTCCCAACCCATAATCGTTATTATAATATGAGGGCAAACGAGTGTGAACTCAGATGATTAGTTTTTTTAAAAGAGAGCTCTAGTGTCACAAAGAGGTATTGTTTAATTTTCATTTTCAAGTCACTTTTAATTTTGAATGTATTTGTTGGGTTTTGCGTTGGTTGATAATTCAGATTCTATTTGGTTTCATTATGCTTGAATTCGACGTACACATGAACAGTGGAAGAAGCATCATTGCATTGTTGTCACAACCCAAGTACATTATTCCATTTTCAAGACACCGTTCAGCTGCATTGAACGTTTCTATGACTCGATACTGGGCTCAGTCTTTAATTTATGAACATTTCCAAGAATTTTTTCAAGAACAAACTGAACCGCCATCATAAACAGGTTTGTTACAATCCAAGGCATGCTTGTATACAGTATCAAAAGGCAACGGCGATTTAAGCTCGAATTTATTTTTCTTTCGCTACCGTATGTATTCGAGCGGAAACAATGTCATTATACAGATTGAGGGCTACACTCTGTGTACATAAATACCCTTTTCAAAACTCAGGCTATCAAGGTCTGGGTGGGCTGGAGGCAGGCACTGATGGGAGATGCTTTGCAGATGGCCCCCAAAGGGCTTTTTTTTGTTCCTTCGTTACGTTAAATAATGGCCCAGGTTTTGTTTCGGTACATTTCCAGCTGTGTGAACATGTAACAAGTATAGTGCACATTTGGGCTACTGGACAGGAGTCTGTGGTTTTTATTACACATTCATCTGGAATCGATAAATATTAGAGCTTTGACAGTATCTAATTTAAAACTTTTTTCTCTTTGTCAAATGCTAAATACATGTACTTCAAGTGTAGGTTACAGCATCTTCAGTGTATTGATCTGAACACAAATCTAAAAAAGGATCATTGATCCATGCACGCTCATATCCAGGGATTTTCCGAAATGTACAGCCTAAAGTTCTGATTGCAACAGGTAGTGAATTGGCAATTCCAACAGTAGCTGAGATGCGACACTACACCGCAAAGATCAATCGTAAGGAGGCGTGACGGTACCTTACTCGTATCGAAATGTCCCAATCCTCCAAATACAGTCTTCTTCGTATTTCCAAAACAATTGTGTGTATGTACACACATCATAGATCATGACGGTCGGGTCAGAGATGACCCAAAAACATGATCAAGATGCCATCTGCCTCTCTTATTAATTTCCGAACCCACTGTAAGCGCTAAAAAACCACTTTATACAACAAACTAGCCTGAGAACAAAGGGGGAAATGGCGTTGGTAAAGGGCTGTTTTCGATAATATGAATATTGAAAAATCACCCCTTTTTCTTTTGTCATGACCCACAGTCCATTCTTCTTTCCAACAGAATCAAGTCGATTCCAGACTCAAACAAATTCTTTTCCCGTCATGAGTTGTAACAGTGTACTTGCAAATTCATCTTAGATAACCAGATGAAGGCCTCAATCGCATAGAGTAGCTGTGCACTTTCCTGTTTCTAAGCTTTCGCCTCCTTTTTGAAGTACACAATCTATACTTCAGAGCTCTTCTTTTTGATGCACTTGTGTTGTTGTTTGAGAAGCAGGACTCTTAGATACTTTTCAACTTCCCACGGAGAACGTTCATCCTGGTTCAGGGTCTGAAAGTGTCAAATCTTTAATGGTTATGACCATGGGCTAAGGGATATCCAAAATACTAAAGGCTAGTGTTAGACTCAACCTTTGATACACAGCAAAACCTTTGCAAGCTGCTAATGTGCTGCGTTTATCAAATCGCGATTCTGTTTGCATTTCTAGAATTCACACTTTTTAATCAGCGTTCTTACCTAGTGCCTTTTCAATTTCTGGAGTTTCGACGATATCAACTTATCCACGCTTATAGCCTCGGAATTACCAGAAAATACTTGATATCACGTGAAACATATTATTATATTTTGACACTTATGGTCTGCTCAGAGCTTTTGGGCCTTCTTTCTCTCAGAAACTTCTGGTTACGAGAGTACCTCAGGGATAAGCAACTTGCTGATTTACACGGGAAAAATGATCATGCTAGAATTGAAGTCACGCTCTAGTGTGAGATGACGAATCTTGCAAAGCCTTTTCTAGCAGTGTTTTTGAATGGATCTAACTCAAGTAAACAATAGCTTTTGTAGATTGCACCCATACGCACCAGGAACAAGAATCATATTTGAGAACGGTCTATAAGTTCTTTTGCAATAACCGTCTTGCCAAAATCGATATTGTATTGCTGGTGTCAATGTTGCCAAACAAAAGTATGTGGATTCGCATTACCGGCTCTTTTTCGCGTTATTGCGGGTTATGTTGATGTAAGTGTCTGAAAGTTGACTTGAGCATATTAGAAAAGAGGCTCTTGAAGTATTCCAAAGCCAGTTAAAGACAATATCTGTAGTGCATCAAAATGATCAAGCCAGCCAGGACAAAAGGAACTCTCATAGAATCTTCTTACGGGGTTCTGGCGTCAAAATCCAACCAAGTCCGACACTGAGTTACGTAGACCGGATGTGACAATGCCAGAAGTCAGAGATATCAATGGTATCCCGCTCTGAAGCCACAGAAGTCACCGTAGTCTCAAGACTCGGTACCTTTCGGAGATTTATCCAGACTAGGACTTTTGTGGGTCTCAGATTGTACATTTGCAAGTAAAATTATGGCTCTGAAAAAAAAAAAAACTTGTCTTTGCGAGTTCGGAGTAGCCATTTTGCTCTTTTCCAGGCTGATGCACTCGAGACTAGCTTTAATTTTGGTTGCTTAAAATCAATTTATTTCTCTCCTCCTTCTTTGCACATCTTCAATTCCCTCTTCCAGACCAGTGCGCTTCTTTGTTTACTACTTTCATGGCGGCTTCCCAAGTTACTCAACAGTCCTGCTTCCACCACTCGTCAATATTGACTGTTTCTTGTCTGGCATTGTCTCAGTTTGCTCAAGCCATCTCTTCCTGATCACCAGAAAACGCCTTTCGAAACCTCTGCAAACATCTGCAATTCTCCAAAAACAAGTCTCTTTCTTTGCCTTTTCACACTACCTGCGTGTTTCCCTTTAAAGTCCTTTGCCATAGCCACTAAGCCGAACAAAGTCTGTGTATCACCCAACAACACGCTTTACCAATACAAAAACAAAAAAAGCGAACACTTTGCTACTTGTACCGACGTAGACTTGTCACAACTACTGCCTCTGCTTGGCCTATATGATACACTTGTCTCTGCATCGTTCTAATGAGCTCTCGGCCTTTGAAACAAACAGACCCGTCCGGACCCGCTAAGCGCCAGAAACGCGAAAAGCTGTCCTCGACAATATCCTCGCCTGCTAATGCACAGTCCTCCTCCTCGCCACCCTCTCAGTCCCCAGCCGGCATTGCCAATCTCACTCGCAAATCGTCCATCATTGGCGTGACCCGCTCGATCTCGGCCTGTTTGCGTTGCCGAGTGCGCAAAACACGGTGTGACCAAAAGTTCCCGTCGTGCACATCGTGCTTGAAAGCAGATGTCAATTGTGTCGGGATCGATGCTGCAACTGGCCGTGAGATTCCGCGTAGCTATGTTTCGCATCTCGAGGATCGCGTGGCTCAACTGGAACTACTGCTTCAAAAGCACAAGATCAACTGTAACGAAGATGCTCGATCCTCGACGACTCCGCCAACTGCTGGAGCATCATCATCTGCTGCTGCTGCTCATCCACAAACTCCCAACTCCAACCCCATTGGTTACATCAACAGCAGCAACACTATAGCCGCAAGCAGTACCAACAAAGACCTTTCTGAACAGCAGGCAGCCAATACAGAGCATCCAACAAACCAGGTCGAATCGCTCATGTCTTCGGTCGAAATGGTCTCGGTTCGAGCTGCCACCATCCCGCCATCCTCGTATCTAGGCTCCTCATCCGGGCTTTCATTCGCGCGGCTGCTGCTGACAGCCGTCAAGTTCAATGCTCAAAAGGAATCAACAAACAACTACCCTCCCGATCCTTCTGTCGACCAACGTCCTCCGCATCCTGAGCTAATTGAACCGGCCTCACTGCCGCCAAAACACGCAGCAGAACGGCTTTTGTCGATTTTCTTCAGCATGGCCAATGCGCAGCTGCCAGTCATGCATCGCGAACAGTTTCTTGTTAAATACTTCAAACCAATCTACGGAACGCTGTCTTCAAATATCTCACTTGCTTCTGAATACACGACGATTGGAATTCCTGTTTGCGATCCAAACGAGCCAATTGAACAAGACACTTACTACGCACAGCATTACTATAATCGCGATCTGAATTTCAACGCGCCGAAACAATCCCCTGCCGCGTCTCCATCAAGCACGAGAAGCAACTCCGCATACCCGATCGACCTCGACTCCATCACCCAGCCCATCCCATTTTCAATCAACCCCACTGAATCCGTCGCTGCGTTGTACTTTCTCAACATGATATTCGGCATTGCCACTTCTGTACATCACCAAAACTACCCATCTCAAATCTCGGAATCGTTCAGATTGGCTGCCATGCAGCATGTCGACGCCGTATTTTCGTCGCCAAACAGATTAGAAGCGCTACAAGGAATTCTGATACTGGCTTTGTACTCGATCATGCGACCAGCGGTGCCTGGTGTTTGGTACGTTTTGGGGTCGGCTATGCGGCTTTGCATTGACTTGGGACTGCACAAAGAAGGCGACAAACCGACGCCAACCACAACCGATCCAAACTACAAATCTGCTGCTGCTTTGGATCCGGCGACAATCGATCTGCGGCGTCGGCTATTCTGGTGCACTTATGCCATAGACCGGCAAGTCTGTGTGTACCTCGGCCGACCCGTCGGGATCCCTGACTACAGCATCAGTGTACCTTACCCGTCTGAGCTCGACGACGCACTCATCGTCGATTCCTCATTTGGCATCCCGTCCGACACAATTGTCGACTACTCGCTCGAAAAGTCGACTGCTTCTTCGTACAAAACAATATCGCTCATGTTCTTCAAGATCCGCAAGATCCAGTCAGAGATCCAAAAGGTTTTGTATGACTGCGCGCCGGTGGGAAGAGAGTACTTGTCGCTTGACCAGTGGCGCGATGAGATGGCGGCGTGTTTGGAGGCATGGCATAACGAGTGTCCGCGCTCCAAAAAGCGAATGAACTGCAACTTCAACCACGGCTTTATTGAACTCAACTATTATCAGACAAAGCTGTTGCTGTACGGTCTTTGCCCGGCATACTCTGCGCCGCCTACTGTTGAGCACTTGTTGATTATCGAAGAATCCGGTAAACAAGTGATTCGAAATTATCACGAGCTGTATATAAACCGGTCAATCAATTACACTTGGGTAGCGGTTCATAACCTGTTCATGGCAGGCACATCGTACCTCTATGCGCTGTATCATTCGCCGGAGATCCGCGCCAGCTCCGCCATCCGCGAAATCGACTTTAACACATCAGCATGTATCGAGGTCCTCTCTTCGCTAATTGGGCTCTGCGATGCAGCTGTCTCCTGTAGGGATACGTTCAAACTCTTGACCGCTGCTATTCTGCGGCTGTGCTATAATGAGAAAGAGGGTATTGACATGCAGTTGCAGAATAATGCGATGCAACAAGGCAACAGCAATGATGATAGGGAAAGCGTGGCGATGGGGTCGTTTCAGCAAGAGCATAGAGGGCACTATACCATGCCACATGCTGACGATTTGATTGAAAAGTTTAGACCAAAGATGGATGTCAAAGCTGAGCCTTTGGATCAGCAAGTGTTTCATCAGCAGCCCTCACAACATTCTTTGCAGCAGCAGCCAGTTCCGCAAATAAACCAACATGCAGGCGACTCGTCTAACGGACCAGCTCAAGCGTGGCCGGAATATCTAGAGTTGTTTTTCCAAGAAGCTGCTCACCAGCCGTTTTCTCCTTCAGGAGCACACCCTCATCACGATCCTATCCAAGAACATCAAGAACATCATAACCCTCACCATCAACAACACCACACCCAACACCACCAATCACTGTTCTCCTCTTCATCCGACCCCGTACCCCAAACCACCCGCTCTGACGGCCACCGTCTCTACGACATGATCGCAGAAGTCCCGAGCACCGCCATCTGGGACCAGTTCTTTGCTCCCTCTACATCCGCCACCGGTCCCAACCGCTCAGCCACAATGCTGCATTTCCAGAACCCGCATCCGCACCCGCAACATCTCAGACCGCCGTACTACGGGGATTCGCAGCAGCAGCAGAACTTGCAATACGAAGAGCAGCAGCATGTGTTTTCGCCTCCGCCTCCGCCTTCACAGCAGCAGCAGCAGCAGCAGCAGCAGCAGCAGCAGCAGCAGCAACAACAACATCAACCGCAGTTACACAACATGCATCAATCGAAATTGGATCCTTCTAGTCAATTACATCCTCACCATCAACATCATAATTTGCATCCGCCGCATCAATAATGACCTTTTATATATAAATAGCTTACAATAAAACGTTTTTCTCGTTTATTATTAATTTTTCTTGGTATCGTAGGCATAGAGCTTTCTTCAATTTTACAGTTTGCACCGAAAAATTGGTTTGAAGAACACCTTAAAAGATGTATTTGCGAAATCAGCAGTAATAAGATCAGATAACAGGTTACATTATTATTTTCAACAACCATGCAGATTTTCAAATGCTTTTAGCAAAGTTCAAGTGATTGACTGCTATAGTCTATACTTTAAGTGTTATATTTCCAAGTAATGCTTTTTAAATTGAAAATACAGTAAGCACGAATGTTCGTGTGATAACTATTGCAAGTCAGGCCTACAAAGCTACTATTTATATAGAACAGATGTTCCAATTCTAGTCCCGACTCTAACAAGAGTCTCCAAGGGCTGCAACGAGTTGCTGACAAGATCCTCATCAAATTTGATCTTGTTTGACTCAAAAAGTACCACCACAGTACTTCCACCGAATTGAAAGTATCCTAGCTCCTCGCCCTTGATCATATGCTGACCCTCTTTAGCAGTAATGACAGTGCTTCCCACCATCATGGCGCCGACACAGACCATCATCACAACGCCGTACAACTCAGTGTAGATGGGTACCAAAACACGCACGTTTTCGCCGTACACATCCAAGCCGGACCGGATCGCCATAGGGTTGACTGTGTAGTAATCGCCAGCAATAGTAATGGGTTTGCCCAAAACACCAGAAACTGGGAGATGGAATCGGTGATAGTCTTGAGGCGCAAGTCTGAAAATACAAAGCGAACCGGTTCCGTTGGCAGTGTAGTTGTCAACAAGATCAGGGTACGCTGTTCCCAACAGTCTCTTGATGGAAAACTCGCGGCCCTTGATCCAAATCTCGGTGGCCTGGTTGATGGTAGGGAAGTACATGGACCGCGAATCGGCGGCTGCAACAACAACAAGATCGTTATCACGTTGCTCAATAGGACGCGCAGCCGCTTTCAGCTTTCTGTAGAAAAACTCGTTGAATGTCTTGAAACTCTCAATTGGATCGAGAACCTCGTCCATATTAAGATTGTGAAACTCAATAAACGGGAGAATAGACGCAACGGATTCCGGCGAATCGTACTTTTTACCTTGTCGGAAACTGAGCGACTTCAACATGGCCTTTGTACGCTGGATCTCCATGTTCTTGGGGCCTCTGATTCCTTGGTACAGAATTCTAATACCGAGTCGGACGTAAACACTCATTTTTTCCTCTACGATCTGACCGGTGACACGGTCTTGAACTAGAATGTTGGCAGAGTTGGCACCGAGCTTGTAGTTACCATAAGTGACTTTTGTAATGATCTTGTTGAACCAACGCTGGGTAGCTTGGGTAGAAGTCACAAAACTGTTGACTACAGATCCTTCGTCAGACTTGGATGCCCAGGCCTGGCTCGAGCAAGTGGCCAAATGAGTAATAATATCGAGCTCGTCACGCTTGTCCATACGTGGTTGTCCACAGAAAGGACATGTTTTGATCTCAAACACCTTTTCCGGTACTTCTGCGCCAACAGTATCATGTTGTTGCTGCTGCACAGTAGCTTTCAAAACCTGCTCTTCCAAACACATGACCAACTCGTCAATCGTAAGATCCTCTTGCTCAAGATCTTTGTTGAACTTGTCGAAATACGAAAGAACAGTGTGGTCTGAAATTGTGGATCCAATAGCTTCCAACAGTTCTGAAATTTCGTAAAAGTTCATGGAGTTGGAGTTATCAGTATCAAAGACATTGATCAGTCCGCGCCAGAATTGCTGCCTCAAAGCTCCGTAAGGAAGGTACCGGTATCTTATAGTCAATGTGGAGTTATTCTTTCCCACATAGGCCTTGTCATAAAGCGTCAATGGAAGCTCGTATGATTGAGTTACGCCTGTAGTGAAATAGGGAGAGTCCAGATCGTACAATTGGGTTTCAGGATTAGGCATAGGAGTTTGTTCAATGATATCACTGGCTTGGTAAGAAACAGTACCAACAAGATCGTTATCTGAGAATTTATCTTTGTCAATCACAGTAAAGTTCAGAGTATAGTTTTGTTCGTGTCTGAGAACAGGCAACATGATTCTTTCGTTGAATGTAGGATTCAAGTTGTGTCTAACATGTGGAGTTCTGAAAGTCTTTTTACCAAACGATACAACGACGAAAGGATCCATATCAAAACCAGTTCTTGTGGCATTTGGCAATGGAGGAAGGTCTCTAGCAGAAACAATATCCAAATGCAGCAATCCAACGACCTGGGTTTTGGAATTGAACTCGAAAAATCCGGCAGGAACCTTTGATTTCTTGGACTTGGAAGGTACAGCCAAGTGGCCATCCGCCGACTTTGGCGCAATTGAACTGGCCTTTGATCCAGAAACTGGAGTAGAAATACTGGTGTCGCTGAGCTTGCTAGCCAAACTGTCGTAATCGCTTGAGTTTAGTCCACCTGAGCCCTCAAAATCTTCACCTACGTCAGAGCAATCGCTTTCAAAACCATTCGCACCGCCAGAGTGGAGCTCCAAAAAATAAGCCCATAATCTAGCCATATCATACTCTGGGCTCTTGACACTAAGTTGGAATCCCAATTCAATAGTAGACAAATCATTGTCATCTTCCGGATTCAGTCTGAAAACAGCAGATCCAATGTTGAAGGTGTTTGAAAACAGAGTTCTGAAATCAATCTTGACTTCACCCAAGTACTGCTTTCTCGGAAAATCTTTGGTCCAAACAACAATGGAAGCAACAGTGTCGGTTTCCCATTTGGCCAGGGGGATGTTGAACGAGATATCCCATCTAGGCGTATCTGTTTTGTATTCAGGCGCAGTTGCGTATCTAAACTTGTTTGCATGTAGGACCGCATACTTGACGACTGGTTAGATCAGAATTCCCTGCTTGAATAATAGAGACCAAAGTGTACTTACAGGGCTGCAGGCTTTCTTGAGGTTTTTGGCCTACGGTTGGAATTGAAAATGATGTTAGATTGAAAAATGATTGCATCGGCTTAGTATATTCCCGTCACACATACTTGGTACACAGTACAATGAAGCGTCAATTCCGACTCCGACAAAGGCAGCGCCTCAGGTGTCACTTCTTTTGTTTCTTTCTTTCTTCTCAACAATCTCATTGCTTCAAAATTGACCAAATTATCTCAGTTTGTATATCAGCAGAAATAGCAATCAAAAGTAGGAAAGAAAAAATGCGGTGTAAAATGGAGCAAATAGCTATTATATTATACAGTTGGGCGTCGCCGTAAGCCTTTCCAAGCCTCTCGCGTAAATCACGTGAATTTCATGCGAATAATGGGCTGAAGTTTAAGTCTGAAAAGGGCAGGTTACAAGTATGAATTGCGGGAAATAAAAGAGTGTGTGGAATGTTTCATTTGGCAAATTTATAGACGTGCCGTGGACTTTTCAGTTGTTATCAGTTATACAAAGTGAAATGAAGCAAGACAAGAGCTTAAACGGGTTTGAAGCTTATATTTGGTGGACATGATCATAATCATGTGCACTGTATTCATATTGATAGTTGGGCAAATCGTTAAAAAGTAGATTTGAGTCACAAAGCTGGTTCCTCAATTGTGATTTGCTGGTGATGATTTTGTTTGGAATGCTATTGTATCAGCGAAGTTTTGGTTTAAACCTTTGTTTACATTTTGTCTAAAAACCCAAATCTTTCGCATGGCTATACTATTGTTACATAAAAGCAATTTCTCAGTGTCTTACAGAGCCAGTAAAGAATAGGCTGAATTTAATATCATTTCAAAAGATAGTTCTGATTGTATTCCAGCCTACAGTTTAACAAGTTTTTGATGGTGATTCACGATAACTTATAAACAAAATACAAAGTTGACGCATAAACAAACATGTCATACTTAAGTTTTTGGCACGCGAGTGAAATCTCCAATATTCGAGGATTTGCAATTTCAAGCCATGTACTTGAATATAGAGCCAATATCGTTTTTGCAAGTTTTAACGTAATTAGACTCCCATATAGTATACCTCTTCTGAAGCTCAGCAATGGTGGAATCACTGGAAGGGTGCGAAAGGTTCAATACTTCAAGCGCATTTTTAATGTCAGCTGACGAGTAAAATTCTGTTTTCCAAGTTTCTAGATCTATAACTAGAAAACGGGCTAGATAAATTATTGATTTTTGATCAGGAACGTTTTCATGAAGAGATTCAACATAGGCAGCGACGTCGTTTTTGCTAGGATCAAATTCTGGACAAGTGAACTCGTATGTGTACGTCTCAATATCAACGAGGAAAGGTACTTTGGTCAAATCTCTAATCTCTGCTTCTGCTAAAGAAATAGCTAAATTATACCCATCTTCATCGGGCCATAAATATCTGTAAGTAGCATGAAGCTCATCAGTATTGTCAAAGCTTTCAAAGGTAAGGCCGGCGGCAATCCAGCGCCTGATGAGAGTTTGCATATTGGCAATTTTCACAGTTCCAAATTGAGTTTCTACTTTGCTGATCAAACTGATGATATTGGCAAGCTGATTTGGCAAAAGCTGAGTAGTTTCCAACTCTAGGCCCAGCATTTGGCTTTGAGCCTTTTCGTGGTAAGGAAGTAATGAAAACAAATGATGAGCAGCCCTAAAGTAAGTGTTTGCAAGCAGAGCTTGTGTGCACTCGTTGGTGTGTCTATTAGACACACCCAGACTACTTGCAAATCGAGATAGGGTTTCCACATATGGCACAGCGATTGTTGATGGTAGATCGTTGCTGAGAGACACGCTCCCAACGGAAAGAGTGGGTTCATATGCTGGTTTTAGTAAGTTGACCATGATGTGCGAGTTTAGAAGCTATAATTTGAGCACGATTAGATGTGTTGCAATATCAGATATTTATAGAAAAGTAGTGTCATGAATTGTTGCTCATTCAAGTTTATTGTGAAACTTTACGTACTTTGCCATCATTGGACTTTGATTCAGGGAGCAATAATGAATGTGATGTAGTACTATCAAACTGCAAAACAAATGGGGACAGCGTACTATGGAGCTCAGTAATCTTGTAGATCAAACTTGTTCGCTATTGAACACAAATTTTGTAGCTCTCATAGATGTTGACAAGGTGTAATATATTTAACTATGCTTTGCATAAGAAAACTATGAACAGTCCATCCCGGCATAAATACCGTTAGGTTAAAGACGCTAGAGAAGTCTATGTTGATATGAGCTCCTGTGTTAATCCAAGTCTGAGTTTGAGTAATCAATGCTTGTACCATTGACATGTAAGAATTGCTAGACCAACATCTCAAACGCAAGTCTGCCATCAATATGCTACAAGAAATGTTTCCGTAATGCTAAATAAGCTCGAATGAACTTCTACTCCAGACTTAACTAACAGAAAAACCCCACATAATACGTTCAGTTCCTCCTCTTCCACAGACTCTTGTAAGAGACAATATGCGATATCATAAAAATGTATGAATTAAACAATAAAAACACATTTACTTTTTCTTTTCTAAACATAAATAAAATTGGTTTTATTGACGAGCTTAGTCGAAAAGACCCATGCCCATGTCCTCATCGGACTCCTCCTCGGCGGCCTCTTCCTCAGCAGCGGCCTCCTCAGCGGCGGCACCACCAGCAGCGGCAGAAGCACCAGCAGCGGGAGCGGCACCACCAGAAGGAACGGAAGCGAGCTTCTCGGTACCTTGAGCAATGAGCTCGTTGACGTCCTTACCGGAAACCTCGGCGAGGAGAGCCTCAATGCGGGCATCTTCAGCCTCAACACCAACGGACTCAAGAACCTTCTTGATGTCAGCGGCAGAGGGGGAGGCGTTACCACCGGTGGTGAGCAAAAGGTAGGCAGCAAGGTACTTCACTGAAGATATATGTTAGTTACAGCGTAATCTCATGGCTTGTTCGAGGAACCTACTTTTAGATGTTGATATTTGCGATCTTGAATGTGGTGATAGACGGGGGTGGAAGAAGTCGATTGGCCTTGGAAAATTTTGTTTTTTCCAATATTTTGCACAAAAAATTTACAGTGGCAGACGTGTGGCTTTACCATAGTTGACTGGCTGCAATTGCTACTGTTGAGCCAGTGGTGCGGCGGTATCCGATTTTGGATTATGTGCGGCTGAAAGAGTAGATAGTTCAATTGAAAATTCAGGTTCATGAATTACTGTGGCCTGAGTAATTATAGGCACGATATTAGGGCTCAACCCTAGCTACTCATATTCATTGTGTTTGCAGTAGATAACAGAGCGTATTTTGCAGATGTTGCAAGGCTGAATATCTCCACGTGATCTATAGTGGTACTATCACGTGCTTAGTGCTCTCTGAAAGCCTATGCTTTTCTTATTATGTGCAGCAGATTCTGGCCCCCTCTGACCCCCCTTCAAGATCTGGGCCTCTTTGACCCCTTACACCTATTTCATCGGGGTAAGGGTTTTACCACACGAAAACAGGAATCGCCTGCGTTGGCCGGTGGGTTTTGCGCAAGAGAAAAAAAAAAACTGAAGAAAAAAAAACTTTTCCTGTTTTTACCTCTTTTCCCGACTTAGCCAGCTCTTCACGACTACATACGCACAAAATGTCTGACGCCCAACAAGTTGATTCTGGTAGGTTATTCTTTTGCGAATCGTGATTATGACGGTTTTGTTATGCTGTTGCTATTTTTTTTTCCCTGGTCGATGGAGAAAAATAAGGCGAAAATTTGGGATTGGATGATGTGAGATGAAGCACGGTAAAAACGAGCAAGATTGAAGCCAAATGGGGAAATAGCGACTTTTGTGAATGAGAGAACGTAAGCTACGTCGAAAGAAATAGTAGAATCGATTTGAATCGTCAGAATCTACGGCTAGAAATTGCAAAGAATCAGGGGGCCGAATCAGCACCGAGATACGAACACTACAAGCGACGTGATGGAATTTTATCCGACTTGTGCTTTTGAATATACGGCAGTAATTGTCAAGCTGTATCCCGACACAGTTGACTCCACACTTGTTTTATTCTTCAACTTCAAAATCACAAATATCTTCAGATCTCTTTTAACCGCCGACTCTTCACATCTCCAATCCTTTCTCAGCAGTAGACCCTCTATTCATGAACAATCACTAACAGGTGCTTTAGACTCTCGTAAGAAGAGAACCTTCAAGAAGTTTTCCTACCGTGGAATTGATCTTGCCGATCTTCTCAAGCTCGACACCGAGGAGTTCTCCAAGGTTGTCCATGCCCGTGCTCGCCGTAGATTCACTCGTGGTCTTAACAGCAAGCCCATGGGTCTCATCAAGAAGCTCCGTGCTGCCAAGGAGTCTGCTGCTCCCAACGAGAAGCCCGCTGTTGTCAAGACTCACCTCAGAAACATGATCATTGTCCCCGAGATGATCGGCTCTGTCGTCGGTGTCTACAACGGTAAGGTTTTCAACACCGTTGAGATCAAGCCCGAGATGACTGGTCACTACCTCGGTGAATTCGCCATCACTTACATCCCCACCAGACACGGAAGACCCGGTATTGGTAACACTGCCACCTCTCGTTTCATCCCCTTGAAATAAATGTTTTTTGTCTTGTTTATTTAATTTCAAATGAATCACTTGTTGAGAAAAGTTTTGTTTTAGTATTTGTAGATGGACCATGAATGATATTTATTTTGTTTGCTCTGAAAATCGTTTTATGTTATCTTATGAAAATTAATGGGGAAAGCTTGTCTAGATCATAGATTACCTCTCATATAAACGCCATGATCAAAAACATAAACTATTTCAACTCAAAACTACATATCTAGGCTGAAATACAACACACTGGCTTGTCAACTTTCATGATGAAATAAAACATGGCTGCTATTTATAAATTTATAGAAATACAACAGCAATTGGTCAGAAACAATGCATAAAAAATAGAACCAACACCCGTGCTGAGAATAAAAGCACACATTCAGCAACTATATAGGGTCGCTACTCCATTTCAAAAATATGATCGCAATTGTAAAGTATAGTTTCAACAACCGCAGCTTGCAACGCCAGTTCCGGCACGGTGTTTGTGCCTCCTGACGCCATCAGCAATGGACCCCACATGTTTCCCAGATTCACGACCGACATTCGGTTTATGCTCTCGTGTTTGGCGACGCGGTCCAGGTGGAATATGAGGTACCGCAGGACGGCGTAGTTGTTGTCTGGTAGTTTGTTGACGGTTTCATGGACTCGATCGCGGCGATCCCATTCATTACTGGCATTGGCGACGGCCGTCAGGAACTCGCGATGGAGCTCCATGGTCAGCAGCGGGTCGGGGAGGTCTTGGAAGTACAGTTTGAGGGCTCCGGCCACGGCGTGGATATCGGAGATGCCGTAGCGCGCGGGCTGTGTGAGGTCGACGGATCCCGGAGCGGTGTCAAATGCGTGCTTAAGCGACGCGATCTGAGTCGGTGTCCCGCGATGTCGATATAGCCCCTCGGCGTCGAGTCCAAACCGATCCAGCGCAGTTACGCACTGCGATACCACAAGCGGAACAGGGATCGGATCGGGCAGGTTCTCGAGTTCGATCAGATCGTCCAGTGGCGTGCCGTAGCTCGGGAATGACTGTAGTCCACCGTTGTTGGGCAATGGCGAGGGAGTGCGTGTGAACCGCGAGACTTGGCTGGTGGGCGAGCGCGAGATCGAGTCGATTTGCGATCGCATAGAGGAGTACTCTGAGATCCCGCTGGATCGGACAGGAGAGCTGCTGCGACTGATCCGTGATGCAGAAGTAGGAATTTCAAATGGCGCAGCGGCGATGGGACTGACTCCAGCCATGTACGGGTGCTGTAGGAATCTGATTTCTTGTCTATTTAGCGGTTTTTTAGTGTTGGCTGGCGCTTTGATGATGTCCATGCAAAAGTCTTTTTGGTTGTCTATTTTGGATGCAATTTCTTTGAGTGATGGGGTGTCGAGATGGGTTTCTGGTGCCACTATGAAGCTCTGGTTGATTAATAGAGTCTCGTTGAGACTGGCGTAGTTGATCATGTAATGCGACAGCGCAGTATCGCACTCGAGAATGAGGTCAGTGAGTTGCTTAACATACTCCGGCCGGAACTGATCAACAAGCGTAGCTTTGAGTTTGACGGCACTCAGCACTTTTTGGCGGTAATCGCCCTCGGCCTGTGTGATTTTCGCCTGAAGATCCTGTTCCTGAATCAACACGTCTTGTTTGGATTTGAACCCAAATTTCACCGCCATGTTTTTCGGATTTTTTAGTTTTTCCATTTGATCGCAGAACCCCAGGTACTGCAACTTGGCCTTGTCGGCGGCCAGTTCGGCGTCCAGGACAGATTTTTCCTGTCTGGATGTCATGTCCTTTAGCGCTTTGCGTTCCTTGTCGCACTTGCGCGACAGATCAGCTAGCTCGTCGTACATGGCGTGCAGCGATGCAACAAACGTGTGGCCGGCGTCGGAGACTTTATCGTTGACGGTAAGAATGCTACAGAATTGCGTAGCAAAGCTGCCCAGCCGGCCGGAATCCGGACGGTTGACCAAGTCCTTTGTTGATTTTGACAGCTTTTTCAAGTCGTTGAGCCGGTCCAACTCCAAAGAGGCTCGTTTTTTGATGTACGTCGAGAAATCGCGAATAGATACAATTGACTGTTTCAGTCGGTTCACCAGGGTCTCCATGCCGATATCCGAGACCATGATTTCTTTCAGTTTGGGGTCGAGCAGCAGGTATGTGTTGTTATCTCTGGTGGTTGTCAAAAACGACGGCGATACTGACGGCGGCGGTGCCGCCATGTCGCTAGTAAAAGAGCCCTGCACCGAAACAGGCGGAGAATAAGAGTAGATGGTTGACATTTCAAACCATAATCAGACCAGTATCAGTAGAAATAAGAATGCAACCGCACGCGCTTCGATTAAAACCCACAACCCGATGTTTCGTGATCCAAAAAAGAAGCCTGAAAAAAAAAAAAAATTCAAAGAAAAAGAAGAAGAAAAAATAAAATATAAAAAAAGGGAGAACCTTCCAGCCCCCAATCAACCGATAATTCTGAGCGTCTCTAAATAATCGGTGGGTCATTTGTTGTTTGGTATTTCGCTGCTGGATGTGTATATAAATAGCAAACATGGTTCCAGGATCATCAGCAAATGGACGCCCTGCAAATCGACCAGAAAGTCGGCTGGAAAAAGCGTTTGTTTGGCAATCGGTGATAAAAAGTACTGGACGCGATGGTTTTTGTATGAAGAACCAAGAATCAGAGTTTCATTAAAGAAACCGTTCCTTGTTTTTTAAGCGACTTTGATACGCGTATTCCGCATCCGCATCCCAAATTGAACAACAGGGAAAAGAATCATAAAAATCTACGCAGTCAGAACGCGAGGCTGTTGTCATGAAAAGCAGACTCAAAATCCAAGCCTCCGCCTTCAAACATCGCTTTATCGGGTCTCAATATCGGGGTATTTGACGCCATAATGCCACCTTCACGAATCCCTTGATCAATTCAGTCAAGAACCAAACAACTGTGATTTTCCAATTCTCGCAATTCGTCTTTTTCAATTCTATTTACAAACAACTACTCAGAAAAACATAATAAATAAATAATACACGCCAACCACTCGTGTCGAGGCTTCCAGACCGCTCCAATACTGCCTTGCCCGAGTCTTAGCACCGAAGTTAGCTTCAGTACCACTATCGCCACGACTCTTTTAACTTGTTGCCCATTCAGCATGAAAAAACGCACATCATGCACTAAGCCTTTGATGCCCCCAGGAACCTAGACATCTCGAACATATCAACAGCATTCATGCATATATCCTTGCACTCGACAAAGCAACATCAACAAAACAACACATCAAAACATCACACGTTCCTCCTCAGCTCTCGCATATCGCTCTCAATCTCGTCGGGTCTGCCTTCCAAAACTCCAGGTGCCCCAGGAAACCCTATTTCTTGCCTAAACTTCTCCAGGCCCTTAACCTGCTGAGCCCAGCTCACTGGAGGTTTATTCACTGTTGTTGCAGCTCCTCCAATAGAACTCTTCACAGGTGCTCCCAACAGCTCCGGAATCACGTCTTGACTCAAGCTCAGCGAGGGTTTCTCGACCAAGCAGTCCATGTCTCTTCGTTCTTTATTAACTCTGTACCAGTCTTTTGTCACTGCCTCCAACATGGTCTCTCGCTCGTCCGCTGCTTCCTTGAGATATTCTTGGTGAAGCTGCACGCGCATCGCTTGCACCACATCCGAAATACACTTCCGCTCGTATCGACGCCGCTGCTGGGCTTTGGCGATAAAGTAGCGCCGCCGCGATTCCAGCTGCTCTAATGCATCAGCCAGACCGGGATGCGTGCCATCACGACACATTTCCAGATGCAGCGAAGACAGGCTCAGTTTGTTGTTATGTATCAGATCCCTCAGTTTCGCGAAATCGTGCTCTAGATGTGTCAACGACTGTAATGCCGCATTCCGCATTTCTTCCTTCTGTTTGGCGGTCGCCTGATCTCGCTCTCCTTCCTCTTCTTCTTCGTCCTCATCCTCTTCGCCTGGGTCTTGTTTCGTAGGATCCGAGCCGGCTTGTTTCTGGTTGGTTGGCAGCCCGTCGTCTTCGTCATCGTCGTCGTCGCCAGAGTCGACTGGCGCGTGGTCAGCGTCCACTGGTAATTCGGATTCTGGCACAAGATGCTTAAACACACCGGACACGTCTGCTGAGCCCGCTACGAGCACCGACGCCGCCGACGGCCGTACTGGCGACGGTAACCGGTCAGTCTCGGCCTCGGACGGGCTCAAACTGCTCAGCGGAGACAAACTAGACGCAGGAGGATGCGTGATTGATTCCGTCATTCTGAATTAATCCAATTGAAAGTTGTGTAGTCAATTAAGTATATGAAAGGTATAAGGATTGATCCGAGAGTGGAAGTTCGTTTGCACACCGTAGGGACTTTGCAGATATAGCGAATGGGAATTTTTGATAAAGAGGGTAGTTGATGAAGAAACTTGGGGGAGAATAGAGGGAGTGAATAAAAAAAGGCAGAACAAAATTATTTTCTACAATACACACAGACGGTTGTTTTAAAAAAATGGTTGGTTTAGGGTTGATTTCTATGTTACAAATTGATATCAATGAAATGAATGAATCAATGAACCGAATGAATGAAAAACGAAACAAACAGATCAGGCTCTGTTCATGGCACGCTTGAAGTTGGTTGTTCTCTCACGCACTCTGTACTTCTTCTTCTTCTTCTTGTCGTTATCAGATTTACTAGCCCGATCACCCTCGAGAACATTGGCTCTACCAGCCTTGCCAACAAACTTCTTGGCTCTTCCCACAATCGACTTTTGTTCCGGAGTCAGCGTAGAAGTACTGGCCAGCTTTTGCTTCTTGACAGCCGGATGGTTTGCTGATATTCTGTTTTTTGATTGTTGCTGCTGTTGTTTACGAATGTTTTTGCTGCGGGTGATGCGGATGGCGCGGCCGTCTGGCAGCTTCTTGCCGTCTTTCTGGAGAGCTTTGGTGACGCCTACTGGGTCGGTGAACTGGACGTATCCGAATCCTTTGCCTACATTGGTTTTCGAGTCTCTGACAATACGGACGTATTCAACCGAGCATTTGTCGGAATCTTTGTCGTCGGCAGTAAAAAACTTCCAAATAACTTCTTCTTCCAGGTTGAAGTCAATATTACCGATGAACACGCATCGCTTATTGTCTTGGATTCCGGGATGTGTAACACTGTCAACACGAAGATGATGGTCTTCGAAGACTTTGCCGTTGAGAAGCTTGCAGGCTTCACGGACGTATTTGGGCTCAGAGTACACAACGTATGCATTAAGAGTTGATCTGGCTTCGTGCAGTTTCTTTGACGCAAACGCGGCCTTTCTGGGCAGGATTTCGCTAAATGCAATTGATCTGAATCTGACACTAGTAATGTATTTTTGTTTTTTCTCTTTCTTTCCTTCTTCCTTCTCCTCCTTTGTTTCTTCTTCATCTTTGGTGGCCTGTTTCTTTTCCTTTTTGCTCTCAAAATCAGCAATGAAAGAAGCCATATGCTTTTTGAATTTTTTCAGTTCCTTCTTTGATGTAGCAACACTAGATGGAACGTTGTTCACAAACACGGTGTTTTCTGCCTTTTCGACCTCGTTGGTTGACGATTTGTTGAGTACTTCGTGAGTGATCTTTTTTGTAGCGGATTCTGTAGTAGTAGATTCGGGAAGCTTTTGTTCTTGAGCCGGATCGTAGTCTTGAGATTCTGCAAGTAGTTTTTCAAGATACTTTGATTCAATCTCGTCTTGCTCGTCCTTTTCCTCTACCTCCTCTACCTCTTCTTCCTCTTCTTCTTCCTCCTCTTCCTCATGCTCTTCGCGCTGTCTCTTCTTCAAACTAGCATCTGAAACAGGTTTCTTGGCCACCTCAACGGGCTTGACACTGTTGCTGAACAAATCCGCCAGTCCAGAGTCCAATTTGGACTTTTTCAAATCAAACAAACCACCCATTCTTTCTGTTTTACTATCTGTTTCTCTTTGCAGACTAAACACAGATGAATCTATAGCAAAAAAAGATAAATAATGTCTTTGGGAGTATTTAATTTTTCGATTGGGATTTACCCGGAAGACCCAATGCGCGGCTGAGATGTACACACAACTTTATTTAAGCCAATCAAATTTCAGCGCAGTTTGATACACTTCTATCACGTGCCATGAGCATTTTGAGCCATTCGAGAAAGTGACCTGACCTAACCAAACCAAACCAAACCAAACCAAACCTAGACTAAACCAAACCAAACCAACCCCGATGCTCTTTCCATACTCGGCCACTCCATCCCCCGCCATATCTCCCGCTTATACAAAATCGGGTTTTTATTATCGGGGTCCTCGTTGATAATTCTGATAAGGCGCATAATCACATTTAAACAATAGAAATAGATAACAAATTCCATATTTTTTGCATATTTTTCAGCTTCTTCTTCTTCTTTTTCTTCTTTATCCTGCTTTCCATCTCTATCGCATCCGCACTACAAGCAATATCGTCAAAGACTGTTGAAAACTGTCAAACCCCAATAAAAAAATGAGCTCTTCAAACTACTCAAGCTCTTCTTGTTTATCACACTTCTACAAGGAAAACTCACAGTTCTCGCTGAACTTGGAACTACTATCAACAACCACATCTACTACTCCATCATCTTCCGTCCAATTAAAGCCACTGAAACCAAGCACAAACAACACCTACCAAAGCTCTGTGAAACCATCCCACTCGATACATCACCCGTTGAAGCCCAAATTACCCCAGCACTCGTTCCACCACACCCAAAACAGCCTCAAAATGACTACCAAATGCATTGAAATCGTCAACCCCAACGTCAGGTCCAAGTCATCGAGCCCTTCTAAACTTTTTGGCAACGACACGCCGGTGCTTGCCAGCGAAGAAGAGGGCGAAGAAATGATATTTGAGATGGAATTATAACTGCAATGACCCCATTATACATATATTTATCCACATGTAGTATACCCTTTTATATACATACCCCCAACATGATGATGATGATGATGATACCAACTACGAGTAATTAGCCAGCGATTCCTTTTTTTCCCTCAACTTCTCCATGACAAACTTCATTCCGTTTCTCGACCGGTCCAAGTTGACGTTCACAAACCGCTTGTAGCTCCAGTTTTCAATTCGCGATTTGACAAACAGGTTAAAGTTGGAGTTGAACCAGACCTGGTTTTCTACAAAGCAAACATCTTTTTTAGCCTGCTCGCTGGAGTTAGCAATGCCCTTGTAGCAGGCGCGCTCTGTGACTTTGAGGACCTTTGTGTGGTCAATGTTCCAGTTCCAGGTCTCCATGGCTCCGCCGTTTTGGGGGTCAACAATGCTGTACTCCATGATCCAGGTGTCGAGCGAGTTGCCCATCAGCGGCCGAACAAACTTGGGAAGACGGCCGGCTTTGCGCAGGAGCTTTGTCGTGTAGAGTTTGCCATCTGATTTCAGCTCGACGGAGAGTGTGTCGCTTGATAGAACGTGTGTTGAGTAAGGATTGGGATATCTGTTGAAATATGCAAGGGAAACGACGTTGAAGTTGTAGCTGGTTTGAAAAAAATGAAAAAAAGTTCTTCTCCAAGTAGATAATGGAGAAGAAGCAGACATATGCGGCGAGTACGGATTCATATTAGTCAATGAGACGATGATGACGATGATAGTAAAGCAATGACATACCTGTATTGATGCGATGAGTTGTAGACTAAAACCATTTTTTCCGAAAAAGATCCAAGTCACAGAGCGGCGATTATATGTACAGATGCGTATAGCTGGATATTCAACAATCAAGCAATGAAGGCCGATATTGATGATAAGCAGTAGGCGGTGATGAAGACGATGATGGAGATGGGGATGCTGATGGTTTTATAAAAACAAGTCAGAAATGCAACCGAAGCCCGGAAATCTTTTTTTTTTCTTCTTGTTCTTCCTAAAGTTTCCTATTTGGAACTGTACTTGATTAGAAACGGGAAAACAAACCCAAAAAAGCCCGCATGCCACTACAAATCCCATACAACAAATCCATTCTGCTGACAATAGTGATAAACATGGAAGTGTTTCTCTTATATCCTGTCAGAGGTTTGGATCAACGAACTCAAGTGCATCCCCAGCCAGAATATACACTTTTGAGAAAGTGGTGATCAGTCAAAGAGGCTTTCCTAATTAAAAGGGTATTGTGGGATCCAGCGACAGTTGACCCAATTCTAGTAACCCGCGATAACCAATTAACTTGCACTTACTTCATCGTCTATATACATTTCTACCCTTGAGAATCAGGTATTTTAATCCAGTAGTCAGCCCATTCATTGCTGAAGCATGTCTAAAGCGGTATGTTTCCAATCTAGAAACCTATGATCAGGTTTTATCCCCCACATTACAAAAATTTCGCACTCAACTCCATTGCTTCAAGCACATGTGTAAACAAACTACAAAGAAAACCTGCCCTTTAAAAGAAAGACCCCTCTCATACAATCAAAACACTGATATCATATCTGATTAACAAGTCACTGGATCTGCCGTGTTCTTACAAAGTAGGTCAGACTACGCTCAACGTGAAACCTGTATTTCTCCAAATCTATCCATCTTGACTCAAATAAAATAAATTTTCTTGTTAAATAGCTTTCATTTTCACTATTCATTTGTTTTAATAATCAAAGCACCTATCTTTTCAATGCTTGATTGACTTCTTTGATCCATGTCTAGCCCAAGGCCTCTCTGACCCCCGTTCGCTACTACCCATAACATGGCTACTAGCACCGCTGCTTGGATTACTGATAGTGTTGGCCGAAGTAGCGCTATTGCTGCTAGCAGAATCTAGATTCAAATGTACATTACCATCCTTGCTGCGAGGAATCTTGATTTTTGTACCCCCCGGAACCAGAATCGTTAACATATTCAAATTTTTGGCCCGGAATTCCCGATAGTACTTGTTTTGCGTATTCAATCGAGTGAACTTTGAGCCGTCTCTTTTCGCTTTTTTCACTTCAATATGTGATTCGGGGACATTGTAATACTCGTTGCTAACCTCGGGCTCAACAATCTTGGCGTCTTTCATTTCATTACTGACATAGATTTCTAATTGATTTTCAACTTGATTCACTTTGATTCTGGGCTCTTCCTCAGACCTGGGGATAATTATATCCTCTATCGACGCTTTTTGAGTATTCAACAACATATTTGATTGAATAAAAGTCTCGATTTTTTTCTTTTTATCAATAGCTTGTGGAAAGATTATCCGATCATATTTGACGCCTCTTCGTGATTTGCTCAGTTCGTCGAGTCTCTCTTTATTCTTCTTGTCCTCTTCGTCATTGTTCACTACATCCACCATAACAGTTCTGCTGACTCCGGGAACCGTAATCTTGACTCGATTTTCTTTTGAATTTTGCTGATTAAAGAAAACACTCGAAATCACGTCGTCCATTGACTCTCTCATCACAACAAACTCAGTCGGGCTGGAATGGGCAAGTTCCCCGTTATTTGCTGTCACAGAAACTGGGAAAAACTTAGATGTAGCGCGCGGCGGAAATTTGCTAGTAGTATTGTTACCGTTACTGCTGGAACTCTGTGAAGGTGCTTGAGTAGTTGATTGTGAATGTTGCTGAGATGCAAGTACTACAGGATGCGAGCTACCAGGCTGTCTTGGATTGTCCCATGCTACTACTCCACTCAACGGTCCCCATAAACCACCACTTTCCGTGGCAGGTGCTGATCTAGCTGGCGGAGACGACCATAAATTATTTTTGTTCCAAATGTTGCCATGCGAAGGCGATGTTTGTTGCGGCTGTGGTTGTTGTGGCTGCGATGGTGTTATTGGCTCTGAAGTACCAAATGGGGCCTCAAAGCTTTTCTGACGTTTGTGCTGCAAAATGATAGGTTTTGTACCGGACTTTATACCATTTGAAGCTATAGTTCCCTCAGAGCCAAAACCCTGAGGTTTGACCAAAGATGCGCTCTTTTCTTGTGGTACAGTTTGGGTCTTTGATTTGGACTCGGACAAATTATCAAATCTCATGCTTGTTTTTGGTTCGCTGGCAAATGACTCTTCTTTGGCTTTCATTGCAGTCTCAGACTTTACAGCAGCCCCTGGCTCGGCCTTTGCGGCCACTTTTGTATTTGCAGCAGCCTCTGCTGCTTGCTGTTGCTGTTTCTTTCGTTCGAGGTTGGCGATCAGCTCAGCAGCTTTACGTTTCACAGCCTCCTCCCGCTCTTTTTGTTGTCTTTGCTCTTCTTCCTTACGCTTGCGAGCATTTTCTCTAGCAAGTCGCATGCTCTCTTCCTGCTCTTCTATCTGAGATTTTATCTTTACCATGGTTTCTACTTGACCACTTTCTGCATTGAATAAATCTGGTTTGGGCTTGGGGGCATTGGGCTTATATCGCCTCTCTGAATCTTGGTATCTGTATTTTTCATCGAGGGGTTCTGGTGGTCGGTGATGCTGCTGTGATTGATAATGATGTCCATATGTATTTGGCATTGGATGCTGATGCTGATTTAGCGATTGCTGGTAATGTGGTAGCTGATGATGTTGTGAATGAAGATAAGGTGGACTGGTTTTACTCGTAGAAGGGCCAGGTTTGATTGTAGACGCCTGATTGCCGCCATTCCAGAAGTCGCTGGCTTGAGGCCGCGTATTGATTGGAACCCAGGGAACGCCCATATCTTCAATTTCATCGTCCTCGTCCCATTTGAACTCCCCGTTGTTACTGGCATCAGTTGACAGCCGCCGCGCCAAATGGATTCCCCGCTGAATAAGTTCCTCGTCTGTAGGCTCTCGAGGAGGATCTTTCTTCTCCTGTTCCTTTTCCTTCGGTTGCTCTGTTGCGGCCCGCCACGCATTGACCGGTTGCGGTGATTCGGGCTTTGTTGAAGTACTGGCAGAACTGATAGGAGGAGCGGGCATAGATGTGCTGGTTTGAGTAGATTGTGGGGGCGACGTGACAACCTGGGCAGAACTTGTTGATGGACTGCTCGTTAGATTTACTGGACTCTGTGACGGCGAGGCCGCAGTAGTACGTTTCATAGGGTTGAGTTTAAACGAGCCGGTGGCCGTAAATTTCGAAGTGGACACTGTTTTGCTGTTTTCTGGCTCGCTTTTTGTGACTAGAGTGTTGCTTGTTTTCGTAGCGGTACTTGTCCCCAGACTCTTAAACAGCGTGTTCAGGCTCTGGGACTTGAACTTTTTTGGCTTCAACGAAACAAAAAAACAACCAGAAGGGAGTTGCTCATCCCCCTCAGGTACGTAGTGTTAGCTCCTTTGTTGCTCTAATTCTTCAAGTTTGGCCACCGTCAGAGTGGCTCCTCCATAACTGAAAAAAACGTACCTTTTTTGCATCTTCTGATGCATTCAATTTGTACACAGGTTCATGGATTTCCATGATAGTCGCCGCTTGTCAGAAGTACGCTCAGGATAGCTGCTAGTAAGGAATATCAAAGAGTCGCTGAGCGAACAGCAATCGTGTGAAGTGAATGTGGTGGTGTTGAGAGAAAAAAAAAGGGAAAGTGAACAGAGAGCAAAATCAAAAATTAATAACTGATGCATCCTTTACACTACGCAATAAATCCAATTATCATTATACTGACTCGCATTTGCATCTACATCGTAGCCAGCAGCCCAAAAACAGATCCGAGACTGGTTTTGAGAGCATCGGACGAGTGCATGGGTGTTTGGGTCTGTATACGGAAGATGCTCTTTGGTACCTTAGCGACCTTTGGATCCGTTGACACCACTCAAAAACCCCGGGGCTCTAACGAGAGATTTCTTACCCAAATTTTACGTTCAACACAATTTTATTTCTTGTCTGTATTTTTTTTTTTTGGATAGCAACAACATCCATCGGATTTGAAAAAATATGTTGTCAATTTCTCGAAACACAGGTGGCTTTGCCATCAAACAGACAATGAGAGCATACGCTTCGAGCGCTCGGGCTCCTCTTCAGGTAGCTGTCGTAGGCTCTGGCCCTGCAGGGTTTTACAGCGCACTAAGAATCATGGAAACTATGCCTTCAACTCATCCCGTAAACCTCGACATGTACGAGGCACTACCGGTTCCATACGGTCTATCGAGATACGGTGTGGCTCCTGATCATCCAGAAGTTAAATCTTGTCAAGATCGATTTGAAGAACTGCTGACGAAATTCGGCCATCGCGTGAGGTATATAGGCAATACCAGGGTTGGCACTGACATTGCATTGAAGCAGCTCAAGGATAACTACAATGCTATTGTACTTGCTTACGGATCGCAAAACGACAGATTACTAGGAGTTCCCGGCGAGAAGAGCAATGGTGTTTTTTCAGCAAGAGAGTTTGTCGGTTGGTATAACGGTGTGCCTGAGCTTGCAGACAAAGAGTTTCATCTTGACCAAGCTGAAAACGTAACGATCATTGGTAATGGAAACGTCGCTTTGGATGTTGCCAGAATTCTTCTCTGTGACGTTGATCGCCTCAAGACTACAGATATCACTGAACATGCTTACGAAAAATTAAAGTCCAACAGAGTCAAGCATGTCCGACTTGTCGCTCGACGCGGAATTCTCGAAAGTGCATTCACGACCAAAGAGCTGCGTGAGCTCATCAACGAGCCTGGTGTATCCATGAATCCATTAAACCCAAGCTACCTTGAATTTATCCAGCCATTCATCCCACTCTTGGAGCGAACAAAAAAGCGAATGCTTCAGGTTCTTCAGCGGGCCAATTCCTCTGGCACTGTGGCCGAAAAGACATGGACTTTAGACTATCTTCGAAGTCCTGTTGAAATTTACCCCAATCGATTTAATCCCAACCTTTTGGACTCCACCAAATTCGAAATCAACAGAATCGATCAGCCCGACCTCAAATCACCGGCACGAGCAGTTGGCACGGGAGAATATGAAGTAGTTCATAACGATCTGTTGTTCCGATCAATTGGGTACAAATCTGAAGCCCTCCCCGGGATGGAGTCTGAGCTCGGTGTTGAATTCAACACACATAGTGGAACTGTCGCCAACACTCAAGGCCGTGCCAACGGTGCACCCGGCGTCTACGTTGCCGGATGGCTCAAAAGTGGACCTCTTGGTGTCATTGCCCATACAATGGCGGATTCCTTTGCTGTTGGCGAAAATGTTGTCAATGATCTGACTAACAGTGATACAAGTGTAGAATCCAAACCTGGTTTTGAAGGACTTAAAAGCAAAATTCAGTCAAGGGTTGTAGAGTGGAAAGACTGGGAGTCAATTGACAAAGCCGAGAAGGAAAGGGGCGCAAATGTAGGAAAAGAGCGTGAAAAGTTTGTTCATGTCAAAGATATGATGAATGCAATTTAAGGAAGTTACAAGTAGCTCTTGATGTATATAGTATTATGGACGGTTGTACAGAATTTAAAATAGAATGATCAAGGAAAATAAGCTTGATGATGATGTATTTTGAAATCATGTATGCTCATCGGTACAATTTTCGTAATATGGTTACGACAAAGCACACTTACTTTTGTTTTCAAGATGTCAAATAATGTTAAGTATAAATAAAACATTTGCTTTCTCTATCTTTTATTTCAATTTCTTGTAAGTTTCGAAATCTTTTAAAAGTAAACTTGTAAATGTCCAGATCTTCTAAATGTAAGCTTCCTTTTGCTAGTACCACTCAAAATTTTTGTCATAAAATTGCCTTGCTAGCTCAATCGGTAGAGCGTGTGACTCTTAAATTTCTATTAAAGTCATCACAAGGTTGGGGGTTCGAGCCCCCCGTAGGGCTTATTTTTTACCTGATTTGGGGAGTTATTCCTGTCACAAACGGACGGTTAGATACGGTACAAACCATTGTACTTTTTCTGCAACAACGATCTACAGTTTTTCAAGCCTGTTTGCATAGTGAAATAATCCGTTGCTTTTATCAGAATATGTCTCGATACAGGTCAGCGAGTTAGAGTTAGACTACAGATAAAATGTGGAGGCATTTAGATTGTAATCGTGTTTAGTGTAAAAGATGTACGCGCAAGCCAATGTGGCTGTTCAATGCGACTTGACAACAGTGCAGAAACCGAACGAAACAGAACAAAACAGAGGTTTGAAGATAGACAAAACGCGTTAACTCGTATGTCGTTACATTGGTAATTATGTACATGATGAAGGAGAAAAGAAACAAACGGGTAATTTTTCAGAACTGGCTGGAAGGTTCGGCGCGTCATATGGACGAGATTGGATGAGATTGAGAGGATTTTACAATGAATGTGGGTCTTGTATCAGCTGGAGCAGAAGGATGGATCTGCCGGTGGCAACAGCGTGTTTGAGTAGAATGGAGAAACATTGTTGGCCAAGACTCAAAGCAACAAGAAGAAGCGAGGTACAATTGGGCGAAATTGACGGATGATGAAGACTAGCAACTGGATGTAGTTTAATGCGGTTTACAATGGCGTTGAAGTCTCGCAATTGTATAGCATTTACGGATTATTGCAAAGAATCCAATGATGCAGATAACGCTGATGGGTAAAGCGTATGGTGCCAATTCCTGATCTCGTTAAAATCGCGACTATTGTTCCTTTTTTCCCATACAAACTCAAGACCTTTTTCGTGGCGGTTTCATAGACCCATCGTATTGCGATCTTGTAGCGCCATCGAGACATAATAGCTATTGATTCAGCTCAGATTAACTCCACATTTCTCATCACCTGTTGTACTCCTATCGACTCTAGCTGTATCCAAAGTACATCAGAGCCGACGAGCTATTCTGTAAACACCAAAAGTCCTTCTTCAAACTCATTTTTGTGTTTTTTGTTTGTTTGTCCCGCTAAACAACAACTCGTTCATGCTGTTGACGCGGCCGAGCTGAACACCACCAAAAAGCAGGTCTCCATATAGTAGCAATAAACATCAACCATTTAGTTTGCTAAAACATGGCAACATTTGTACTCGAAAAGAGTGTTTTTTTTACGATTGACTTTTGTTGTGCTTGTTATCATCATCGTCGTTATTGTTCCCGCTATTATTTTATTTTATATTGATTTTCCTTACTTAAGTTTTCTTTCCTTTCCTTCTTTTTTCTATCCCACCCAAAGTCCTCAAAGTTTAGCATTCCCCAAATCTTGATTCACATAGCCGCCATGAGAAGTATAAAATGTGTGGTTACTGGCGATGGGTATGTTGATGTCCGTGCGCACCTCTTGGTGTGTCTCGCCTCTCTTATTTTCTTCCGCAGGGTATCATGAGTGTCTCATATTAACTTGTTTGTAGTGCCGTTGGTAAAACCTGCATGCTTATCAGTTACACCACAAATGCATTTCCAGGTGAATATATTCCAACAGTTTTCGACAATTATTCAGCAAATGTGATGGTTGATTCAAAGCCTGTCAACCTGGGTCTATGGGATACCGCCGGACAGGAGGATTACGATCGTCTTAGACCTCTGAGTTATCCACAAACTGGCGTATTTCTCATCTGCTTTTCTCTTGTATCTCCACCCTCGTTTGAAAACGTGAAAACAAAATGGTATCCGGAAGTTTCTCATCATGCTCCAGACACTCCCATCATTCTTGTGGGAACCAAACTCGATCTCAGAGAAGACCAACAGACTATTGACAAGCTAAGGGAAAAGAAACACAACCCGATTTCGTACAACCAGGGTATACAATGCGCCAAAGACATTGGGGCCGTCAAGTATTTGGAATGCTCTGCACTTACTCAAAAGGGTCTCAAGGCTGTGTTCGACGAGGCGATCCACGTTGCCTTATCGCCAGCTGTGGCCCCTAAGAAGAAGAAGAAGTGTGTCATTCTATAAACGTCTCCAAAATCCCTTGTCGCCTTAGCTTCAGCTACAATTACTACTACTACTCCTTTTTTGTCTTTATTCAATGTTTAAAATCTTGGGCTTACTAGCTAGCAATTAATTTCGTTGCTTCTTTAGTTTGCAATAGAATCCATGCCCAAAATATGTCAATCCCCGTTGTTTTATCATGTTTGTTTCTAATACTATTGTCACTGTTAAGTACACTTCAGTGAGTGCACTATTTGCCGCTTTCAGTTGAGTTTCTAAACTCCGTTTTTGTTTGTTACTGTTGTATGTATTTCAAGTTTCCATACATTTCGTAGGTAAGAACAAATTCAAAGTGTTAGTTGTAATGTTGGTTTTGCCGTTGATATTGGGTAGATCGGTATCTGAAACTAAAGTATACACAAGCACTGGATTGCAAGGTAACAGGTGTAGTGTTTATGAACTGACGACCAATTTATAGAGTTTGCACTGTCGGCAAATAGTAAAAAGTTGAAAGTTTTGACATTTTGAGCTCCTTGAATCTATACCATTTTTCGACTGTGAATGAATAATTCGAATTGACGAGTTATTGGCCTTCTCATGCATTCAGAGTTGAAACTGAAAACTTGATTTTTGGCTATTCAGTGAACCGACCAATGCGAAATTAATCGAGAGCTCTGCAGTACATGTGAAGAAAAAACGAGCATGGAAAAAGTCACGGGGAAGACCAAAGCGTAAGGGCGCGGCGGAGACCGTCGAGCCTGGAAATATGCGGGTGTTTGGGACCAAAGAATCTAAAAAATTTCATGTTATTAACCTCATTCTTCTATCAATAACTTGGACATTGAATCAAGACGTTTGTTTGAAGTTGATTGAGCGCTTGATTTATTTAAAAGACACTTGAAAGAAATTTACACATATACGAAACAATGCCCGAGAATAAGGAAAAAAAGGAAGTTGAGGCTAAGGTCGAGACAGAAGTCAAAGACGCCAAGCCAGCGAAAAAGCTTTCCAAGAAGGAGCAAAAGGCTCTTGAGTTCAAAAACCGGAAAAAGGGTGTAGTGACAGAGAAGGCTGTTGAAAAAGAAGAAAAAAAGAAGCGCAAGGCCGCCGAAATGGAGGCTTCAGCTGCAGCTACTGCCACTAGCACTGAAGCTGAAGGCGCACCACCTGCCAAAAAGGCCAAAAAGAAACAAAACAAGTTTATTCTGTTTGTTGGCAACTTGCCATACGAGTACGACGAGACCAAGCTGAAGGAGCATTTCAAAGGCTGTGAACCGTTTAGTGTCAGACCGCGTAAGGGATTTGCATTTTTTGAATTCGAAACAGCTACCGAACAAGGCGCACCCAACGCTGCTACCCGACTCAACACTGCGCTGCGCTTCCATCACTCGCAATTCATGCGCCGCCGAATCAATGTCGAATTGACGGCCGGAGGCGGCGGGAACTCAGACAAGAGACGTCAAAAGATTCAAGACAAGAGAGAAAAAGTAAACGAGGAGATTTCGCAGAGAATCCAAGAAGAAGCTGTAGAAAGAGAAAAGAAGGCAAAGGCTGATAAGCGGAGAGCCGACAAAGAGAGAAGAAAGGCAAAGGAAGAAGTGGAGCGTGGTGACGCTGGCGTCCATCCTTCAAGAATGGGTAGAATCAATTAGGCGTTGGTCAATGATTTAGATTGTTCATTGTATTTCTTTTACGTTTCTGCTGTTTGTATCAATCACTTGTAATGAAATTGCATTTTATATTAGCTTGATGAAAGTGATGGTGTAGATTTGTGTGGAGATTTATTATAAGAGGTTTATGGGGTATCAAACATGATATTTACAGAATTGTAGCATTTCAAGCAAAGCTATGAACAGGATATTCGATGAAGTGCAACATATGAGAATATACACTACAAACAGTTCTATTCAAATGTGGATACCTTGATTTTCATTGAGCTAGACCAATTCCTTTCATGCTGCCAAACCACATCATCACCCAGTACTCAATGCTCCAATGCTTTACGATTGTTTACATATTTGAACCATTTTAGAAAAAATTCATCAACATAATTACTGGAAGCGACTTTCACAATATAACTAGAACGTTTGCAGCGCAACACTTGTATGCCACTGAATTTGCGTGTAAGGTCTTCGAAGGCCTCCTAGCCTATCAATTTCAGCTTTGCTCCTTGATACATGTTGATATTAGCAAGTTATCTACATTGCAAAGCATCTCCGTGCAAAGCAAAATATGAAACCCACTCCTTTTCACACTGGTAACTGATTGAAATTTCCAAAAAATTTTGAAATTGTCTTTTTTTCTCTCATTCAGATGGTATTCAAGATATATGCTATAGTATTTACTCCGAGATGAATCAACACCTTAAATATGTTTTTTGTTTGTTTATTCCCATTTTGTAATTTTGTTTAGTTCCAATTTTTATCCCGTTTGATAATTTTTATTTGTGATTTTTTTTATTTGTTTACATTGAACCTGGAATATTTTACTCAGGATTCAAAATAAAATCGTTGAAATATCTGAATGCGTTGTAAACCTCTTTGGCACTAGGAAGAATGTACTTCTTGGGAACCAAAAATCCGTAGTTACCAGTATCTCTCAACTTGATCTGGAACGCCCAAATAGCGTGCAGATGGTACATAAAGTCAAGTGCACTTCCGCCACCAAGGCCCTCCCGGTCATCACAGGCAGGTGTGACTTCAAAATGCTTACCAGACGTCCATCTGATAGCCTTCGAAAGACCATAGGCCAATTCAAGGAGGTTTTCGGCGTCACGAGGTTCAGCCTCACACGAGTAAGCATAGGGGTACAAAATAGATTGAGAGTAAGAATGAAGATCAAGGAAGCCGTGGTACTTGTGACCATCACCTTTAGTCTTGTTGACATAGTTGATGAAGTCGCGAGCTTCATATGCTTCTGCAGCATGAGCTCCAGAGTAGCTTTCACTACAAGGAGTGCCAGTAGAGGGTTGCCATTGGTACGAGAAAGAGTGGTCAATATCGATACCCTTGCAGATATCGACACCTGTGTCTTGTCTGCTCTTTCTCCACAAACGATCGTTAGTCCAGGAATAAACGTAACCATCAGGATTCATAACTGGAACAAACAAATAATCAAGTTTGTGTAGAAAGTCTTTTTCTTGACCCTTTTCACAGCTGGAGACAAGTTGGTAGACAGTCCACAAAGTAGATGAGATAGAGATCCATTCACGGGCGTGAGAACCACTGGTGACAACAACAGTCTTCTTTTCTTCGTTGTCATCATTAGCGTGGATGTGAATAGCTTTTAATTCTCTTCCCTCAAAGGTGGTTCCAACGGTCTCCAAAGAAACGTATTGAGGATAAGTTTGAGCAAGCAAGTCCATCCAGGAGTAGATTGTATCCAAGTCTCTGTAGTCCTTGAAAAACATCTCGGCCTCGGCGTGGAAATCGCCACTGCCCATGTCCATTTGGGTCAAAGAAATAGAGTCAATGACAGCGCGTTGTAGGTCTTCAATTAAAATTTTGTGATTCTTTCTCAAGCTTCTGGGAAGTACTTTGAGCAGGTCTTTCATTCTATTTTTTTGAATTCGGACATCACCCTCAGTCTTTGTGATTTTCCAAACGTCTAAGACAAGAATTTCGCAGACATGCGCAAATGCTTTGCGTTCTTTGGCGTTGGAAAAGTCGAATCTAAGAACAACATCGTCTTCGTATTGACCAAGATCCATAGTCGTGAAGCTGTCATGGTCGTCGCCGCCGAGGAATCCGTCAAAAACATGCTGCTGATGGTCTTGGTTGAACTCTTCGTGGACAAGGTCCAAGTCGTTGAAGTTGTTGCTTGTGGGTAAAAAAGACTTGAAAAAATCGGTAAACTGCGAGGCAATTGAAAACTGCAAAGCGTGCGCCACGACAAGTGCGCCTACTAGAGTCGCAAACAGTAGTCGTTGTCGACACCACGATACCACCAACATGATCGACAGAAGTACGGTACAATAGTTTTTTTTGTTTTTGTTTCTTGTTTATAAAAATTCCAGACGCAAAAAGTTCCAGAATAGCACAAAGTTAGAGTATGTTAACCAGCACTTGTAAGGTTCAGCAAGTGATGCTTGAGAGCGCAAAGTAAGATATGAGAAAAGCCGTTATAGAAGCGTATGTTTGCGATTTTTGCGAGAGTTGAGTGTGGAGAGGAGGGAAAGGAGAGCAAGTCAAATGGTGGTGGGAGGAAGGAGCAATTTAATCAGCAAAAGGGCATCGCGTTACAATAATAATATTATTAGGACTGATAATTTCTACGGAGGTTAGGAATTTCTTTAGAGATTTTTTTCTCTTTAGTTTCATAGTAGGCTGTTATTGGATGCATGCGTTTAGACATGTATGGAACACGGCTTTGAAGGCGGAAGACTTAAGTGCTTTCTTTTTGCTTTTTAGCAGTTTAAGACATACAGGGCAGGGGTTGGAAGACAGATATGGGCCAATTGTGGAGAAGACGCACTGATCAAGGGCAACAGGGTCCTTGTCTGTTTTGCTGACAGATGATTACATGAGTTCATCAGCAAAGCACTCTAATTACTGATTAAGCATTACGCTACTTTTCTAGTGTAAGCACTACCTGCCTCATGTGCTACACATTGTCAGTGAACCCGACTGGTCTTAGTGACTCATGTCAAGCACTGGCCCCCCTTGAACACGCGCAGCCTCGGCTGCTTAGCCCCATTACACCTGTATTATGTCAGACTGAGCCTGTCCCCATTTCCCCATTTGTCCCCCTGTGGTCAGCCCGCGTGTTACCGGCCAGCTATCAACGCGTATCGTCTCTTTATCAACGTGGTTATTTCGCGTATACGTGTTTATGCTCACCAGTTTCAGCTCTTACTCGTGTTCAAATGGTCGGGCTTGTGGTTGTGTATTGGTTTAGTTAAATATGAACTGCTTCGATAGAAGTATATATATATATCCCCCAGATTCTTCTCATTCTCCATCTTTTCTTTCTCTTCTGTTCTCTCAATTATACTCATTTTCAATCATCAAGCACCAATCTAGTCTACTATCCTTTTCTTCTCCTGCTCTTCTTGATAACTATCCCTTCACTCACAAACACTAGCACTCGTTTTAATACATTTACACATTATCTTCTTCAAACACATTTCAATAACAAACAATAATGTCCGGACCTATCACTTTCATTGAATCTGCTGAACTAGTCAAACTCGAATCCAGCCAGTCAAACTCTCAGCAAAAGCCTCAAACCTTTTACGAAAAGGCATTTTCAGTATTCTTCAAGAAATCGGGCTCGCCGTCCACTGCACTGGCAAAGGCTCCACAGGATTCTACTAGCCAGCGCACAACAACCAAATCCAGCGGTTCTGCGCGAACTGATACCAAGTTTATCACTGTTTCTCAGTTAAAGGCTGATTCTAGTTCAGCGCCTACCGCTGAGGAAGATAATGACTACGATGTCATTGAGGTACGAAGACTGTCATATGCTGAGGTTGCCAATGCTTCCAAATTGATGTATCCTAAGCCCAGTGATAAGGAGGGTGAGACCATTTTGGTTCCGTTACAAGATGAAAGCGACTATGACGAGGACAATATCATGAATCATCATGATCAGCTGAGCCGCACCACAACAACTCACTCTCACATGAGATACCCAAACAACGACGAGTTCTTTGAAACCATGAACAACTACGTGAGCACTAAGAAGGTTTTGGGATTGAACAACAGATTAACCAAGAAGACTCATGAACAAAATTATTCCAAAAAGTCCAAGAAATAAGAAGTTATCAGAGGTTATTTGTTAACAGTGCATAACCTCATTTTCAAGTCACTTTTCCTTCATCGTACAAACACTATACACTTTTTACTATTCTTAATTATATTATACAAGTATCCTTCAAATACACTTTATTCATTGTCATCATATGCCGTTGCTAAATTATGTATTTCTAAATCTCCAGATCTGTCTGGATACTCATTTGTACTAAACCTGTACACGTTTTTGTGACGTTTTAATATCAGTGTGACTTTTTAGCCAGTTACGATGAGAGCAAGATCTACCCATTTCCAAACTGGCTTTGTCGTACGTGTTTCCATTTGACTTTGCCATACGCCGTACAATCTTTGCTGAAACCATTTAAACACTTTTCAAATAATTTTAAAAAGCCATACATAATGACTGCCAATGTCACCTGGACACATCTTTTGACCCTGAAGCCCGTTGAGACCAGCTCAGAGTGTGTACGCCAGATGGCTGGATCCAAGGCCAGCCGAGTGTTCTTTTTTAAAACGTGGTTTCACAAACCGCCCGATTAGGCCATGAGATTAGAAACAATCAAATACCTTATTTTTTTTGTAGAGATTCGGCCTGTCTGCCAGTTTTGAAAACAAGGTTACAAGTGTATGTTGCCCTAGGGGATAATAAGAGAAAACACCTTGGTGCAACTGAGAGAAATTGATACCACTAGTGCACTGGCAGCGATTTTACGTTTAGTTAGATGCCTTTCTAGATATGGTTCCAGAAGAATTTGATTCAAGGTGATAGGGTCCTACAAACATTGCTAAGATTAACTTTCAGGACCTGGCGGTGCTTGATGGCGCGCATGAGTAGTTTCTCAGCGGAGAAATGTGTCATTTTCATATTCATACACAGACAAACTCTCTAGTTATGTCTAACTAAAACTCTTGTTGGTTCAAGCCCCGTTTTTGTTGCTATATTCTATAATAATGAGAATCTAGTCAAAGTGACTCACAAAGAGTCAAAATGATTCATTGATAACTTAATAATGACCACTACCTGATATGACATGATAGTGGAAACCAATCATCAAGCGATGGCCCAAGTACTCGTGATGAGTAACTTGTCAATTTAGAACTTAATAACTAGAGTTCCAACAAGGTGAATAAAACGCAAGATAAAGTAGTGTCATATCTTTGTGGTTATATGGAATAACCAATGAAAACATGTATCATTGCTTCAAGTCAGATCCAGGCAAGCCAAGCAAATCGGCATATTGAAAGTTTTATATTGACCGTAACTTCTTCTATTTTCATCAACATCTGCTCCGCCTTGCAATACTTTCACAAACTCGTATTTTGCTTCATAGACGCCACAGTTTTTTTTCCGATTATATTACATGTATAATGCATAACTGAAATAAAAATAGAAAATTAATGATAATTTATAATTGACTCAACACTCTACTGCAAATATTTTGCAAGAACCTGTTGTAGTGAATGAAATCAATATTCATAATGGAATTCACTTGAACAGGGCCCATATTATTGTTTCGATTAATACGAGATATTCCTTCAAGTTTCGGTTGTCTGTTAAACGTGCCGTTAAGTTGCACCTCAACCACAATCTCTGATTTACAAGAAACGTCAGAATTCGAGAACTTCGCCTGAAGCTACGCTTCCCCAACAGAGGAGGTTTTGGAATCTATAATTTGCACATGTCTGAAAATATGCCCATTGCGAACCGCATCCTGAACATCATCCCATTTAGCTTTTTCGTTGACAGTCACACCGCAATCAAGATATCATATGTACATGTTGAGCAAAAATGCCCCTACCGATATTGACATGAGTAGACATATCTGCATCAGAAAGAAGCTGTATTATTTTCAATCAGTGCCTAGCATAGTGCATCACCATGCATTTTCAATTTTTCCTTCAGTATGCTTTTGGCGCCATATCATTCCAGCTACCAAATATACTTCGTAACTTAGCATGGAAATGTACGATATCAAGAACATGACAAAGAGCTTGTAATTGTGCACCCCCATAATTGTTTAGAAATATATACAATAATGGTCCATTTCCAAAACACAAACTTCACAGTAAAGTAGTGTTTGTTTGGTGCCGGTTTTTCTATCCTGCATGTTTGGCATTTTCACCCTTCCACAAATATTATATTGTCAGATGCAAATCGTCCTCTGGTCAGTTTCGAGCTGATCCTGGTGAGCACGCTAGGCAACATAAAAACGGCGAAAACGAATGAGACTATGTACGCCGTCACGAAAATTGGAATCAGAGAAAGCTGACAGTTTTTGAGCTTTAGCAGAGGTGCTGTGTATTGCGTAAACACATAATAGCATCCCATTATCAAAACAAAGTACTCCCACGGGAACTGCTCATTCACCAGAGCCTTCCAATTGCCGACATACTTTTCTTTTCACAATTAGTGAACTTTTACGTTCAGTTACTCAGCCGTCAATCCACACAGGTATACCTACAATCCAGTCTCTTGTAGCAGCCAATTTTTCATCTCTATATCCCCATATGCTTGCTAGTTTCTCCTTGCATTTTTTTCGAAAATTTAAACAAAAATATTTGATACACACTGAAATTTAATAAGACTTTCAAACAAGACAATTGTCAAGGTTATACAAAAAGCCAAAAAGGCAAACGCAAAAACATCTATTGTCATTGCTGGTTCACAAATCAAAATCATGGAAAGACCGATCTAAATTGATAATCAACCCAGATTGAAAATAGTAGGTAAGAGGTATTTTTGAACAATTTCAGACGCTAGATTATGCATTACTAAAGCTACAACTATGAAGTATAAATCAGAGATTGTGAACAAGCTATAGATTGTCCAGATATCAGATTGGATCTGGTCTATACTGTGATTTATGTTTTATATAGTGGGCTGAGATCAATTTGCAATTGCTTGAGTCTGGGTTACGCGGAGTCATTTTAAATTGAGTAAGGCAAAATGTGAGAAAAGCATGTCACTAAAGTATCAATGATATCATTATTATAATAAAATAAAATTACGAGTTGCGCTTACATTTCTTTAGGCCTAGTATTTTTGAAAATGTATTTCGGTACTTGAATAGTAGGGCAAAGTCTAGTCGCTTAAAATTTTTGATTACCTGTGTAGATATAAGAGGAAAAAATGGCATTTAAAATTGCCTCAATTGGATCACTTGTAAAAAGAAGATAGTGAAATCGGAGTTGCCTTGACAATTGAAATTTTTGGAACAATTTAACCAGTGTATTGTTTTGCCAATTAACGTTTTGCTACACCCAATTGGACAGATTCTTTATCGTACACTTTGTACAGAAAGTAACAAAAAGCCACTTAAAAGCACATCATCAACAAGAGAAAAGATCCACAAGTGTAGAACTCGTATCTTCATTTATGCTATATTTAAAAAAGAAGCAAAAAAATGTGCTTTACACAACATGTACATCACCTAAAGTGTACGACAGAGGATCTGTTCGATCGGGGGTAGCAAGACGTTAGATATATTGAGTTTTCAGGAGTATAAAAAAGATCTACACATTTTAACTGACGTATCAGGTCCGGGACATATTAACAAGACTATCAGAGCTTACCAAAAAACATTAATTGAGTGACAAATAGTAAAAATCCAGAAATGAAGAAAGTATGACAGTGTTGTTAAAATATTTGACCAAGCATATTTTTAAAGCTTGAAGATTTTCAAATCAATACAAAGTAATGATCCGTTTACTAAATATACTATTTTTTGTTGGTCGTTTAACGGCAATATCCGCTATTGCGGAGTTGATCAAGCAAAATGTTGTTACACATTACTCAAGCAATATTATTAATACTTGCATCTGCTTTTGGAGCTATTCGAAAAAAAAAATTAGGAGATTCAGATGGAAATCGAATTTACTGCAAATCTGTCATAAGTCTATTACCACAGTATAACAGAAACTCCAACAGTCGCTAAATTAATTGATTATGTTTAAAGTAAGCATGAGTACACATGATGAACTAGGCTGGATGAAAGTGTAGTCTTCATACTTCCACATGTATTGCTAAGAATATAATCGGCTTGGCAATAGCAAGCTTTTTCGATAGTCTGGTTTGCTTCATTTTTTGTATTTTTGATTGACGGCTCTCAACTTGAAGAGCTAAAGATCATCATTATAATGCTAAGATTGTTGAAACTTAAAATTGAATTTAACGTGCTAATCTACACATCAACAAAATGCACATCTTACCCTCAACCAAGTCCATCTTGATATGAAAGCATAGTGTGTTATTTTCTATGGATATATGATTTTTTCGTGGCAATTAACCGATAGTGTCGCATCAAATATTTTCTGAATCTTGCAAAAGGTGTTGAAACAAACGCCTGTTTAGGATCATTTATCGAGCATTCAAAAATTTTGTATGTGATTTGAGGCAACTTTTCGCTAATTTTTAGCTGCTTTTGAGCTGTACACACTAAAATATTTCTTTGATAAAAAAGCTGCAGACAACTCTCGCAATTCTTTAATTGTACCCAAATTCTGTTAAGTTTCATATGCGCCATTCCGAGGTTTCTTGGCTTTCAGCTGTTATGTGTACTATTTCTGGTCACCAAAAGCGTTGCGAAGATTGTGACATTATAAAATCGAGAGTTGATTTGATCTTGTAATCAAAGAAAATTGGAAATACATATTTAACAAGCTCATCATGTCTGTATAGATGTAGTATCCTTGCTACTGGAACTTCTTTTTGAGACAAGGCTCAACTAACCGATTTGATGACTAGCTCCGTCTTGCTAAAGCCCATCTCTAACAAAAGCGTATTCGAAATTTGTTCAAGGCTTTGTACATGTGCTACACCGCCCAAATCTGAAACTGGGATAGCACAGTCGGATACCACTATCAATGTCTTGGCTCTTCGTATCCCATTTTCCGCCAAACTTCTAACTGTAGCGAGACCACCCATATTTGCTGGATCTTGCATATCTGCTCCATGTCAGAAAACCTTCTAAAAACGCCTGAAGAAACCTACCTTTGAAGCAGGTATTCAGTGTACAGTGTACAATAGACCGTATTCTAACGATCAGAAGTGAAGGCAGCAAAAGAGCGTTTGACGGCTTGATAGGCTAGGCTTTTATATACGTGCGATCCAAAATTTCGAAAGAGGGAATAATACCTTATACTTGTTTGGGATTCGTAAAAAAGTGGCTGTCTTTTCGGCTGCATCGAAACTATCTTTTCGAATCTAAGCAATGGAATTCGCGAGGGCATGTGAACAATTGGAATAAAAGCAAGGTGTCTTATGATATTTGCATAATTGAGCGAGGCGAGTTGCATGAGGTCCGCAAAAAAGCCCGACTTCGAAAAATGAGCATCGCACTTGTGCAAACCGCTCAGTCTCAAGTACAATGAAATAGAGATCATTCATCTGTGAGAAATCGTTGCAGTTTTATAGGTTTGTAGCAGTAACAATATATTTAGGGCGTTGAAATATCGTATCGATTGTAGTGGTTTTGAATTAGTAGCAGCAATACACATTGGCATAACTTCAAGTTGACAGTCAATTTTAAAAAACCCCGATAAACCTTTAAAAATTGAATCGATCAAAAAAAAAAATAGTTATAAAGAGTAAAACTGGCTTTCAGGCCCACTTAGGCTAACTGGGTAAATATCTGATTGTTAAATCCTTGCACTTAAACTGAGATACTGGATAAATAGGCTATGCATAGACCAAGTCAGATTGATTTTACTGTTTTGATCCATGCGGATATGCCATCTTTTGCAGATTAACTGATGTACAAAATAAACTGATGTTAAAGGAATGAAACAGATTTTTACAAGATATCTTAATAATAATCATAAATTTGAACGACTTTTATAAAATAATACTGACTTTTATACTTTTCAACAATTATGTTGACCATGTGTATATCATAGAATTTGAAACAAAAATGCAAAGAGTGCTGGATCTCAGTTAACTCAAGTCATACAGATCCACTTCCCAGCCCTCCATCCATTTTCCAAGTCTTTCGCGTTCAAGCATTCTTGTAACGCACTCTTCAACTTCTTTCAAATGCTCGACAACCTTCATCAAATTTGTCTCATTCAGAACCTTGACTTTGGTTTGATGATCTAGATTCAACTCGTTTCTGGAAGAGGGGAGTAGGTAGGTATTGATAATTTTCAATAGTTGATGTTTAGTGGGGGATGAGGGTAATGACCTAAAGTCTTGAAGAAACATGAGATTTTCGAGGGAATGCGACTGGCGGAGATAATTCATAAAGAGAAACAACTGAAATGGATGGCGAAGAATTTGGTTCAAACTAGTAGTTTGAATGCTCACAGGAGGCGGTGTGCCTGGAGGGGTGTTTCGACCCCATTGAATAGCATTCAATCCAAGAGAAGTAGGCTGGTAATAAACGTCTTTGTCAATAATAATCTTTCTGCCTACAGCAATGGGGTCTGCTGGTTTCAAAAAACCATCCTTAAAAAAGGCTTTAATTACCAGGTAAACTTCGTGAAAATGATAAAGATTAGTGCAATCCAGCAGAAACTGATAGATTGATTTAAGCGTTGTTTGATAAGTAAACATCTGTGAATCCAAACTACTTTTGTCTGATGGATGCTTTGAATGAAACTGATCATTTGAATTTTTTCCTGATTTTTCAGTTTCCAAATCATCAAGCCAAACCCTTTTATCAGACTCAAGTCGAACGCCATAGTCTGATACAAAATATTGAAATAAAGCATCAGATTTGGGATTCGTAAAGTATCGGTGAGCATAAGGAGACTCCATAAAGTTGTTTTCCACAAGTGGACTATATATGTATGGCTGGTTACGACCGTAGCACAGTCTGAACAACCATCTTGTCAGTTTAAAGTCCAGCACGGGCAAGTCAGTAATATTGTCTCGTGGCAATCTTATAATGTTCAAGGTGTTTAGTTTTGATTTTAGTAGCTCGTTATGATGGTGTAGTTGGTGAAGATGACTGGTTTGTAAAATTGCAACGCCTTTAGCTGTGGGCTGCAACATGATGTTGAGTTTGGCAGAATCTCGTGTTCTATCTGAAGGGCAGTGCAAAAGGTGAGACTTCATTAATTGATCGATGATAGGCATCCCCGGTAGCTTTTGTGTATTAAGGATAAGTACAAGCTGCGAGATAGGAATTGAAAACGGATGAGAAGAGTGTTTAGTGAATAGCCCGGCTGCTGTTGATGTGCTTTGGTTTTCTTCAAATGAGACAGAAGACATCAGCATTTGGAAAATGATTTCGAGGTTTAGTGAAGATAACTTCATGTTTTGTGGATGTGTATGCCGAGTCGATTCTTTGAAATGTGTAAATGCAGATGACCTGTTAGTTTATGTTTGATTTGATGCTTAAACTTAACTCTGTTCTAATTGTTAAAATAGCGAGGAGTGTTCAATAGTGTGAGTAGTAACAAATAAAAAGATGCCACGAGAGTTGCTCGCCAATATATATCAAATCATGATATTTCTTTCTGCTCAAAGACCTCAAAATTCGTTTGGTTCAGTTAACATAGTTTTTTATCACCAACCCGCTTTCGCATGTTTTGGAGCCGTTAGATCCTCTTCCAAGACAAGCCTAGTTTTTGTTTCAACTGGACAACAAACAAAACCTCGCCTCCATAATAATCTTTTTGTTTGTTTTTTGGTTGAACAGACTAGGCTAGATCTGGCTTTAATTATAAATTTGTCGTGGTGCTTTTGTTTTTCTTTTCCGTTTGACTCTGTACACACTTCGCGTACATTTTGATAGGGTCTTTGAAGCATAAAAAGCAGTGCCCAAATCTTCTAACATCAAATGTCATGACAAGAACCGCAAAGTCCTCACATGAGTCCAACAAACATTATCCACATCGCTGCCAACATAGGCAGCAACACTACCATCTATATTTAACCAGTTCACTAGAACCAGAGCTAAATATCAAACTAAGTGTAAATAAGTTATTCAGAAAATCGCCAAGTTTCTTTATGAGGACAAAAGGTTACGATCGGGTTCTCGAGGCTTTTGGAATACCAACACATTTAACGAGATTCTGTCGGATGTGAAGTGTATATCTCCGACGGAATTTCGCCTTCATCGTGTACGAGTGTTACCCACCTACCTCTTTTTTCACTGATCATCTCCTTGCTTCTCCGACAATACGGTTTGACAATTTGTAATTTGCAACAATGATACGGATACGAGATGGAAAGAGTGTCGTTGCTGATCTCACATATCAATCATAAAGTTTTGTATTGTCGACTAAGAGCAAACTCATAGATAACCTTACTGAAGTATCAGATCGCGTTTCAGTTGCACAGCGTTGCAGATTGAGACGACTGAATATTGTGTTGATTCTAAATTGGTTGCGTGAACTATGCTGATAATCTAAAGAAGAAAAAACTGATTAAAGTCATCGTTGTATATAAGCTGTTGTTGTGAAGTTTGCTGTTGATGTAGTTGATGCTGGTCTTGTATATTGTCTGAAGTGCTAGACATAGAACTCATCTGGCTCATTAACATTAACATGAATGGTCTCGTTCAGTTCAAACTTTCCCAAACCTTCTAGATTTAATTAGCCAGATAACAGAAATCCGTCTTTCAGAATTTTTCTGTTTTTACTTTTTCTAATTTTTTTCAAGTCCGTCAGAATATTTCTAATCCTTACCTCATCCTCATATTTTTGCTCTATCTAATCGATCAAAATGTGCCCTAATTCAATCCATCTAAAATCTAATCGTGCAAATCGAGTAGCTCCCAAACGTGCTTCTCCTTAATATAATGAGCGAACTCTGTCCAAGTTTTTCAGCCATTCCGGACGCACAATATCAACTTTTCCTTACCTTGCTAGTAATTTGGCAATGTACATGCTTATGATCCAAACTTGCCTCGATAGATCAACTAAACCTTGAATTTTTTCAAGACTACAATTACCTCAAAGTGAAAAGTTAACAGTTCACACTTGTAGAAATGGTCAAGATTTATTATGGGTTTGGTTGACCTCAGCCGTATAGCCGTACAATTCCTATTTCGAAGTACATACACACATCAAGTATGCGTAAGCAAAAAGACTGCACGGGGTCTTCTCCCAAAACAGAAAATCAAAAATCTGACAGCCATTTTAATCACGACTTCTCAAAAAACAATCCTTTCTAAAATCATATTATACGTACCAAATGAAACCTGAGAGAAGCAAATTAACGGCAAATAGAGACAGTTAAAAATGTCTCAAGCCTGAAGAGAGAGCTGCTATATATTCTTATTGTGTTGACGGCGACCACAGTCAGACCAAAACAGCTGAACATTTTCAAGTTGCCCGAGCCACTGTGGCTAGAACTATGTACAACGCTTCGAGGAAAGTAACACCTTCGAAAGGCCCCCATTCCTGGGCGCCCAAAACCTCTTACTGAGCAAAATAGACAGTACATAACATTATTGGTTGAAAAGGCCCCGCTCCTTGATTATACTCAGGCTCAATTCTTTGCAGACTGAATGCTCAAAAGTATATCAAGTGCCTAGAAGAATACTTATTGACGAAATATGAGCCTGGTCAAGTTTTTTAACAGATTAATGCCCCTACTTACAAGCGTAAAATTGTTCAGGACTTCTTTGAAACACATGGAATCTGGGTTATAGAATGGCCTTCTTACTTGCCCGACATAAACCCAATAGAACATGTGTGGGCTCTCTTAAAGCGAAAACTATACACCATGTTTCCAGACCTTAAAACCATAAAGCCTACTCAATTCAATACTGATTACTTCTGTGAATGTTTGCGAGCTGCTTAGGCGGAAATAAGTCAGGAAGAAATACGCCACATCATTGAATCTGTTGACAGAAGGTTGGACGCTGTGATCCAGGCAAAGAGATATCAAACTAAATACTAATCAACTTTCTGTCGCTACATAACGCCGGAACAATAGATATTTCTACGTAAACGTTTATACTGTCTAGAAATCTTCTATATTGTATTTCAGAAGTAAAAAAACAAAACAAATACGAGTTCTAGATAGATTGTTTGTTGAGAAGTTGTGATTAAAATGGCTGTCAGATTTTTGATTTTCTGTTTTGGGAGAAGACCCCGTGCAGTCTTTTTGCTTACGCATTGTAGGTTGGGGGTAATGCCGTAACTTGTGAACCTTTCAATAATCAGATCACGAAGACTAAAACGGTTTCCCCAAAGATTCCAGTTTTGATTATAGTTTGCATTTTGGAATCTCGAATATGTCCGAAACCAACGTTAGAAAAGTCAAGAACAAGGCTGTTGCGGAACTGCAGATTTCTGCAGAGCAGATATTATTGGAAGCTTTTGAGAGAAAGAAGGAACCTCTTAAACAGCCAGTAGAAGGTTGCAGACCTCGAAGAGTTACAAGAATTTCAAGAAAGAAAACGACGCGAATACAAAAATACGCTTACACGAAACTGCCAAAATTTTGGCCAATGGAAGAGATATGATCAATAGGAGTTGGATCAACAAGAGTTTGCTAGAGCCCGCTCAATTTTCGAAAGAGATTTTGGTGTTGACGCGCATAGCATTCCATTGTAGGTTCGATTTAATGTTGAATGCAAGCTGAAATCTAGAAATATCAACCACATCAAAAACTTACTTGATAAGGCTGTGACTGTACTACCGAGAGTTGATGAGCTTTGGTTCAATTATGTTTCTATGGAGGATATGCTTATGGATGTTGAGAAGTGTCGAGAAGTGTTTGAGCAATGGATGCAGTGGCGACCTTCCCCACCAGCATGGAACGCATACATCAATTTCGAAAAGAGACACCATGAATTTCAAAGGGTACGAGATGTTTCCCAGCGATTTACTGCAATGCGTCCTGAGCCTGAGAACTAGATCAAATGGGCGAGATTTGAGCAAGAGCATGGTTCGATAAACAATGTACGCAAAGTCTTCACAGTAGCTGTAGATTCTCTAGTAACAGTGGGAAAGCAGGATCTAACTGGCCAATTGGAAGTATTAGATGAGAAACTACTGGCGTCATTTGCTAAATGGAAAGCTCACGAACAGGAATTGGAACATGCTAGAGCAACTTACAGGTTTGGCCTTGAAAGGCTGTCGAAAAGCAGAGGTACAAATCTTCACAATGCGTATACAGCATTTGGAAAACAATACGGTGACAAAGATGGTATTGAGGGTGCGATATTGTCGAAATGACGTGTGAGATCTCATGGAAACAGTTTGAACAAGTTCATGGCTCACCAGCAGATGCCCAGAAAGTGGAAAAGCAAACACCGTACAGTGTCACAAAAACTGGCAAACTTTCCGATGGATCTGTGCAACAGGTATGTGTATTTTGAAGACCTATTGTCTGTTGAAATTCATTTTGCTAGCTTTTTCGATTTAGTATATGGACTATGTGTTTCCTACAGACAAAGCCGACAAACTTTTCACCTCATTTTTGGAAAATGCTCGGAGATGGAAGCTTGCTCAGGCAGCACAAAATTCTTAGTTCCAATAGTTTTCAATTGTTAGCTATCTTCGTGTACACTAGTTTAATTCATTTTGTACTAATAGAAGCATTTTGTTATTTTTTTGCTACAATAAACGGGGATCCAAACACAATCATCTGGTTTAAATTTGAGTCTTGCAGATGTAATGCATTGTTCGAATTATTTGATTGAAAATATTTTACGTTTGTTTTTACATATTGCTACAATCGACAAACTGGCATGCGTAAATTTATAAAAGCTTAGAGTGTTTCTTATTAGATTTGTACACTTGGTATCCAATGAAACATCCACCTTGCACCAATAGCAAGATGATGAGAAGAGTCCAAAGTGAGGGTCCACCTTTGCCAATGGCATCAGTAACTGTATTGGGGATAGAGTCCATGAGAGATTCAGTATGGTGTTTCACAACAGCATTGATTTCTTCAACTCTGGTCTGTAACTTTTGGATCTCTTTATCTAGCTGAGCCTTTTGATTATTATTGTTCGAAGTAGCAGCAGTGCCGTGCTCAAGGGCTTTACGCTGAACATCAAGAAGATTACGAAGAACCTCTTCAAGACTGGAGATTTTACGTTCCAAGCTTTCTTGAATTTCGCGTTGCGAGGCACGAAGGTTCTTGACTTCGCTTTTGATCTCTTCAAGAGCAGCAGACTCAGCGCCGTTTTGAGCATTGGAAGGCTCGTTAGATCCTAAAGAGTCTAATTTGGAAAGAATGGCGTTAATAAGATTATCGTCAATACTTCTGGCTTGAAGTCTATGTTCCTTTTGTTCATTGTTTTGATCCTTTATCTCTTGTACCTCGGGTTGCTTATGTTCTTCATTCTGAATTTGTTGTTGCTGTTGTAGTGGATCTTGCAGTTCCTGTGCTTGTTGATTCATTTTGGCAATGATATCGGGCATTTGATCGTCAACAGGAGGCACAATATCCGCGTAAAGTTGGACGCGCTCCAAGGTAAAACTATCAGGATTTTCAGTATTTTCTCCAGAAATTCCGAAATTTCCACCTTTATGTAAAACGATCTCATCGGTTTGGAAGCATATTTCTCCATTAACCTTAATTCTGAAGAAGTTTTGCTCATAGGAAATCTTAAGTTGGCTTTTGTAACCTGTGTTTCTGTACTTTATGGGACAAGAAGCAAATGCTCTATCGACAGGTGAGTCAAGCTTAGCGTATTCCATCGATCCGTCATTCAGATACGCACGGACAGTTCCGTACTCCGAGTCAAGCTCTTTGCCAACAGTGTCTACAATAATAGCTAGACCATCCCAGTTATCACTTGATCCGTAAACAGGACCGTTTTGGCCAGCCTTGCTTGTGTACCAGATTCCCATACCGCCACCAGCGTTGATGGGCCCTGCAACCGAAAAGTCAACATCCAATGTCCACTTATCGTAATCGTTGACCACTGTAGACCAAACAGAGCCATACTGTCTAGGTTTTCCCAGTTCGGTCAAAGTAACTTTGTCAGAGCTGATTTTAGCAGCACCATCCAACTTCCAATTGTTGATAGAACCTCCATCGCTGAGGATTTCAGGGATAGAATGCGAGTATTCAGGCTGGACAGGTTTTGCAACTGCAATCGCCGCCAGGGACAGAGTGGCTAGTAAATTTGTCGAGGTGTATTTCATTCTTTGTTCGTATGATGTAATACACAATAATTTGTGTTCTTGAAGCGGCGTTTTCCTTAAATATTAAATTTGTTGATAGTCAAAACCGATGAAAATGCGTTGAGCAGCAATCTCAATAGAAAAAACTGTATAGAAGTAGATGTATACGTCTTATACACTTGGTGAGTATTAGAAATGAAAAATATTGAATCGAGTCGAGATTTTCAAAAAACGAAAAAGCAAAAAATATTTAAAATTACAGAAGGCACAAGGCCTAGTGACCACAGTGTTCAACTCTGCATCCAAGTCACATCTCATATATCATATTCCATGAGCTAGCTCAACCCTGTAACGTTATGGAGGACGTTGCTTCCTAGAAAGGCGCCTTCAGAATCCATTCCCTTTCTGCTGCCGGACGATGATGAACGCTGGCCTGAGCTTACCATGAAGGAGGTGGCGAATGCCATGAGCTGTCTTCCAGATAACAAAGCGCCAGGCCCGGACCTAATCTCTGGCAAAGTACTCAAGCATCTCTGGAAATCCGATCTGTTCAGCGATTGGTGGCTAAAATTCCTTGGCGCCTGCGTCAAAAAGGGCTACCATCCTAAACCTTGGAGGACTGGCACCATTGTGGTGTTGAGAAAACCAGGCAATGTAGAGATTACACCAAGCCCAAATCGTACAGACCCATCACTCTGCTTAAGATCCCCTCTAAGGTCCTGGAAAGAATTATTCACTCTAGGATCTCGTTTCTGACTGAAAAAACCTTGCCTGTAACTCAATATGGGTGTCGGCGTGGCTACTCGGCCCCAGATGCGGTGCTCGAGCTCTGTGATACTGTCAAAAAAATCCTGGCACTCTGTCAGATGCACCTCGGCGCTGATGGTGGATGTGAAAGGGGCTTTCGACAATGTGAGAAAAGACATACTAGTCGGCACTCTCAAGAAAATGGACTTACCGCTAGCCGCACTGAACTGGGTCCAGCATTTCATGACTGACAGGAGAGCTACTTTACTGCTTGAAAACTACACCAGAGAGGAAGATAGCATCGAGGTTGGACTGCCTCAGGGCTCTCCAATTTCACCGCTACTGTTTCTCTTGTTCACTGCCCCACTGTACGATAGAATTGCGGAACTGGATGCCACCACAGCAGGTTACGTTGACGACATAACGATTATGGTCACAGGCAAAGCGCCAGACAACGCTGCCAAACTGAGCATGATCCTTGAAGAAGTAGTGAACTGGGCCACCAGCAATGAAACTGAGATTGATCTCGGGGACAAACTGGGGTTCATTCACTTTTCTAGAACTAAGGTCCCTGACAATGCCAAGCTCATATTACCGGACGGCTCAGTCAAGGACCCTGAAGACTCAGTCAAGCTGTTAGGCATTGTTCTCGATAAAAAGCTCAAGTTCAAACAGCACGTATCGGCCCAAACTACCAAAGCGTCCAAAGCAGTCAACCAGCTTTGGAGACTAGGGGGAGTCAATTATGGAGTCACGGCAATGGCATTCAGGTCTATGTACATAGCCTGCGTCAGAGCAGCAATGGAATACGGCTGCGAGATCTGGTGGCTGGGCACTACCTTCCAACTGAACAAGCTCCAGGTAGTACAAAACTCCGCGCTGAGAAGGCTTCTTGGAGCCTACGCCATGACACGCACAGCAGCACTTGAAAGGGATTCTGCCATTCCTCCCATAAGTTGTCGGATGGCTTATCTCATGAAATCCAAATGCGCTAGACTGGCCTATGGTACTTCACAAGCCAACCCGGCTTTTGCGAGAATGTCCGCTGCAGGCGAGCAAGATTTTACCACAAGAGTGGGAAATAAAGGAGTACGCAGACCTATTGTCATCAAATCCGAGTTTGACACTGCTAGAGAAGACTTTATCGCAAACAACTCTTCTGACTGGAAGACCAGACCCCCTCCTGACCCACCCTGGACCACCGACCAGCAGAACAGCAACTGCCTAGAGCCGAATCACTTGGTTAATACTTATGAAACAGTAAAGGAGGCAAACCTGGCCTTCCAAAACGAACAATGGAAACTACGCTTTGATAAGTTCCTAGAGTCACTGGACCCCTTGGATTGGTACATCAGGACTTCTGGAAAAACGACCCCGACATGCAGAGTCAAGAGTTTGGCTACGAAGAAACTCTTTAAAAGTGAACAAAGATCAGTTTTCAGTTGGATCACCCAACTACGTACCGGAATTGGAGCTTTCGGCTCCTATTTTGAAATGATGAAAGTAGAAAAAGAATCCTACTTGTGCGGCTGTGGCGCTACCGACACTGCTGAGCACCGCCTACTATCCTGCCCCCTATACGAAACCCAACGGGCTGTCCTCCGCGAGACCTCTCCTGAGCTTAACCTCCTGGTGCTACTCAACACCAAACGAGGGTTGGCTGCGACCTCTGAATTCATCAGAAAGTCGTTTGGGAAAGAGTAGAGCACTCCCAACCCCCATCCCCCAATTACTGTGATTGAATGAGCGACAAAGTCGTTACTGCTGAACAAAGTGAATAGAAGACCAAGAAATCCCCAACCCACTTATTTCGCTGGAGCGCGCTATATATAAAACCTTATTTGTTTGATTAATAGTTTTACTTCTTGTGTACAATTAGTGTACCGTGTGTTAATAATGGTCATAACCAATTTAAAAAAAGGGACTAATTAGTTTTTAACACCCATTTTTGAAGTAAATAAAATTTCAACACCCATTTTAGAAGAATATTTAATTCTGACACCCTGAGCCGCACGATTTTCAATTACTAGATAAACCACACCCCTATTTCTCTAGTCCTGGCACATCTCATCGGATGGATGGCTCACCAAAGATCAATATATCAGGTAGTACCCCGCTGGCTATTGGCCTATAAAATGATCAATACAATATTGTAACATTTCTATTGTATTCAACACAGTATTTAAAACGTGATCTAACGGTTTGGCCGTCGTAGTCTAGAGTCAGGGGGCCAAGTATCTGAGCTAGCCAAAACCCGAGGCACCGCGTCATTTGAACAGGTGCTACAACAACTGCAAGGCAATGGTAAGGAAGGTTTTTGCAATTATCTGGCTAGAATCTCTCGTGACGCTATTTCAGACGCTTACTTGCCTGTGAATTGTTTTGGCATATACACGTCAAATTGTGTTGAGTTCATGAACAACGCATTTTTAAGATATTGTGCACAACCAGTTTTGACTACGACTCAAAGTATATGAGATCGGATAACTAAGATGCGTCGTTTTGATTATGATACTATTGGAGATGGAATTTGGGTAAACAGAGCTCAACTGTACATCAAAAATTTCCATGATAAATTTGAGGGTGATATCATTGATACTGATATCTATCATGGAGCGGTTGTTGAAGTCAACAATAAACGTTTTGCGGTAGCTCGTCGAAAACACACTTGTGATTGCAGTGAGTTTCAAATCAAGCGATTCCCTTGTAACCACGCTTTGCGCCTGATCACTTTGGGTAAGTTAGATATCGCAAACTTTGCTCATCCATTCTACAAATCGTATGAAATAAGAAAAGCATACCTATCGCCTCTTCCTATAACTAATATGCCAGACGTTCCAACTTCCAGAAACTGTTTGCCTCCGGATGTAACCCGAGAAGTAGGCAGACAACGTACTCAAAGTTATCGCATTAATACACGTAAACAATGTCACTGGAAACAAGGCAAAAAACTCTATAAGTCAGTTGATAGTTTGTGATTCATACTTTGACGTTTTATTTTTGTAATTGAGTTACCATTTTAATGCTCAAAATTAGTTATTGTTTTAGGAAAAACTGCCCCATCTGTCAAATTACAAGTGTAAGTTTTTCAATTATAGATCATAAATGGCGTACGAGTGATATTTGAGACAATATTACTTGTGTTCTGGTAGATATAACTTGCGCTTTTGAGAACTTTCAAGATAGTACTTAGATTTCTTACAGAAAAATGTGGAAAACCAATTTTTGACGAAAAATGGGTGTGGAAAGATAATTTTGGTGCCGATATGGGTGTTAGAAATTAATAAAAACTAAAAATGGGTGCTAGAATTAAGTCCCAAAAAGGAAATTAAGTTTTTTTCAAAAATGGGTGTTGGAATTTTATATATTTCAAAAATGGGTGCTATTTTTAAGTTGTCCCTTAAAAAAAAAAAACAAAAAAAACAAAAACAAAAAAAAAACAACAAAAAACAACAAAAAAAAAAAGTCTGATACGTTTTGGAAGCATATTTTTCCATTAGCCTTAAGTCTGAAGGAGTTTTGATCATAGGAAATCTTAAGTTGGCTTTTGTAACCTGTGTTTCTGTACTTTATGGGACAAGAAGCAAACGCTTTATCGACGGGTGAGTCAAGCTTAGCGTATTCCATCGATCCGTCATTCAGATACGCACGGACAGTTCCGTACTCCGAGTCAAGCTCTTTGCCAACAGTGTCTACAATAATAGCTAGACCATCCCAGGTATCATTTGATCCGTAAACAGGACCGTTTTGGCCAGCGTTGATGGGCCCTGCAACCGAAAAGTCAACATCCAATGTCCACTTATCGTAATCGTTGACCACTATAGACCAAACAGAGCCATACTGTCTAGGTTTTCCCAGTTCGGTCAAAGTAACTTTTTCAGAGCTGATTTTAGCAGCACCATCCAACTTCCAATTGTTGATGGAACCTCCATCGCTGAGGATTTCAGGGATAGAATGCGAGTATTCAGGCTGGACAGGTTTTGCAACTGCAATCGCCGCCAGGGACAGAGTGGCTAGTAAATTTGTCGAGGTGTATTTCATTCTTTGTTCGTATGATGTAATACAATAATTTGTGTTCTTGAAGCTGCGTTTTCGTTAAAGATCAAATTTGTTGATAGTCAAAACCAATGAAAATGCGTTGAGCAGCAATCTCAATAGAAAAAACTGTATAGAAGTAGATATACGCCCGATACACCTGGTGAGTATTAGAAATGAATAATATTATGAGGGCCGCGCAAACAAAATCTTAGGCTGCGTCCGGTTAAGATTCGTTTTGAGTTTTAGCATTCGTTTTTTTTTTTTTTTTTGCACTTTTCTTTTTCGCGATTTATTTTTTTTAAATTTTATGCAAGATACTGGTTACAGAACAATAATCAAGAAGACTACCGACTTTTGCCTTCACACATTACGCTTTGAAAAATCTCTATACAAAAGTGAAAATCACTATAAGGCAGTGAAATAAGACATAACAGGGTCTGAAAAAAAGATTTTTTTCATAAAAATTGGGCGGTGATCCTGTTAGAACCATCTCAAAGTCTAGTCCAAATTGACCATGATTTAAAAAATTGGTGTAGTACACACTGCTAGTGCGATTAAATTGGCATGGTGTACCATTTAATACTTATTTGCGAGGTGCCAGGTTTTAAATCAACTATTAATATTTCTGGTGTTTGGCCCATAAATTACCGATTATAAGGATATATTTAGCTCTACAATTTCACATACAAAAAGTAGACTCATTCTAGCCTAGCCAAAAAAGAGCACTTGCATAAATCACTTCCTTAACCAGACAGATTAATCTGAAAAAATAAATCCAAAAAAAAAAACGAATGCTAAAACTCAAAACGAATCTTAACCGGACGCAGCCTTACATTTGAGGGATTTTTGTTTTTTGAGAAAATCAACTCTTAAGTTCTTTCTCCCAAAAATCAAGTTTCGAGAAAAACGTAAAAAACTGTTTTGCACAACTAATTAGAAACCCTTACCCTAGTATTAAAAAGTGGTGATTTGAATAATGGAAAAGTTTAGTATGTAGAGACATTACAGCTAATAAAATCATTTCCAGGAGGGCTAACGACTTTATTTTAGCATCATTAGATGCGCCTCGATCTGGGCTTCAACATCCATCAAAAATCGCAATTTTGACATGTTCCACTGTCGTTATAGATTGGCCTCTAGAGACCACAAAATGAGTTGCAAAGGAAACTAAGTATTTGCATCTAAGAGAGCTTATCAAGAGGGTTACTTTTTACTATATTATAACTCAATTTTCAAAAAAAAGTTGAAATGTAAGATTTTGTTTGCGCGGCCCTCATAATATTGAATCGAGTCGAGATTTTCAAAAAACGAAAAAGCAAAAAATATTTAAAATTACAGAAGGCACAAGGCCTAGTGACCACAGTGTTCAACTCTGCATCCAAGTCACATCTCATATATCATATTCCATGAGCTAGCTCAACTCTGTACTATTGAGTTTTATGCCCGTACCCTGGATTTAGACGAAAATTTCCAAGTTTTTTCACAGCTCAGTTCGAAAACTTTTTTGCCCGAATCAACGACTGTGAACGCCTGTTAACCGTCTTATTCTACTTATATCTCTAAAGCACAATGTCTTCTTTATTCGGTCTCGGAGGTGCCCCCGGTGGTGGCGCTGTCAACCCCCAAAAGCTTGCTGCTGCTGAAGCTGAGCTCGACATGGTCACTGATATGTTCAACAGGTATGTTTGGTGATGTGGCTCCCCGCATAATCTACTTTAATGCTAGCTGTGAAGATTGCGATGCTAACCAATGCGTCAATTAGACTGGTCGACGGCTGCTACAAGAAGTGCATCAACGCTGCTTACACTGAGGGTGAAGTCAACAAGTCTGAGGCCCTTTGTTTGGACAGATGTGTTGCCAAGTACTTTGAGGTCAACACCAAGGTCGGTGAACACATGCAAAAGCTCGGTAACAACAGTTCTTTCATGAAGCGTTAATCAATCAAATCCGACTTTCTTTTAAATCATTAACGATCGACTGGAGATAAGAAAGAACAAAAATTGGAACAAAAAAAAAACTGGTTTACACAATTTACCTATATAATCGGCCTGTACATACTTTATTCTATCAATCATGATTTGCTCAATTTTGTTGTTCATTAGTAGAATCCAATGAACTTGAAAAATCACATTTTGCAACCTTCAAAGCTTTTGAGCTTGGGCTTTACGTCCAGGTAGAAACTAGGCATGTCTGGAATTAATAGATTGGGCTTTCAGTGTAGAAATCGATAGCGTATTCAATTTGCTTCTTGTCGCTGCCACAACGTTCGACCAACCAATTATATCTATCAAATGCCTTTTGGAAGCCCAAGAAAAACATGCTGAACCTGACCTTGGGTGTAATTTTGCTCGCATCTCCGCTGAACTTGAAAAGATTAGGCGATTCACAAGTCGACTGTGATTTTGGCGAACGCATCTTCTCATTTCAAAATTTCTGTCCAGGTCCGCTCATTTACTGCGTTATGAATAAGGACAACAGCTGCCATGTCCGCTACATTGGGATCCCAATCCTTTCTCTTCATGGCGCTGGAAAACTGTGCTTGAGAAGGACATACCCAGTTGCCGCCTACGTTTGAAGATCCCGGAATCGTACTGAATTCTCTATCTGTTGGTAATCTGCTTTCTTGTGAAATTCTGTTGAGGACTGTTTGCGAAGTGTTGGCCTGCAAACGGTTGAAAGAGCAGTTTTCGTCAAAAGATTTGCCTCCGTTAGATGTGAGAAAGGATTTGGCCTATTTTAACCAGACCTCGCGTGAATTGTGATCAACTGGACATTTATCGACGGCGTCAGAGGCCGGGATCTTTTCAATTTGCCGGATCTGAGAATCTCTTGGTTTTGATGTCTGTTGCATCCGAGTTCCTCTTGTGGTGTGATCGACCGATCATACCGGCTGCTTTTCTTTGTATGTCATGTTTATTTTGAAAATTGGTAAACTTTGGTTTCAAGTTTCAGGACTGACAGAATATAACAGTGCTGGGGGATGATAGCAGAAGAATTACCGAGGAAATATCATTGTAACTTGTTATACACATAAGGGTCGTGATTCTTGTGTAAGCCCCTAGTTAAAGTGAGACTGGATAACAGCTCTTCTCATAGAATACTATGGACATATTAGCAGTATTAGTGTTTGAGGAGAGCTTGGATCAAGTTGGCAGGTTGATAGAGCTCCAAAGTCAATTTTGTCATTCATAAAAAAAAAATTCTACCATCGAATGTATCACTCAACTATAAGATGGCTCAGTACAGTAGACAACTGCCTAGACGCCCGATTCGAATTAATTCTTTCACAAATCATTTCCAAAAGTACCCGCTCAACTTTCTGTTGTCAGTAGCATTTCTTAGTTCATAAACTGAGTCAAGCAATAAACTGATGTAATTTCTATGTGCACACAATGTAATTTTTCTTTCGATACTTTGTCTCATAGCGATGTATATTTTAGGCTGTGATATCAACTGCTCCGCTGAGTTCTTTATTAGGCTGAATCATATTGTGAGTCGAAAATTCAGCACCAATACGGCCAAGCGAAAGAGCGCAGTAACCCAATTGTACTCTCCAATCTGCAGTTTGAATGTCTTCCTCCTTTTCTTCTTCCAATGCTACTCGTTCCATAAGCTGCTTTACCATAGCTTTCAAGAATGAACTGACTAGTCGGTCACCTGCATCAGGAAAAACTGATCTGAAACCTACAACAGTAATAAATACGTGCTCACGGAATACTTCAATGTACTGCAGTAGCGAGTCCTCGTGTTGCGATAGCAGCGATCGGATGTGGTGATGTCTGGAAACTAGATATAACTCAGCTAGATTCTTGAGATTCAATCTTCTCAGATGTGAAATCACCTTTAGCAGAGTGGGAAGTTTTAGAGGCTCTCTCAACAGTCTTAACAGTCGTAAATGAAGCGCTTCCAGAATTCCTGGTAATGAAGGTTCAATTAAGGGAGTCTTCAGTCTTGTGAGATGGCTATACAGATCCAGAGCTTCCGTGTAGTAACCGTTATTGATGCATGCTTGCGTTAATGTCGGTAGCTCAAGCACATCCTGAAGCTTGTCCAAGTTCTTCAAAATCAAGATCGAATCGGAATCAGACTCCTTGGAAGAATGCAAATCGGGCGAAATTTTCAAATGGTGATCGAGATACTCAAATTCTTGTGTATAGAACTCCGAGACCAAATCCGAGAATGTTGTGAACTGAGAGTGAAACTGCACTAAAGCGTTACTGCCTACTATCAACTTGGAATAGGATTCATGGACAGTATTTTGTAACTTTTTGGTGGCTTCTGCGTTTTCATTGTGAAATTTTGACTCTGTCTGAGGGTCGACAATATATGATAGATGACTCGTTCGTAGTGTCGGCAGAAACTCCGCTGCGCATGACGGGTCTGAGTTGATCAACGCTTGTATATCATCGGGCAGTTCGGGATACAAAATATCTAATAGCGGGTCAATTGATTGAAAGTCTGGTTCAGCTGTAGACATGGCTCTTTTCTAACTCTTGACTGGGCATGAACTTTCGTCACGATGCCAGCAGGTCTGTTCAAGATGTATCTAGACACCGAAATAGATTCGCGAGATGTACATGTGTATGCCCTAACCCTGTAACAGCGCTTAGGAGTGGCAGGTACAGGTGTCTACCGTGGTGATGGTGGGCTTTTCCATTTAGCGCTCTGCACCCGTTTAGAAAAAGGCAGCACTTTTTCTTTTGCTTATTTTCATTCCACAAGACTCGTATACCTTCAACTTCTCCTGACTCGTTTTCAATTCATTGCGCAAAGGAACGAACTAATCATAATGGAAGGCATCTTTACTAATATCGACTTGTAAGTATATCCACAATAAACGGGTGGGAAGATTATTGTGTATACATTCACGAGAGTATGGGGTTTGTGTCAGGGAAAAGCGGTAGACATCTAACATAACGGTTGCTAGTGGATTCCTTGAAGCCATCATTCGTGGCTACAGAAACGGATTGCTGACTAGCAATCAATACATTAATTTGACTCAATGCGACACTCTTGAAGACCTTAAATTGCAGCTTTCTGCTACCGACTACGGCAACTTTTTGGCCAATGTGTCCGGACCTCTGTCCACTTCGATTATTCAAGAAAAAGCATTCGACAAACTCATTGATGAATTCAGATACATTCGCTCACAAGCTGTCGATCCATTGGCTAAGGTCATGGATTACATTTCTTACGGATACATGATTGATAACGTGGCACTCATGATCACTGGTACTATTCACGAACGCGACAGACAAGAGATTCTCGATAGATGTCACCCTTTGGGTTGGTTCGACGCCCTTCCCGCTATTAGTGTAGCCACCGATGTTCAAGCTCTCTATGACGTTGTTCTTGTTGACACTCCTCTTGCCCCTTATTTCAAGGACTGTTTCGAGGCTGCCGACGAGCTTGACGACCTCAATATTGAAGTTATCAGAAACAGACTTTACCGCGCCTACCTCAAAGACTTTTATAGTTACGCTGAGAAGCTGGGTGAGGAAGGTCTCATGCGCTTGCTTGAGTTTGAAGCCGACCGTAGAGCCGTCAACATTGCCATCAACTCTATTGGCACCAGTCTCAACAAAGACGAACGTAAGAAGCTTATTCCTGAGCTTGGTTCTTTGTACCCTGTCGCTACTGATCTTCTCGCCACTGCCGAAGACGTTGAGCAAGTCCGTTACGCCATTGAAACTTCCGGAAGTTACACTGTTGGAAACGGTGACTTGTTTGACCAATCTAGCAACAAGAGTTTAGAAGACTTTTTCTATCAAAAAGAGATGGAGCTGTGCAAAGCCATTTTCACTCAGCAATTCACATACTCGACCGTCTGGGCATGGATCAAGACCAGAGAGCAAGAAGTAAGAAATATTACTTGGATTGCCGAGTGTATTTCGCAAAACCAAAAGGAAAAGATTCACAACTACATTTCTGTGTTTTAAAGAAGTAATTTCAGAGCTTTCTGTGTACTTGTATTTTGTTTTTGTTTTTTGTGATTTTGAGGAACGAGTATTGGTCTAGATTTGCGTTGATTGATATGAAGGGATGAGCATTTGACTATTGTATTTGATATAATATAATATACACTTAATTTTAGTTGTGCGGGTATTGAGAGCTCAGATATATTACATGAGGTCCGCATGTGATTGGTACTAGATGAAATTTCTTGAGACTCTTCGGTGGTTAGGCTGATTGATATTTTGAAAGTGATTGTGAACAATAATTATTTTTGGTTCTGATTATGATTGATATTAAGGATCTGCATGTAGATCGAGTCAAATCACAAGTACTTCGTAACCAAAATGCAGGGTGATAGGTGATATGCAAGGGAATATCGAAGCCCATATAATTGCAAAGTCATTTTATACGCGCAGATGAACAATAATAAAAGACTGGTTTATAGTTCTTTTATATTTGGTTGAATCCGAACAACAAAAAACGTTGAACTATTTTTATACATGGAAGTTTAAGAGGGCGAATCGCCAGCCGAAAACAGATAATGTGATCAATGATGTAATTTATCCAAAACAAAAAGTTCCGAATCAAAGTTTGTTAAAGCTTCATAATTTGACCAAGATAACATCATCTAAGATGAATTTTGGTCATACAATCAATGTACAGCCCCATGGAATAAAAGGTCACTAAAATCGAATTGAGAATAAAAGCTTTATTGAGGACTAAAGTATATATTGGGGCTTTTGTGATTTGAACAAACACATATATCATGCATTTCGTTTAGCATGGTCTATGAGTGATGTACAAATATATGGTACGATCTCTACAGATGGAGTATTGACACAATTGGATAACAATCAAGTCCCAAATAGTTCGCAAAGTATAAGTCTTTTGCTACCAGACTTGATCAAAAAACTTCACCCAACTATATAGTCATAATTGTCAAAAATAGCAAAATTTAAGTATAGAGATTCGGTTTTATTGAAGCAATGGCTTACCATGAACCACGAATTCTTATATGATTTTCATCAATTCTTATCAATTTATACACTGTTTTCTTTATTTTTCAAACGCGTCGGTCTCAAACAGCTACTCACTACACTCGTAAAGACCTTTCTATATTTTCTAGAAATGTATTAATCCAGATTCATTTTTCATTCTTACTTCGATGAGGAAAACTTCAAGTTTGTGATAATGCATTACCAAATTGGGAAATTGGGTATAAATCAATTCAACTGTTAATGTACTTCATGTCCACCAGTCAAAACTACAAAATCACGCTATTTTTGACCCTTCAATCCTAATTAACTACAAATTAGCAATATTATCTTAAGCATATTTTGTAAAATACAAATCCATTTGAGATGTCATTTAGTTAAAATATCCAGTTTTACCAAAGTAACATGAGTAAAGACTGTACAGCCAATTCCAAAATAATTTGTGTTTGATTAACCAAAAACAGAATTTATCTAACCGCAACATTCATCAAGGAATGCTTTCGTTTTCAGCAATTGAAGGAGCTTTTACCAGTTATCACAGCAACAAGCCATAAGCAAAATGTTCCTTCTTTATGAAAAATATAAATATTTTGATATTCCAATCGTTGATTTCTCTTCCTCAGTTATTAATGACATATTGAACAACTTACTCAGCTACTCATTTGATGGTGTACTACATTATATATTGGAAGTCTCGCATTTCTTCACTGTTTCTTGTTAACTCTGATCTGACCAACTGGTTCCGCGGACTTGAAAGCTAAACCAATCCATTTTATACCAAATCTGATAAAATCGACAAATTTGACTTTAACAGACTCAATTACAAGCATGGCTTTCCAATCAGGTCGGAAATGATTCAATCTAACGACAATACAGCTACAGATTATAGAAATTATTATTATGAGAGCTTTAATTCTGAGTACGTTAACCAGTCACTATCACCAGCAAGCCAATTGTCTGAACCCTTACAGCAATCGCATATACCAAACTTTTATACAAATATCACACGCCCTAAAATATAATAGTTCATTAGAATATTTTGCTGAGCTGACGATATTGGAAAAAAAATCAATCTGGACTAGCCAAAAAGTTGAAAAAATCTCTAGTGGAAACTGACATAAATAGAATTCGCTGGATAACTGTCAGCTTTACTAAAAAGAAAACCATAAAGTATTATCGAATCAAATGTACTATTAATACAGTTGATTTTTCAGAAATGGATTCAAAAATCAAAAGGAACGACTGTCTACACAAACAAACTTTAGTATCTGCAGTCAAGTGTATTGGCAATCGGTTTTACTACGAGTAGGAGTGCAACCATATTGGGTGGGGTCTTGCAAAGTTAAATCTCGAGATTGAAGGCTTCAAAGGCATAATTCAGAGAGCAGTTACTATGTGGAGAATTACCAATGCAAATCCAAAGTTTAGATCTAGGCGACCTAACAGACTGGAAAACAAGTTGAGTTTGAATCACCTACAAGCTAGTCTTTATCAACCCTGAAAGGGTTTCAACAATTCCAAGATAATTTTTAGCAATTAATTTTGTTTATTTGCATCCACAAAAGTACTAATCATACCAAAAATTACGCCCCCAAATCGAAAACTACTTTCGATGGAAAAAACAAAAAAAGTGTTCTGATATAAGTTATATTGTGCTTTAGATACAAAAATTCTGATTACATTTGGCATAATTGAACCGATTGTGTTTAGTCAATCAAGCGGGGTTTGCAACATTTTTGCCTAATTATAATGCTAACAAAATGACCAGTGCTTTGCGATCCGCGCATACAGCTGCCTTATTGATATATTTCAATTAGGTTTGTTAAAAATTGCAATTGCCATGACAGAGAGTCAAACCTTTTAGACAGAACCGATATGCAAGGATAGTAAAATATTACTATGAATCTAGTCTATATGCCAATCACAAAAAGTCTATACACTACTTTTTCAATCTAATTGAATTATCACCAAACGTGCATTTTGCTGCCCACTTGTATTGCAGCTTCTCATTTAGGCCCTGGCTTTCTCGCATAATGCAGAACTAATCTGTTCGACAATGGAGACTGGTTGTCACTGCTAGCCGCATTGCTTGTACCAGTATTACTACTCTTTCTCGCACCGCCTTGGTACTCTTGCAACTTCATTACCGGATCCGTGCTTCGCCTTGGTAGCACTGGTTTTGTATCCATAGAGTACCTGCTTTCCCGCTTCATGTTTGCGTTGGAATAAGAATACATTGGCTCGTCATCGTCGTCCCAAGTCTCTTCAATGTCTTCTTTTATACTCCGCCGTCTGTATTTGCTGAACCTATCTCCATATATGCTTTGGCGTTCTTTTCTGTAGCTATTGTTATCCTCATAATAGTCTCTGTCAGGCGTTGGAGTGTTTGATACAGACGTTGTTGATGTCCGGCCGTCGGTGCTGGATCGAACCCAGCTCAGCTCATCCGGACTCAGATTAGCGAATTTGTTATACAGGGTCTCGTTGAAGTACATGGTGATGAGCTCCGCCACGTTTCCAATTTGACCAGGAGAGCCATGCGGGATACACATGAGCGCGTTTTCGACATCTTCAAAGCCGGCGTTGTACAACCAGTTGGGAATGTACCGGCCAGGGTCCAGCTCCATGTTGAGCGAGCGAGCGCCAGCTTGAACTCGATCCCAGTACCACTTGTCTTTATTGAACGGAGCGTCAGAAGAGTTACTTGGGGGTGACGGCGAAGCCGAGGAAGAGGAAGAAGCTGAGGAGCCGTTGGAGTTGGGCATATTCAGCGGGACATAGTCCGAATGACTGATTTCTAGGTACCCATTCGGTTTCAAAACCCGGTAAAACTCTTGGATGGCCGGTTCCCATTCGGTTTTGGGGATGTATTGCCATAGCGATTTTGCCGAGACAACGTCGAACATGTTATCCGGGAATGGCAAACGCCGGAGCTGATGGCCAGCACATGAAATGTAGTTTGCCGGACCGTGCGGATTTTCTGGGATGGAATCAAAGCCCGAGTAGCGTGGTGGGAGATTGGCAGAGGATCCGGAGGTGGTTGAGTCGATTGAGACAACAGAGTTTTTGCGTTCTTGAGCATAGGCCTGTGAGTTTGCGGCGGCTGTGGGGCTGTAGCTCGAGGAAGAAGTGCTCGAGGAAGACTGCTGTGCTACGTTTGGGACAAAGGAACGAATAATACGGTAACCATAGATCATTGAGTTTGGATAATCCAGGGCCAATTTCCAGGACCAAATGTCGTTTACTACGCCCTGGATATCCAGGATGAGGGTATCGTGCTGGGATTCTAAGTGAGCTGCGGCCGGCGAGAAGAGCATTTTGTTTTTAAAAAAGAACTTGATGGCCATGAGCGTCCACAGATCAGCGAGGCAGGACTGGTTGAGTAGCCGAGTGTGTTGGGTGTAGGCTTCTTTCCTTGCCTGCGCGTAGACGTATGAGTCGGAGAGACGAGAGTTAGATGTGAAGTTGTAGAATCGGGTCCAGTCGCTTTGAAGAGTGTAAGGCATGTTGGAGTTTTGGTTGTTGGAGATGGATGAGGATGAGGAGTGGATGTTGTATGGGAGTTTTGAATGTGAAGATTTGATGAAATGAGATGTTGGAGCTGAAGTTGGTGATGGCCCTGGTGGAGAAGAAATAGAATTGTTTTCGACCATTGTGGGGTAGTGATACCGATATTGAGAGCAATCGATGTGGGTTAGAACGCAACAGGAAGCGAGCGTGATATGCGGTGACGATGGTGATGGAAGAGCAGATGAAGCCGAGCTGATCAGTGACACTGGACGTGCTTAAGGGGAAGAAGGAGAAAAACTTGAGTGGTGAATTAAAGGAAATAAAACTTGGACAATGCCGGAGGGTTTATTGTTTAGTAAGGGTAATGTATAGGGGGGATACAGCAGCATATGGTAGTCTAAGCATAAAAAGGGATAGTACTGTTTTTGGAAATGGATGATCTTTGAAGATGGTTTGATGATGATGTCGTGAATACAATAAGACCTGGCACTCTATCCAGACTAGTTGATAAATCGGTCTGTAAAGGCTTGCGATGAGTAGCAGTGAATGGTGGTAAGTCGTCATAAATTGTCTAATATTATCGTAACTTGTCGTAAGCTATAATAAGTTGTGATAAACTGTGATAACCAAAGTCTAGACCTATTCAGCCGTGCATAAAATTGGAAATGGCTGTTTCAGGCAAAGGCAAAACTGCTTGTTCAGGGATGTTTTGGTTTATTTTCCCCGGATCCGGCAGTTTAGCCTGTTTGGGGTAGGGACACGCGTAAATGAAATGATTAGGTAATAAGCTGTGTAGTGCTTGTGTGTATCTGTTATCATCACATGACTTGTATACATGAAACGGGGGATCAAGAAAATGATGATTCTTCGGGGGGAAATTTGGTCCATTTGAAACCACAAAGAAGACGGAAAAAAGAGGAGATATAAGCAGGGATTGGTCTGATTAACTGATTCAAGCGGAAATGACAGTGCCGTTCTTTTGTTAGACACAAGTGAATCAGAGCTGGCGATGTTGGTTTTTGGTGCTGTTGATAAAGTTCAATACCCTGTTTACCGTATTTTAATACAACTTATCATGATACACAATTTAAAATCTCTCAGACGTTTTTGTTCTCTTCTTCTTTTTTCTCCTTTTCCCGATATCTCAGACCCTTTCTCTTTCTAGTCACACTCAATCATGGACACCAATAGCAAATACTCTTTAAACATTCTTGACTACTCTTCTACAACGGCCGGCTCTTCTTCGTCGTCTTCATCGCCTGGCTCCACTTCAGCCGCAGCTTCTACAAACGAGTACTCTTATGATCCAACTCTAACAGCTTTTGTTTATACCGATGACAGCCTAGATCCTCAGTCGTCAACTTCATTTCAGTCTTTTTCTTTATCTGCATCGTCATCATCCTCGGCATTTTCTTCCTCCTCAACATCTCAACCACAATCGAATCACTCGGCTCAAAATGACGATCCTTATGTTTCTTCCATAAACGAGCCAATATTCTTTGAACACCGACATACCGATCAAGACTACTCTTTCATCTCGGACATCTACGGCTGCTCTTCATCTTCGTCAAATATCATGTACTACGATTTTTTGGATCCTTCGAAATTAAGCTGCAGTAATAGCTGGTGGTCTCATACTACCCCCAGAGTCTTCCCTAGAACTGTTGCACCGAACAAAGTGTTCAAGCACCTGTGGTCTCGCGAACAAAGTGGGCGTAATATCGAGGCAATGTCTACCTTGGAGCTTTTCAAAACCGAAATCACGGAAGACGAAGATGAGGAAATGGACGGCGACGAAGATCTTTTTGAGATCCCACCATGTCGCCCGCATCCAGATCGTCACGTCGATAACAATAATCATAATAGCACTCATCACAACCACTCTTCTTCATTTGCATTTTGTCACCAACATCCAGTGACAGTATTCCCAATTGATGCTGACCTGAGCGCTCCGTCGCCAGACTTGGATCTTGAATCAGCATGCTCTATGTCACCGCCTACACTCTCGCTGCAGTCATCGTCCTCATCCCCAGCTCATACGCCTTCTCAACCAGCCAAACGTCAGTACAGGAAGAAATCAACACCGTCAATTCACGACCCCGTTGCTGCTATCAATGACAACGCCATGCTGTCCTCACCACATTATCCGCTGACAAACCCGATCACTCCAGCTTCTGCTGCCGCCAATAACAACACCTGCGACATTTGCAACAAGATATTCAGTCGACCCTACGACCTGATCCGGCACCAGAACACGATCCATTACAAAAAGGCGTTCACGTGTGTGCTTTGCGGCAAGAACTCCAAGACCTTTAGTCGACTGGATGCGCTGAATCGACACAAAAAGGTCAAGCATGGGGCCATTACCAGCGCTGCTCCAACAACATTTATGGCTACAGAGTAGTCGAACGATCCATGATCGGCTTTATATAACCGTTTTCTTCATATATACAATACGTAATCATATAGCACTATATACACCAGCAATGCGCACTGGATTTTTATACTTGATTTGGTGATGGTTCCTGATGTGAGACAATTTATGCGATAATTGAGTAGAGTAGGTTATTCATCAGCGTGTACTGGATGCTATCTCCACTAAGCTTCAGCACGTTAGCTCACAGGAAACCAGAGTAGTCTTTTGTAGTGTAGAATCCTGAGAGTAGAAGCACCATGGAGGACAAATTGACGTTATATGGGCGTATGAAGAAGATTGTCGGACTGCAGAGCTCCTTTTTGACTAGGATTTATAAGTGCTAAATTATGCTAACTTTATGCTAAATATTGATAAACTGTGATGATTCAAACATGCCCAGACCCCGATCAGTGCATCCACGAGCACGCGTTCAAGGCAGGCTTTCTCAGTTCAAAGGCTTTGTGTGCCTACACCTGCTTAGCGTCTTTCTCAGCTTTAAAGGCCTCAAGCAAATAAAAACAAAATCTAAAAGGCCTCAAGCAACAAAAACAAAGCAGACAACCAAAAAAAACACGCAGTTGTCGGGTCATTGCCCGGGACTCTGCGACCGGTGTCCCGGGTAGTAACGACTCGGGTCCCGTCAAAAGTGCCCGAGGTCCCGTCGGAACATCGTTGAGGGACCCGTTTGTTAGACTTGGCAGCGTTTTGGTGGTGGGCCGGAATATGTGTACACAATATGTACAAGCGGGTGCGTAAGTGCTTCTTTATTATTCCTGCTCTTATTCGGATTTTTTATTTTTACTCTACTGCCCTTCTTTCTTTCTTGCTCTTCCTCGAGAATAGCGTGTGCACGATATCAAGACACCGGTGTTTTCCCACTTGGCCCCCCTCAATTGAGTCCACTCCGCCTCACAGACACCATTTCAAAGCTACATACTCGACCATTCGAGGACTTAATTAGGGAGACATCTACATAAAACACGACTACGCTACAGGAAAAAGAACAGAAATAAACCAAAATGTCGTTCTTTGAAACCTTACGCAGCAAGGCTTCGCAACTATCTCTGCTGGGCTCTAGAACCACAGAACAAGTCAAGCCGGATACCGCGGTCGGCGGGCCCAAACCCAGCGTGACCGCAATCTACAACCGGAAACTGGGACAGGACGAAGTGTTCAGAAGAGAGTATCGGCTACCGCCGTCTGAGACTTTGATGGACCAGTGCGCAGTAGAGATTTCAATCGTGCCGGCGGTATCAGGAGGACACAGCATGCAAACAACTCAGGGGATTACGGAGGACGAGGAGGCAGTGTACTACCAAGGAAGAATGTTGCTCTCAGAGTCGTTTATGATCTTTGAGGCAACGGATCCACGAGCTTGCGGATTTGTTGTCTCGTTGGTGACGGTTTCCAAAGTCGAGAAACTGCCTTCAACCTCTGGTCTCATCTACGCATTACAAATCCAACTTTACCACGGTCTCAAAATCATTATCCAATTTGTCGGACTCCGCGAGCGATGCGAAAAATTCTGCGGCGTGCTACGCGGCAATCTGAAATCAAACTTGCACCTAATCAAAGAATCAAGAGGTTTTTTGGAATCGTTTTACTCAGAGTATCTGGTTGAGAAGCTAGGAAAAGAACAGCAACAGGGCGAAGTGGCCAAAGATGTTTCTGAACCGTTGTCTGGGCTCGGTAAACAGTTTGGGTATCCCGGTGATCCCAAGAAACTGCGCGACCGGTCCAAATTGCGATTGTGGTACGAGTACCTGCTCAGCCATGGCCGCAACATCTCAATGGTCAGGCAGCAGGGATTCTACAAATTGATCAGAGTGGGCTTGCCAAACAGAATGCGTGGCGAGATTTGGGAGTTGACAAGTGGTTCGGCGTACCGCAGAATGCAGAACCAGCGGCTGTACCGATCATTGCTCGAAGAGTATCAGGGGCGCACCTCGTTGGCTATCGAAGAAATCGAAAAAGACCTCAACAGATCGCTGCCGGAGTACGCAGCATACCAGGATAAAGAAGGAATTGAGCGATTGCGACGAGTGCTGACGGTTTACTCGTGGAAAAATCCAGAGGTCGGATACTGCCAAGCCATGAATATTGTGGCAGCAGCACTACTGATCTACCAGTCAGAAGAACAAGCCTTTTGGTGCTTGTCGCAGGTTTGCGATGTCATGCTCCCGGGATACTACTCCAAAACCATGTACGGAACGCTGCTTGACCAGAAAGTGTTTGAAGCGTTAGTCAAGAAAACAATGCCGATTTTGTGGGACCATTTGTGCAAAAACGATGTGCAGCTCTCCGTTGTTTCACTGCCTTGGTTCCTGTCGCTGTTCATCAACTCAATGCCGTTGGTGTTTGCGTTCAGAATCATGGACGTATTTTTCCTCGAAGGCCCTAAAACGTTGTTCCAAGTTGCGCTTGCCATTTTGCGAGTCAACGGCGAAAAGTTGCTTGATGCAACTGATGATGGACTAGTTATTCAAATCTTAAAAGAGTACTTTTCCACGCTAGACGAGCCAGTGAGCCCCAACTCGTCTAATCCCAAACTGCGCAAAGTCACAAGGTTCCAAGAGCTGCTTGTGATCGCGTTCCGCGAGTTCAATACCATCACCGATAAGGAAATTGACTACTTCAGACGTAAGCTGGAAGGTCAGATCCTTGATGACATTGAAGTTTTTGCCAAACGAACTCAGATCAGAAACCTCAAAAAGCCAACCAGCATGACGATTGATCAAATGGGAATTGTATATGACAGATTCTACGGTGTGATCCAGGATACGAGACTGGGATTAGGCGCGGCCAAGACAGAAATGTCAAGAAAAGCGTTTTTGTCGTTTATGGCTGGGATTGCTGATTGGATGATGTTGAAAGAAGAGTCTGCATTTGTTGATCGTTTGTTTAACCGTTGGGATACCCGCATGTCTGGATCGTTGACGTTGCAAGATGTTACTGAGGGATTGGACTCGTTGGTGGCATACGATATCATGGCTAACATGTCGTATTTCTTTGATTTGTACGACGCAGACGGGTCTAATCGGGTCGATCGTGACGGAATTCTTGAAATGTCTGAAGGGCTCTTATTTTTAATGAAACCGTATCGTGAAGGATCCAATATGAAACTGGACAGGCAGTCACAACAACGGCTTCAAGACAACAGACTGGCGATCGCCAAAGCTCGTGAGTACAACGACCAGCAGCGGATGGAGTCAACAACGGGGTCGGCGGATTCGATCCATATGATTGAGGAACCGGCCGAGATCCAGGTCGAGACCGTGATGCATGAGCAGAGCGTCAGGTACCTCTCTGCTGTATCCAGCTTCATCAATCGCGCATTTGAGTACGCTACACCTTCCGAGCCTGTCTCGCCTACAGATACCCAGCACCAAGAACCCCCTTCGCTCATTGACACTTCTGACGACGTCATTCCAGCTGTATCCAATTCTAATACAAACGAGGACGAGCCAACGACTCCTACAGCCTCGCTCCATTTCAACCAGGCACTAGATCCGCTGCGGCCCGCGCACATCTCGCTTGCCACGTTCCGGATGGTCGTGCTGGCGGACGAAACACTGGAAAAGTTTTTCGCTGAGACTCTGCCTGGGTCTGTGCGACTGACGCCTGAAGGCACAGGTGTGTACAGTACTGCGTCAATGACACGCGGCGGTGTCGGCGGCGTGATGCGCTCGGTCTTTGAAGGAATTGTTCGTGATGTGAAAAAGAGAGTAGACGAAATTGGCCGTTTGGACGATGAAGGTGAAGCTGCTGGTGTAGAGGACATCAGAGGATTAAGAGGCGATTCAAAGATTTTGGACGAGTAGAAAATGAATAAAACTTTGTATATTAGCATTCAAATATGTACACATGTATGAACAGAAATTTATAGAAATTGTTCTAGGTAGCGCAAACAATGGTATCGGCCTGTTTCTTGCCAATCAAGTTGGCTTCTGGGCCATCCTGGATTCCTTCGTGTAGTTTATCAAATTCCCTTCCAGCCAGGTATCTTAACAAAATTGTAGCTCCAGGTTTTGAAATGACTGCGTTAGTTTCAGAGCACTGCGGCCATGCAATTCCGCACGCATGGCATCCCGCGATACACTCGCAGGTCTCCACGACGGCAAGGGCCGAGCAGGCCGTGGCCTGGAAAGCCAAATACGATTTGTACGCACAAGATGAGTTGGAATAGGAAGACGTTGTAGGGTCATAGAAGATCAGGCGCGCGGCCCGCGTGCGGTTGATGTGGGGCGATTTGGAAAACTCCTTCTCCGGCGCTTTACACTCAGTCCTGAGTCCCGACCGGCCGTCCCGCTGTGCTGCCGCGATGATTGCGTGTTCCGCTGCGTGGATGGCACCGGCCAAGTTCAAATTTTTATGGATGCGAATGAGGTCCATGATGCTACGCGGCAGATCTGTCCAGACACCAGGCGACACACGAGAGAACGGACGCTGCTGCGGAGCTGGGATCTCAACGGTGTCAATGATACGAGAGTAAGCGCCGGATCCGGTCTGTGTAGAGGTGGTCAGTTTGTGGAATCCGAACACGACCGTTTGGACTTGGACTTGGCCAAACCTGACGCTCGGCGCGTGGGACTTGGTAAGTGGTAGCGATGGTGATGGTGTTTGCGGCACAGGAAGGTGATGCGACTGTAGTAACGAGACCTGCATGGTTCGTAAAGGATCCACATCGGTAAAGTCTCGCTGCTTGGTGATCCAATTGAGATTGTTACGTAGCACAACCATGGCATATTTGAATTCGGGTTCAACGTTTTTGATCAGGTAGGTGTGCCCTTGATGAATAAAGACGCCGCCATCGTAGAGAGTAAATGACACACGATCTGGAGGAACAGTTTCAATTACCACGTTTCTTCCATTAGTAATATCGATTACAGAGTAATCAAGGTCCTCGTCTCTTGATCCATCTCCTCTAAGCGTAATCTGTCTAGCAGGCTGAGGTAGCCATTTGTGGTCACAAGTATAATACCGCTCATCCAAATCTGTCTCTTCTTCATTAACACACTCCAATTTTGTTTCCAACAAAGTCCTAAATACGCTTTGTCCTAGCTCATCTTCCATTACATCAAAGTACTCTTTATCAGTGACTGCGTTGATTGGTGTTTCAAAAGCCGAACAATTCAAATGCGCTTCCAACACTTCTTCATTCTTCTCGACTCTTTCCGGCTGTGAGTTCGGTTCGTCCAGCACCAGTCTGGGTTTGCTCATATAATGTTGATCTAAAGGATCTCCGCCTCCTATCAGCACGGTCAGTGACCCGCCTCGAGTCGCTCTTCGGCCAGCTCGACCACTCTGTTGCCGTAAATTCGCTACACTAAACGGGAACCCAACAACTAGTACCGCATCTAACGCACCAATGTCAATTCCCAGCTCCAACGCGTTTGTAGCAATGATTCCAGTCAATCGGCCAGAAAACATTTCATGCTCAATCAATCGTCTATCACTAGCAGAGTAACCACCTCTATAAGCCATAATGTTAGGCACTACTCCTTCACACTCATCTTCATCACTCTCATTGATAGATTTGCCTTCGCGTCGTGCTTTCATTTCTTTCTTTTTCCTAGAATCAAAGTCTCTTTTTTCCAATTCTCCCTTTACTGATTTCATCAACAGTTCGCACGTCCTTCTAAACCGGCAAAATGCAATCGTCCTTACGCCTCTAATAGTCAGATCTACCATCAGCTTGGTTGCCTCTTGGATTGGATGTACTCTGCCACTTTCCGGTAAATCCTGACTGATATATGGTGAATTCCATATCAACCAATGTTTCTGGCCAGACGGCGATCCATCATTGTCCACTGCCACAATAGTTTCCGGATCTACACCAAATATTGAATGCATCAACTGAGCGGGATTGCCAACTGTAGCTGAACATGAAATAGCCTGGAAACTGGCACCATAATGATCACATATACGCCGTAGTCGACGCATGACATATGCGACATGCGAACCAAATCCGCCCGATCCGTAAATATGTAATTCATCTAGTACCACAAATTTCAACCCATTGAGAAATCTATTCCACTGGGGAAGTTCCCAGTTTGGCAGAATATTAGCATGTATCATGTCTGGATTCGTGAATATGACAGTGTATCCTTGGCCTTGTATTGCACGTTCCTTTCTTTTTTCTGTGGGCGTATCGCCATCGTATGTTTCGGCAATAATCTGAGATGCAAGATCGGCAGGAAACACCAAGTTTTTCAAAGCATTGAAAGCTCGCATTTGATCTTGAGCAAGTGCTTTTGTTGGAAATATAAAAATTGCTGTAGGACAAGGTGACAGTTTGGGCGAATTTTGCCAGTTCAATAATGCTTTTAGAATGGGAATTTGATAAATCAGAGATTTTCCTGAAGATGTAGAAGTACTAACAACAACGTTTTGGCCTAGATCAATATTGTTTAAGGCTTCTGTCTGATGAGAATAAAACTGCACATTTTTGCCAGAATCCAAGTCTTCATCTGATAGTAAGAGTTCATTTATTCCGTTCAAGATTTCGTCTGGTAATGAATCAACCAATTTACCATATATCGGTGCCTTCTCAGGTACGACAAATTCTCCATCATCAACAATTTGGTTCCGGTAATCGGGCGACGATTTGAGCTCGTTGATAAATTTTGGAATATTGAAAAAACTCTCGTGATACTTGTGTTCGACTTTTGTAACCATTGCTTCAACAGGATCCATCAAATTTGACTCTGCTTCTGACACTGGCATAAATTGAACATAGTCTTTCCATAGCGAGCTCAGTCCGAACTGCATGATGTACAAATCAAGCGCAGATTTGAATCTTTGAATTCGATTTCTCACGACTTTGGTCATTTCGCGGACTCCAAACGAAGGCGTAGATAATTGTCTAGAGTCTGTGTTTCCTCGTGCCTTCACCACTTCATCTACAAATTCCACCAACAAAACCTCTACCGTCTCTCCAACTTTATCCTCCGTTTCCGGATCAATATCAATGTACTTAAAAACCAACATATCCGGAATTATTGCCTTCAAATAAGCGATGTCCTCAAACTTCAGCTTGCGGCCAATCTGTTTCGAAACCGTTGGTTCGATCCGATCAAACGTCGTTACCATGTTAGGCCGGGAACTAAAAAACGTGCAAATAGTACATAACGAGTTGTGAAGCCTTTCAAGCTCTGGGCGAGTAATTGGAACTTTATCGTCATCAACTGGCTCAACTTTTATCCGAACATGATTCTTTGATTCTTTTGTTTCGTCATCAAAAGTTCGTTTTTTAGTCATGATTTTGCCGTCTTGAAAATCGCAAGGAATAAAATAGAACTGTGTTTGATTTCGGAAAAGAAGTAAAATCCTACACCATTCGGTATAATGATCGTAAATCGACCCAATGTCCACTTTTAATCAAGCAGCAAGTTGTATTGAATGAAATTCTGCTAAATAACGGACTTTAGCAATCGATCTGAGTATGTGTGGGTTGCAGGCTGGAAAAATGAATGCAAATTGTATCTGAGACAAACTGATTAGTGTTAAACGATACTGATTTAGGGTAGAGGCAAAACTCCCATTTGTTTGATACCGTAATGCTCTGCTATAGATTGAGATTCGTATAAACAATAAATGGATGTTCTATGGCAGCAAATCCATCACTGTTTGATTTAAATTCGAGATGGTCCATTTCGTTTTTAGAAAGCCAAATGTATCTGTGATCACTCAGAAACAACTTAAATCACCCACCACGAAATTAGACATCGTTGAAGCCCACAAATTATCAGTTCAATCTCAAGCTGAACATCTCGTTTTAAAATCGATGGATGCAACGAAGTTTGACTGTGTAAATAGAGTTGGCTTTATGTAAATATCGGTCATCATTGACTACGTAAATCCATATTCATTCACCTTCCACCTTTTATGCTTTTGGATGATTACTCATCTCGCGAACCATGATACAGTAAAGGCTCCGTATCTTGGATAGGCATGACCTCGAAATTATTGAAAAGCAGAGAGCCGGATTCACATTCTATAAAACAAACAAATTACAAGATAGACTGGAAACAACATAACAGTGTAAAAAGGATGAAAAGAAATACACATAAAACCGATTGCAACTTTTTAAACAAATTGAACTGAAGGAGCATGGCCTCACGGCCCCTATATGAACAAGAAAGAAAGATCACTGTAACACTAACCAATTCGCTAGCAGGAATTTTATCTGGCAATGGGGTTCAGCCTCAAAATGAATTTGTTGACTCCGACGGGAACAGGTCTTACAAGAAGTGAGTCCAGTTTTTGATCATGCTCAAGTGATGTAGAAGATCCTACATAAGTTAGCTTCTATTCAAGATCCTCCTCGAGTGGTACGAGACACTCAAACGTGATTTTAAATCTGTAATGCTCATTGAACCCAGCTGGGTTGTCCAACACATTCACATTAATTAACGAAACGATTGACATTGCTGAAAGTTTTCTAACCCTTTGGCTCTTTCCAAAATCCCTCCGAATGAGAATACAAAACGAAATAAAGAGAGAGGAATACGAAAAAAATGAAAAAGAATAATCTTATTAGAAAATTGGGATGAGTTGTTGTGATAACTTCTTATAAAGCCCATACAAGAAAAAGATCAATCAGTAAATGCGTTTGTTTACACTTTAAGGGTACACACGCTCGCTAAGACGCGTGCCTTGATAGGAAACTATTTTGTGCACAATTGCAATGTCATTCATAATTCTGATCAAGTTTTGAAGCACACATTCCTGTTAATTACAATTAAATATTGCACCTAGCGTTCTCCTTTGAAGTTTTTTCAAGCAGTTACTCTTTGAATCGGATTTATACTATTATGGATTTTGTAGTGTTTAATCTGATAATTGATTATTATGCAGATCCCAGTATCAGCACTGTTGACTGTAAACCAATGAAGACCTGGAACTTGTATCTACATGTATATACATGCCAAGTCAGACAAACAAAGTACCATGTATTAAGGCTCAATTTAGAGAAGGTATGGTGATCATCAAAAATCGAAAGGGTTCAAGTTGATAACGGCACACATCAGTCTATTACACTGTCGTGAATACAGCACAATAAACGCTATATCCAGATTTGCCCCTTTCAACGCCATCGTTTATCGTGCGTATCACAACTATACCTTTCATAATTTCAAAACGAAAACTGCTCATACATGATTTCAGTAGAAGCGTTTCTTTAAAGCCAATCATCGTTTATGAAGGCATAGTTATCTTTAACCAACTCGTACAATACACTAATCCTGATATCTTTAAACAATAAGTCACAAATAAACAATTTATTGATTTGTACTTCATTGAGGTTTTCGTGAAATTTAATTAAAAAAAATCATCTGAAAAAAACACAGTTGATCGAACTTTGTCCATGATACAATACCGTGACATTTCTTTAGTTTCAAAAGAAAAATACAATAATATCATGATGATTATACCAAATCTGCAGATTTTAGAACTAAACAAAAAATACTCATGGATTGATTATTCATTAATTTATTTTTGAGTCTTGCCGGCTCCTTTCTGCCCTTTGTCAACAGTTCCCAATATTTGTGTTATTGTGAACTTGGAGTACATGATCTGGCACATGGTTTTTAGATATCAGTGATTGTGAAATCAGCTTTGCACAATTACATCTAGAATCCATCACTCAGCTGCATTTCTTCCTCCCAGGCAGTGTCTTGTTTTGGTTGTTTCCTGTCGACGTCAAAACTTTCCCCTTCCTCAAAATTATCTTTCGGTGTGAACTTTAACCTTGAGCCATCGGAATTATCCTCTGCATCCACATTACCAACAAGTTGATCGTAAATACTAGTCCTATTTGCAGAATTGTTAATATCTTGTTCATCAATAACAGCTTCATTTTTATTTCTTGATTCATTAGAATCATAACCATCACCAGTAAATTCTTTTTCATTTTTTTTTATATTATTGTTGTCATTTTGTTTAGTAGCACTAGTAGCACCCTTGACATTTTTTTGTTTCTCAAGCCGCTCATCTGTTCCTTTACTTTCCTCTTTTTTCAGGATTTCTAGTAGTCGAGATTTTATGAGAGTTTTTTCTTTCAGACCTTCCATTAGCGATTCGGATTCTTTGGTGAGATCTGTAATGTCCAAATCGCCGAGACGTTTCGTAAATAGTTTGTCTATGGCCATCCATACAACCGGCTCTGGAATTTGAAATAGAATCAGTTTGAGTGTCGCCGCCATCTCTGCTACAGGGTCATGCTCCGATTCGGCGTCGTAGTCTATTTGTTGATCGTCGTCTGATTTTGAAAATACACCATCAATCTTTTTGTTGTCGTGTGTAGCCATCAGGTACATGGCTGCAACTAATGCGTTAATGACTTTTGTTGTCCAGTCGGGAACTTTGATTTCTGCCGTACCTCTTCCCTGATTCAAGTGCACAGGTGCCCCAGGCTCTACAACCTTCTGCAAGACATCTATCACCCACTTGATTTCCCAGGACTGTTTGCTCTCAATATAGTTTTCTCTGTCCTGTCGCGTACCCACGGCTGATTCGTTACACCACATTTTCAAAAACGAATCAAAATCAATCACAGGTTCGGGATCTACTACAGAGAGCACATTTAGAGTTAAAAACTTGGAGCCGCTGTCAATATAATCTGCCAAGTTCCCCAGTGTCCACCGCGGCTCTGCCGTAGGAAGAGGGTCGTCCAGATCAAGCCATACCTCAATCAAGCCTTCGGCATGCCTCAGCTGCGAATTTGTAAAATCGTCGCACCTGCGAAACACCTTGGGCCCCATTGGTGCGGCGGACATGGCTGTGGGCGCTTCGATTTGTTGGAACAACGCCCAGCCCTTAGTTTGAATCTTAACGTACCCTTTTTTTCTGTTGAATTTGACGGTATCTAAACCTTCCTGTACAGGTATCACCATGCGGCGAGTACCTCTACTCATTGACACCGAGACCCGGTCGGGTTCGGCCAAGGCACGCTCCCGCAACGATGCGTGAGGGTTCATATTAACCGGTGCGGGAGGATCATTAATGCTTTTGAAGTATAGTCTGAGTCTCGAATCTCTAATTGCTCCGCTGCGCTGTGGTGGCTGAGGCTCTTCAATGATTTCAAAGTCACCAATTTTTACTCTGCAAATTCTAAATTCGCTATACATCCGCGTATGCCCACTGTTGTTACGATTCATATTGTTGTTCATGTTCAGATTGTGATTGTTGTTTGGTGCCCATGAATGCGGATGCATTGTTGAAGAGTTGTTGGTATGCATTGGTCGCATATACATGGCTCCCCCATTACCTCCTGGCCCTCCGTACCTTTCTTGTGGTGGCATGGGTGGTGGTGGACCCGGATTGTACCCATAAGGCCCAGTATCTGTACGGGGACGTTTGTAAGACGGCGCACCGTCCATCTCGTAAGGTTCTGGGTAATATCGCGGCGGAATGGGCGAGAGATTTGATGGCATAGGACGACCAGAGTTGTTTAGAGGAGGGCCTGGCGCTCGATATCCAGGCTGTGGGGGTGGTCTACCCCCATTACTGGGCGGGCCACGACGGCTACCATAACCGCGATTATAGCCGTTGCTAGTATTGTTGTGATTGTTGTTCCGGTATGACATGAAGAGTTGGATCTGATTTATGAAAGAGAAGTGAAAAAAAAGGAAGGAAAGAAAAAATCGATAAATCAAAAAGTGGAAAAAGGTAACAGAATTGTTCGGGTGCTAATGTTACTGTTCGCAATTTTTAGTTCTGGTGTGGAGGAGGTTTTTTTTTCTTTTGGATTTTTTTAAGTTCCATTTTTTTTTTAAATTTTCCTGAATATTTAAGAAAAAAACCGTTCATTACTAACAATTTACATACATTTTTACGTTTCATAAGCCGACGGGGAACTACTGAGAACCCGGGACAATCGTTCGTATACACATACTGACTTGTTCAGATCGCATTGCGTTTAATATGTCTGGGTGATGCTAAATAGATTTTTAACGAAAAGCAAATCTGCGTGTTCTTAGATAGCGATCGAGTAGGGTTGACCAAGGAGGTCGAGTTTATTGATAAAACACTGTATGAAGCGTATAACTCGGGCCACAAAGATTGCAAGTTAGCAAATTTGCAATATCAGAAGCCAAATTGTCTGTGGATCAGGCTTGAGATTAGGCTGAACATGTACAACTGTATTGGCTGTCAGAAACCAAATTTATGGCAATCAGCGCGTTTCTCATTGAAACTACATCTAGTGAAATCCGTCTTTGGATGAGGCTTTGGGTACTGTATGATACTGCCAATACACTTGTCGCAATGTATACGAGTGCGTACTCTAAATGTACTATGATTGAAAGTTTTTCCATAACCGGGGCGTGAATACACGAATAGTAATTGACGTGGATATATACAGATGCAACACATTGTTTGGAGATCAAACTTTTTTTCAGTAATAAAGTAAATATCATGACCATTACTGCTGTTATTGAATCAGTACAAATCCCGTTAAAACAATAAAAATGGATGAACAGTGTAATCTTAAGCTGCAGCTGCAAGTAATTCCAGTACATATGTAATCAATAATATGTTATGAATGTTTTCAAGAAAATCACTTCTATCAATTTGGACTTTAACATCGACAACCACAACAGTACTTTGCGTTTCCTCTTGTTGTTGTTTCTGATAGAGTATCTAGAAGTTGACGTCTAAGCAGCGCAATACACATCTCTAACAGTAATTGAAAGAGAGAATATAGTCATTGAAATCACGTCACTTAATACTCATGTACAAATATCTTTTTGTGTTTGTTTTTAGCTTACTTCCTTTTTTGAAACGAGTCTTGTTGACCCAAACATGTACATATCAGTCGAATTCGTGGATGTGATCAAGTTTGTAGCTTTTATCGTAGTCTTTGACAACTTTTCAATCAGTAAATAGTTTTATATTTTTTCTTTTCGAAAGTGTTTTGAATTGGTCATTATAGAAATGAAGCTGTAATGTGCATGGTTTGTGTTGATTTCAAGTTTTTAAAGCCAAATCCAATACTGTCATGTGTAAGTTTTTGCACGCTAATTATAAGGATTGTCGAAATAAAAGTTACACAAGTTTTCTAATAGATTTCCATGAGGATCAATAAATTGAGCGTGCAAAACTTGCACTATACCGTGATGCAATGAGAAACGACCCATAACTCAACACTGTTTAAGTATTTGAGAAACCTGTCCGTCTGATCAAATGATTATTTCCTCAATCATGAATGAGACTTCTTACTTCCAGACAAGATACGGAACACTCGGAATCCCTTTAAAACGTTTTACACTAAGGAAAGTGCCCACGCTACAACACTAAAACCGGAACAAAACATATTTTAATGCACCTTCCTCAGATCGAAGCGTTTACACATTGCAATCTCCAATCTTTGATGATTTCAAATACGTTATCATGTAGATCTAGAATTGTAGCATTTTCAACTCCAGTAACCTAAACAATGATACGCCGCTTTCTATCAATACAATTCATCTGCACACTCAACTCGAATTCAGTAATAAATGAACATAAGTTCAGCGAAACAACCTGAAAGAGAACAAGTCTTTCAAACTAAATAAGTAGAGATATTCAACAGTCTTTCAATTCCTAATAATGAAATACACAGTTTTATACTATAGAAAAAACCAAGCGAGTTACCTATTGTACTCATAAAAATAATAAAATAAATAGAAATATAGATGAAAGAGAGATATGCAATTCTGTCAAACATGCTTCATTTGTAACTGCAGATTAGATGAATCGTCAACAACAGCAATTGCTTTTGACATGCATTCGTTTTTGGTGAGCTGGGTTTTGTTTAATTTTGGTTTATGATAATATTGAGCGCTCTGAGGTTTTTGATGTTCATCTCAAATTTTGATTATTTTGTTCAGTTGACTTTCCTGTGAAATTCTTTTTTGTACATTTTGCAAGTTTTTTGTTTTCAAGAGTTTTCATTTTATTCATTTTTTATTCATTTGATTTTTTGTTCCCCGTTTAGATATTATACTTTTGTTAGTTGAATGACAAGCTATGCCGACAAATCACTGCTGCTTTCGTCGGCATTAAAAGAATGCCAATTGGCTTTGGCCCATTGACGAGCAATAAGCGAAGCTTTGAAATACTTTTTGCTGGCATACTTTTTAAATAATGCTTCATGCTCAACAGGACTGGCCAAGTAATTGACTAATATGCGAGCAACGGGAACAATGTCAGACAAATGGTAATCGCCCGAGTAATGCACCAAGTTGGCGTCCCATTCTTCACGTCCCAAAATCAACCGCGCAATGTATATGGAGACTGCCGCCATCTTTGATGGTGTATACCGAAGCAGCTCATGCTCTACAACAGAAATTTCTAAAAAGTACTTGCCAAACGACCGAGATTGAAGGTCGTACTCGTCGGCTTTTGAAAGGCGCCGCAAGAAGTTAAGAGGATTAGGATACGACAGCTCAAAATCCAACACTTGCAAAATGAACTTTTCAGCACTCAGAATGTCACTTTCGTCAAAGTTTCCACCCGTAAAGTAAACAAAGTGTGTCAACACCGGTGGGAAAACCTCTTCATACTTTGCAGCAAGCAAAAGCGAAGTGATTCCTACAAGCTGGATTTTGTCGAGATTAACAATACGAAGTGTCATGAACCTGTCAACAATATTACCGGCCAAGAAAAGGGTTTCTGGAAGTAATCGAAGCTTACTGTGGACATCAACCAACCAATCCATCAAAAGTCCACGTTGAGACCATTCCAACTCGTTCTGGTCTAGAATGTAATCAGGATTGGGCATGTACTTTTTCTCCAGGTCGTAGAGGTAGTCAAATATGTCATCTGCATATTCAGCAACCATCAGAGGATCCCCTTCATCATCGGCATCTAAATCATCCCATGGCTGGGTACGAGCTTTTTTCTTTACTCTAGATATTTCCATGTTTTCCTTATCATCTTTGAGGCTGATCTGATCAGCATTTCTCTTCAAAGATTTGTGTTTTTGGGACGCCACGGCAGAACTGCTCTTAGTTGCTTGTATGACCGGGGGTTGCGGATGATTGTTTATTTTGGCCAAAGGCGGTCGTTCCAACTCGTAAGTCTTCTCATCTTTCACAGAAGAGCCATTTTTTGATTTTGCGCGTAAACTGATAATGTCTTTACTTTCATGCGGCAAATCTTGTCCAACTTTCAGATCTCTAAGGGGTCGAGCAGTCACTGTTTTCTTCTTGATTGGCGCTATATATGTTCGTTTTGCCGGTTGTGCTGCTGTTTGGGCAATTGGTTGTTGTGCGGGCAAGGCGACCGGTTTCGGCTTTTCCACCAAGGACGCCGTGATGGCCTGTTTTCCCACTGCTGCTGTGTTGGCTTTTTGCACATTACTCAGATCTTCAAGGGCAGCACGCTTACGCGTCAAGAGACGAGCGACGGTGCCATTGCCGCTTCTGCGTGGAAGTCTGTTTGTGTCGGAGTTGTTGAGAGCCATTTTGCGTGTACGGGAATCTTCTCGCTGTAGAAATGTATACAAGTTAGAGATTGTTGCAGTCACGGAGATATAGATGCTTATTCAAAAGACGTACTTGCAAAGAGCTCATGCAATAAGGGGAGCTTTAGCAAGTGAGCCAAGTCTGAAGAAGGAAAAGGAGGAGATGGTGGTGGTGGTGGTGACGATGAGGGTTGTGGTAGTTAGGAATACAGTGATTCTATTTACTGTTTGAGTAAACAACACAGGGCAAATACTCGAAAGTATGAAAAGATGGAGGATGAACAGCAGAAAGAGACTGAGAATTCCGCGATCAGATCGATGAAGGGATTTGTGGTGACGACGGAGAGACAGACGGATTGTCGCAAAAACTGAATGGAGGAAAAGAAAAACGATTTAGTAGGTAGAGGTGATAGTCACTATGACGAAACGAGCGTTGGTCCTTTTTTTTTTTTTTTTTTTTTTTTTTTTTTTTTTTTTATTTGGCACCAGCCGCAACGCATAAACAAAGTCACAACACACGTTAAACACAACCACAAATACACGCTAAACACGCCAAACAACTGCGGTTTCAGGGAGCAAATATGTATACATACAAGTTCAAAATGTAATTGGCCACAATTATGGCAGTTCATAAAGACCTACAAAAGCTCAAGTGGATACAATGGATTTTGGGCGGGCTTTTTTGCTTGGAATCGAAGTACAAAAGGTATTTCAAACTCTACTTGTTCGGAATCACAGAAGTTTAAGTAAAGTAAATAGATTTGTGAACGAGTGGAATTAAAAGAGAAAGAAAAGTTTCAGCTAGCGACAGCTTGTCCCGCATTGTTGACTGACTGACTGATGATTATCAATGCTGAGGGCTTGCAATAAGGGCTACGATGAATTTGCATTGGCCGTTGACTAAAGACTACGTCAAACGCATGCGCCAGAGAAGAAAAGACTAGGAGAGCGATCAAGAATTGTGCCGTTAGGACAAAATGGGTGAGCAGAAGAAGGAAGTGGTTGTCACAAAGCCGGGGATTGCGCAGAATATGCCCGTTATCAACACAAACGCATCATATCAATGATAACATCAAAACGAAATCTGGAAACTGTTCTAATAGGCAATGTAAGAGCACAACCTCAACTACGGAGAGGGCACCTATTTATCTTACGAGGCACTGATGAAAAAAAATTCATGAATTTTAGATATGTGTGAAGGTATAAGAATTGAACAAATAACAGTTTCAAGACTTCAAATAAATATAGGAAATGCAGGGTAAAGGCAAGCCAAGAATTTTATACTGAACCCAATAAAACTAGTGATAAAAATACCAATTAAATGAAAAATCAAAGGGAAGGACGGCGGAGGGGTGTCGTATTGTTTTCCAACAAATCGTCTTCTGCTCCGGTCATTTCCACATCGCGATCTTCTTGTTCCGCAGTGGTAGCATCTGGCTGGGCTGCTGCGTCGCCGGTGGTTTGACGGTGCATGGCTCGAGGCAAATGACGCAACAGGTCTGGAGGTGGCCTGAATTCCCGGCGAGGTCCAATAGGATACTGTTGCGACTCGTCCCAAGTCAATCGAATGTTTTGAGGATGCGCTACTGTTTGACCCTGCGTAAGTCCGTTGAGCTGTGCATGCAATTGCTCATGAGTCTGTGCTTGGGCATGAGCACGAGCAAGCGCTAAAGCATGAGCTTCAGCATGGCCGGGAGGTACGTTGTTATTTTGTGCTTGCAGTTGCGCTTGCAGATGCGCATGATACTGTGCGTGGACGTTGTTGTTATGTACGTAGGCCTGCATCAGGAGCCGATGTTGATCTTCTTGCAAAGTCTGAAGTCTGTTTGACGGAGGTAGATTTTGCTGTCCCTGAATACCAATTCCGCGGTTCATTTCGTTCGTATTATTATTGTTATTCACCACCATTTGGGCTGGCAACTCAGGCCGGTTGGTAAAGTGAAAATGTTCGTTTGTCGGAGGGTCGTTGAAAAAGTTTATGGTATCACCAAGTGCCGCTTGCAAAGCGTTCAATTGGGTTCCAGCCATAATGGTCTGTGCATGAAGATGATGACGATTCAGCTCTTCAGCACTTAACCGTGGCATAAAATCAGTGGTGTTCCTTCTACCGTTGATATGAAACTGGCTGCTCTGAGACTGGGCCAGTTCGTTTAAAAAATCACGTAGATGTCTCACTCCGGCACCACTATAGACACAAAACATTTGCAGTTGGTGCTGAGTAAACTCGGGAGGAGGCTCTCTGCAAAACCGAATCAAGTCATGTCTCATGAATGCGGGAACCCCGGTGAGGGAAAGATGCGTGAGCCGCTGGCAAGCGTTGACCAAGTTGGTGATTGCAGGAATAGTAATTTCGCGACAGTAAGACAAATGAATTCGTTCAAGAGAAGATTCAGAGCGCTCCCAAAACGCAGAAATACCGTAATCAGTAATGTTTTGACACTTGACTAACCCAACTCTTCTAAGTTTGGGCAATGAGGCAATATCACGTACAGCTTGATCGTGAAGCTGGCCACAGCACGCAACATCGATATACTGGATTCTGCTACAAGCCCGAACTAGCATATTGATACCCATATCTGTGATATTGTTGCAGTGCCCTAGATGAATATAGTGTAAGTTTCGGCCAAGCTTTGCAATATGGGTGAGAGCACGATCTGTGATTAGAAAACACTTTGCTAATCCAATGTTTCTCAGTCGAGGAGCCACTGTGACCAACTTTCCAACCGTTTCGTCCGAGATGAGAGTACAGTTGGAAATATCAATAATTCTCAACTTGTCAAAATTCGAGGTTATAGGCAGTCGGGTGAGTGTCAGATCGGTGATTTCGGGATTTGATGCGATTCTGTACTCACGAAGTTGAGGAAGCAGTGTGAATGCCATGTTTGCAACAGAATCAGTGAGTTCTATACAACCAGTAAGATCCAGTTCTACCAACATAGGGCACTGGGTGACTATGTCACGCAAAGAAGCATCAGTAAGTAAAGGACAGCCGTTGAGCTTGAGTCTTCTCAGGCCTGTACAGACCCTGGCCAACTCTTTGATAGATACATCAGTTATGAGATCACACCCGGAAGCGTATAATCCCTGTAGCTTCGGACAATTTTCGGCCAGTGCATGAATAGTGAGGTCTGAAATATGTTTTAGACCAGTCATGTCGACAGAAAGGATGTTGTGGTTGAATGATAATAGGCGTTGTAACGCAGAATCGCTAATTTTTGTGCAACCCGCTATTGTAAGTCTTTCGAGCTTTTCGCAAGGAAATAGCCGTTCCAAAACTGTGTTGTCAATTAATTCCGGAACGCTTGTCAGATTTATCCGTCTGATAAGCACGCTGTAGTCGACTGTAAGATCTTTTACAGGTGTATCCAGCGTGCGCAAAATATGTTCTATAGTTTGAGGTCCTGCAATGCTGGGCCGGAACCAGAGAGTGTCTACGGTGGCAGAAAACCACATTTTGCACACAAGCAGCGCAGTAAACTGGTGTTCGGTTTCGGGCAGGTAAGAGAAAATGTGAGTAAGTAGCTCGGGAGGAAGTAGTTCCATTGGAGAATATGCTCGAGACGTCATTGGTGGTGGCTGTCGTTTGGGTGTTAATGTGAGTGCGTCAAACGACGGAGATCCAGAAATATTTGAGGTTGGAGAAGACTCGCCACTTGTGCAGGGCGAGGCCTCGAAAGGGGCAGAAATGTTTGCCATTGTCGAAGAAGAAGCGTTTTTGACTGCGTTGTCGGATGCAGTATTTGATGTTGCAGATTGCGGGTTTGGCGTTGGCGTTGTTGAAGATGTTGGTATTGGCAGTGAAGAAGTACAGTCTCCTTGGCTTTTTAATTCACGGGCCATTTTTTTGTGATGAGGGTAAATGCAGCGAAATGATATGAGCCAAATAACGGAGAGGAGGAGAGGCAGCACAAATTGATGAGAACTCACTGTTAGATATGTTGGAGGGCAGAAAAGGGCGATGCGGGCGAGTAGTTGTATCGAGGGTTGGGGGATGGTGTATATAGTCGGGGTCTGACTGAGGTGTTGCAGGAAATAAAATGGAGACGATGAATATGGCTGAAATGACAACTATGATCAAAGCCAGAAAAGGTATAGAGTTCGGTATGCTAAATGAAAAGAAAAGGGTATCTGGAGATTGCAGTGAAGAACAGATGGGATTGCTTGCAGGGCTGAGAATGCTGCTGTTTGTCTGGTATGCGCAAGTGGTTGGCAACAATCACAACAGAAAACTTATAAAGGTTTGTAACGTATTCACCAGAAAGAACAATTTTGATTCCAAGCAGGGTCTTCTAATGCTGGTTGCAGTTTTGATGAAAGCGTGAGTATTAAATTTAGGTCAAAAAAAAAAAAATCAGGAAAAAATAGAAACGGACTGGCGATGTAGCAGAAGACGGCAAACGGTGCGACTTCTGATCAAGAATCCAAATCGAGAATCAGTGGCCTAATCTAGATGGCGGCGACAACGGTGTTCTGGGGAGCGTGATGACGAATGATGTAGGAGAGAGAACAGGTTTTGGAAAGGAATGCGAAGGTTTGAAAGAGAAAGAAGAAGAAATGAAGCCAGGGTAAGACAAGAAGAGAAAAAAAAATAGAAATTATTATTATGTAATGATTCGCAAAAAAGCTAAAGTGGCCATCCAGTATGTACGCCCAACGGTGGGTGGAAATACGGTGGACTGCTCTGGCGGCGGGTCCTTCGGGTGGAGTGTAGTCTTTAAACAGCCACAGGAGTCAAACCGTTTGCACCGATTTGCAAACGGGCCACAAAGTCTACGGAACTCAAAGACACGATTGAAAAAAAGCGGTTCCAACAGCGGGTCCCTGTCCTTTGAGGTGCGGCACCGACAGAGAATACTACCAAGAAGGTTCGGTGCTGATGTCTCGGGCAAATTGTGTAGTTATTTGAGCTTAGGTTAGTCAGTTCTCTTTCATACACTGCCAGAAGCAAACAGAGTTAGAGACATTTCCAAGTCCAATCGACACCGACAGTAAGGAGTGTCCACGTCTTTTTGTCTTCGGTCACCCCTGCGGCCCGAAATGGCGATCCTGTGTTGCGTGCTTCAAAAAGCCCACTATTCAGAGTTTCAGACGCTCCTTCGCTTAGACATAATGAGTCTTTGGGACTGAAGCTCTGCAATCGCCATGAAAACTCGCTTCATTTGAACTCGGCAGTCACCTCCTTTTAAAATTAAACCGCTCTGACTCCTACCTCCTTGATAGGACCTTGTATCGCGTGTTCTTCATAATCGTGAGTTTTGCGACATTGCCATACATTTTGTTATATCGTGTTTGTCTTGAACTACTTCAGCATTTGCCGCACATCAATGTTGATTCGCTTCTCTCTTATCCAGTCTCTGTAAGAGCTGTTCACCAGCTCAATCGGCTTCTTTGGAGCAGTCCCACTCCACATCCTCCCCACTCCGTGGTACACGGTTCTCGACGGTCCACCCGTCATCATCGCGTCCTCCGACCGCAGCCTGACCTGTGCTGGCGGCGACACTCTGTCGCTTCCCTTATACCATACCTTTCGGCCCCCACGTAAAAGACCGCATCACAGCCAACAAACATAGATACCAGATCAGCTCGTGACTCCTTAGCAACGTCACAATGCGGCGATAGCGTATACTTGCAGCAGTGAAAGTGTATGCTACGGCAGCATCAGGACACACTGTAAACTGCGGGTCCCCAAACAGCTTTTTGATCTTGCGTGGAAATTTTGGAAGTCCCTCTTCATCGCGTGTGTAAATATTAAATACTCCTTGGTGGTCCAATTGTACAGCCCACCCATTGTGATCCAGCACTGCTTCTGCGCTCTTATTGCAGCTTTGTCCGGCACTGGATAGACACTTGGGTGTCATGGACTATAAACCAGATCATATATATCGACACTATTACCACAATCTACAAATAGCTCTGGAAACACAGAATGCAGATTTTGGTGATGTGAATTTGATGTATGACAATGATCTCCATTTAGCCTCGAGCTCGCAACATTCACCAGCTCGGCTTACACCTCTACAGGAGAGAACCCTGGAATATTTTTGATTCCCGGTAGTTTTCTTTCGCTCACCACTGTTGCTTTAGGACTATCCACCAGCTGTCTTCTTTCCCGTTTTTCTAAAGACTCTTTAAGAACTTGAAATCTTGTCATAACGTCATAGTTCACGTTGAGGCTTACAAGATGTTAATTCCGCTTCACTTCTAGTGTGTATAGGCCCTATATGTTTCTGGGTATGATGAGGCCTTGCGAGTTCAAAATGTCGGAACAAGAACTAGAATGTGCTAAATTTTTGTTTTTTTTATACACAAGCTTGAAAAGATTCACGTCAGTTGTTGATGGCATTGCACGATATCGATCAGAACGATAGCCAATTTTGGCCTTCAACGAGACTAAAAATTATTTAAAAATACGCTTATGTGTAGAATTGTTGATCATACGAGCGGTGTGCGGCTGTGCTTTAGATATTATTGACATTATTACAAGTTTACAGTTTGACAAAAAAGTAAAAATTGGTGGGTCAAAGTCGATCTGCATCCAAAGACAGAAGGTGGAATTGTACAATTGTTAATTGGATCTTAAAGATTTTTGAGTGGTACTTCAATAACCATTGAAGCTTCAAAGAGTCTGATTAAAAGCCAATTTCTGCTCGCAAAAATTAACCCACAATTAATTTTGAAACAAGCAATTGAAATGAAAATCCATTGGCATTACAGAGACATGTTCTCCATTTTTTAAATGGCGAGCTGGCTAAAAACAGAGTCGTAGCTTAAATACTACAATATCTGCCAATGCGAAAACCCGACAAAGCATGTAGGTACATGAGTTTAATTGTCCAAACTTGCATTCGGTCCTCTCAGGTGTTGAGAATTTGTTTGGGCACCACACAGAAAAATTATCATTTAAGGCAACTCTTGACGTTGTATTTCAAGCAACACTGTAAGCGTTCTATTTCATAAGCGACTGAAAGCTCTGGTGGAAGGCATACCTTTAGATAATTCAGATTTGGCCAAAGCGCGTTTATTAATATCATCAAATCTGACTGACATTGCAATAAGCAAACACCACTGAAACTTTGTTGCATTAAATCTATTAAAATATTCAATTCAAATAGTCTATCTACAAGAGCTTTCAAACTAATTTTTCCACCTGCATCCAACTAGCATAATAAAAACCCAGAATAGCTGTAGAAAATGTACGGATCTTATCAAAATTGTTGTTGCTTAGTAGATCGTTCACCATTCACACTGGATCATTTCATTCAGATAATTACATTCCGTTACACCATGACTTTGATAATTTGGATGACATTTTAACTTGTAAATGTTCCAACTTAAAACTTCATAGTAATAGCAAAATATTACTTAAAAGTATTAAATCGGCCTGATAATAACAAAAAATCAACGAAAAAAGGTTAAATGCAGAATTTTTATTCAAAAACAGTTGAGATTATCAGATTAGAATGTGTTGTGATTTCGTACAGTATTCTAATATCACAAAGTGATAGTGTAAACTGCATATTATCTCTATGCATAAGGGTTATACACACTATGTCATACCATCAAATATAATATCTTTAATATTACATGAAACAGACAAAACACAAGATATCTGATATATTTGCTTGTTTAATGTTGTATGTTGTTGGTTATGATGATAATCTGTTTATTGCTCGCATATTTGGAACCATACACACTAATCTTCAAATGAAATATCTATATAATATGAAATCTATATAGCAATGCAAGTTCCATTTATTCACGTATTCTATGAATATTGACGTAGTAACAACCTGCGAAAAGCGTTTGAGTTTTTTGCAGTGTTTGATAACACCAAATTTTTTATGGTTGTAACCATTTGCAGAGAGATCTGGGTGACAAATGACTGGTAATCAAACCCAATTTGTGATAAATGATGAAACCTTTACTATTATCTAATTTTTTAGTATAGCTAATGTCAATTTGAAAGATATATTGACTTCAGTGATTTGCAAATGATTTCCATAATCGGAATTTGTAGCTCGACTTGAAGACCACACCGATCAGCCGTCCCTTTGCACATAGTTACGACTATGAAGAATTTGGCGCCATCGAACACTGAAAACCTAAAACGCTTCCTGCGGGATGTTACTTCGTCAATCTTCTATGAGATAAGCAAATGAATTAAATGTCTTCTGTTATGTCTGTTTTATATATAGGTATTTTATTTAAAGGTATATTGTGTATAATCCCGAGACATAGGGACAATAAACAGATTATCATCATCACCGATCAGCCGTGCAACTATTCTGTTTTCAAACCTAGTAGATGTGTGCTTAAAACGTGCCCAGTATGATACATAATTTGCGCTTTTTCATGACTTAATAAAAAAAACAAAAAAAGCTTGGAGAAGTTGAGCAAATGATGACAACTACTAGACGAAAGTTTTAATAGCCGAAAGTTCATTAATCGAAATTTGGATATGATCATAGAAGACAGTACATGTATTTGGAAGACTGGTCCTAAATCTTATGTCACATGTTCCTGCGCTTTATTTTGAGATTTTACGTTACATAGTGGATGATGATATGATTATAGTCTTGTACTTTCAGCAAACACATTCCCTAAGTTCAAAGTAAAAATCTTAAACATATTGTTCAAAAAGAATGACACTGCACCACGGAGTTGTGATAATGGTGTTAACAAATTCAGCCACAGGTGCAATATCTTCACTTAAGTCAAGAACAAACGTGCAGCTGAGCTCAGAGGAATTGTGAGGATAGTATTTGGCTTCATAACCGTGTGCTAAGGAATTCGATGAATACCAGTCAATTGTTTTTTACAGAACCATATTGACATTCAACGTGTTGACAATAGTATTCAAAATTCAGGTCATGATAATCACAACTATCTTTGTAACGGGATCTTGGCTGAGTAGTTCCTACTAAAAGTACGCTTTTAAATTAGAAAAAATACGATTGATCCACGGATTAATTCTTCTGATAATAGGTGTAATCGTTTGCAAAAATTCCAATAAATCATTTCGGCCACTCCACTCTGATACTTTGCATTCCAGATATAATTTGGTAGTTTCATTGGCACTTTTGTTATATTGAGGACTGTTGAAAGATGTAACCATGGAGTGTCAAATTGTTAGTTATAGATCATTGACACTATGCATTTTTGAACAAAAAATTTAAACAAAAAAAAAACTAACATAATAGAGACATCAATGGAATTTTAAGTATTATTACACATTCAGCATAATACTCAATCAAGTTAATCGAACTGCTAGCAATAACCATGATGTTTTGATTCACAGGCTGTGATAACTAACAAAGCAACAGCTTGCGGAAAATAGATTAATACTTGTGGTAGTTGCTTTGCTGGCAGACAGAATTTTTACCAAGATCTCACTTGTCAGAGTATTCCAATAATTGTGCACAGTCATTTAGATTGTAAACTAGTCTTTAATGGCAAATATTTTCTTGAGTACACAAAATGTACACCCTCATCAGCCTAAACTCCCCTGATCGCTTTGCTCTTAGATGTTTCAATTTCAACTCTTCAAGTGTTGCAAAAGACCGCAAAAGTTGCATCAAACTAAATTTTGCTTCAAAACTGGCAATTGAGCTATAAACATCACAGTTTTATTTCGAAAAAAATGGCATAATTGCCTAAAGACATCTGCTTTTCTGAGACGTCAAATAAACACACCAGTCTGAACAAACCACCGAAGATGTAGAATCATGTAAAAAATGCTTCAGATTAGTTGTAGAGTTTCAATCTTTGCCATACTTGAAAAACATCCAAAAATTAGTAGAAAAAAATTATTTTTTCGATGTTTCCATACAAAATTTTGCTTTCAATTTAGACTTGAATAACTGTACATTCCATACAACCCAATAAACGATTCTAAACATTTCAAACTTTTACACTCACAGTTTTGTTTGCTAAAAATCTCATCCCCACTCCTGTTTCCTCTTCTCCTTGTCAATTCCGCCTCCCGTGTTCGACTTTTACTTTCCCTCATTGAATTCGTGCTATATTCAAACGTGTTGCCCATTCATAAACTTACGCTATTGTGGATATGCGGCTAAACACAGCCCTCTGGGTGCGAACCTCTCATAAACTCTAGTTCCAAAAGTGCTGGCAATTGTATGATTCTTGAGCTGAGATGGACAATGCAATAGAGACGAATCATAAAATGTGTATGTCTAATGTTTGTTGTGTAGGGGTGAGCATCGAAAACAAGTGGCAAAATCAATCAGGTGACGTTTTTAGTTTTTCAGTGGGAGTAACTGTGCAATTTTGGCCAATAGTGACGAGTTATTTTTCCCATAGTATATTTTGCTATTAAATTAAGCTTGATTCAGGAAAAAAAAGTTTAATTTTCCGTATTCCGAAAATTTGACAGGGGAAATTTTGTTGCGAGTCTAGGCTTCCATCGTAATTGCATTAATTGTTACAGAAATTCTGCAGTTCTAGATTCTTGAATTACCAAGCAGTATTTTATTTGTCTGGGAACAAGGTTGGATAATGATCAAAAATAGAAGCTGAAATTAATTGGACTAGATAAGTCTATTCGGCATTATTGAGTGTTCCATGCAGTAAGATAGGGAATACAGCAAGTTACACGTATTACTGCCACAACATTCTTTCTAGTAGGACATGTGTATCATACAATACACTTTCCAAGCTCGTTTTGATTATTTCAATGGAGCAGTTAAATCGTAAACAACACGCTTTCTTACTTGCTATTCAACAATACCTAATATGATGTTCCAGTTTTGACACAAAAAAGTTTGTCTGATCGTATCAGAGAAATTTTCATACAGCTTCTTGACCATTTAACAGATCACCAAACCACAAAAAATGCATGTTTTTTCACGTTTTACAATTTGCCAGTTCATTTTCGTCCAATCACAATTTTTGATTGTACCCCTCAAAGAAAAAACTCATTTCAAAAATCAATCATAACATTATTCTACATCAGCATATACATACACTAAAAAAACATAAAACGGGGATTCCCCAAAAGCAAAACTATATTTTTATTGTTCCATTTAGGACTTTTGGTCATTCATGACATGGGTGGAAGCCACAACATCACTTGACTCGACTCCCGCAATAACCTCACTGGAAATGCCCACTGGGCCCTTGAAATTCTTGTACCCGTAAATGGCATACCAAATCGCCGAAATAGAGAAGAATCCCATGAACACGACGGAGGCGTAGTTCATGGATTGAGGGGTTACGGGGACGGCTATAGGCATGCAGAACAATACGACTGCGAAACAAATCCAAACTGTCGTAACACCGTTGATGAAGTAGCCAAATTTACCTAGACTGTAGGGTGCGTTGAGAACGTGGCGACGCTTGGAGAGCAAAGAAATGAAAATGGGAAGTGCGTAAGATGCGGAAAGACAGATCGTAGCAACTCCAGTGAACGCGTTGAACGCAGCTGTAGAACCAAAGAAGATGAGACCCAGTAAGCAACAAACGGCTGAGGAGAGAAGGAGTCCATTGATGGGAAGACCCAAACGAGTATTTACACGAGCCCAAATCGTTGATCCGGGAATAGCCCCGTCACGAGCAAATGCATAGGTGCAACGCGATGCGGCAGTCAACGCGCCGACGCCAGCAAACAACCAGATTCCCAACAGCAAAAACAAAAGGCCAAACCCGCCCGCGGGTGTACCAGTCGCATGCAAGAAAATAGCGCCAATCGGCATACCCGACGGAATTTGCAGCAGTGCTGGAACACTAGGCAGCACAAACAAAATCGGCAAGAGGTACACAATGCCAGTGACCCCTGCAGCAGCAACTGACAAAACCATTCCCTTTGGTACTTCACGCTCGGGGTTTTGGACTTCTTCGCACATGGCAGCAACCATTCCGTACCCAGTGAGAGTGTAAGCAGCTTGTAATAGTCCAACAAAGAAGGCCCAACCTGAGGCCCAACCAGAAGCCGAAGCGTCGTAGTGGGTGAGGGCGTATTTGGCGGAATGACGAATAGGAGTCATCACTGAGAGTACAATGAGAATGATGATGACTGAGGCAGCAGTCCAGTAGACACAGATCGTGTTGATGAGATTGAGGTAACGGGATCCGTAAGCGTTGATGAGCGTGCAAACAAGCATGGTGCACCAGTACATGAGCACAGTTTGCCACGCTGTTGGTGTGAAATCGGGATTCCAGAGATTGATGGCGGAGAGAATTAGCTGTCCGCCTGAGAAGTTGATGGACGTAGTTACAGTCCAGTTGCCCACGAGGGTCAGCCAGCCAGTAACCCATGAGTTAATGGGAGCCCATTTCTTAGATGAAAGCATAGCGCTCCAGTAATAAACACCTCCAGATGTAGGATACACAGAGCAGATCTCAGCAAGTGAAGCGGCGATGCACAAGGAAATAAGAGTGACAATGATCCAGCCCCAGAAAATGGTGACGCATTGGCCGTCGGTGAGCCCAGTAACCATTGTGGTCGACAGACCAAAGGGCGCAGCCATAATGGCGAAACTGAGACCAAGAATTGACATCATCGACAGTTTACGCGGAAGCTCTTGTTTGTAACCAAGCTGAGCTAGTTGATCTGCCTCTTTGCCCTGGCTGACGATTGGATGGATGTGTTTTTCAGGATCCATTTTTGTAAAGTGGTTTAAAAGTTGTTTTCGGTGATTGTGTTGTAGAGAGCGTCGATGTAGAACTGAGAAAACGACTATGAAGATGCGACTGAAAAAGAGAGGAAAATACTAGTATTTTATATTGTTTTGTTTTCTAAAGAAACAAGATTGAAGCGGATGGAACTCATGGGAATACTGTGGTGGGGAGTTGGCGTGTGTTTTCTACCGAATGTAACAAAAAGGGGACTTGGACTTGAGAGGCGCGGGGCCTAATCGATAAGACGATAATCGAGCGGGTTTTATTCTCGGATTGTACCAATGCACAGTACACACCAGAAAATGTTTGCGATTGCATGGTGATGACAGAATACCAGGTAGACAACTTATTTTCGACACAATTCAAAGATGCAGCAGAGTGACTAGTGAGTAGTATGTGAAAACAGTGATTACAAAACGTTTTGTACTTGGCTTTTTTTGGTCTTGAGTAAACTGTAAACACAGATCCGAAAGCGGATTAAAGGCCATTCTCCCGATTACGTAGCGGGATAAAAAACACAAAAACGAACGTGTGGAGGAAAAGTACAGAACTCCATCCAGATTAGTTTTGAGGCAGGTGCAAGCAAGCAGGAATAAAAATCAAGCTAGAATTTTGCTTTTTGATTCAGAAGAAAAGGGAAGGAGGGGTTCCAGAGCGGAGAAACAAAAGCTTGGTAGATAGAACTTGGTCTTGCGATTCAATTGTTCTACAACGAAACATCACCAAACACGAGAGCACGGTTGAAGTGGAGAAAGGTCAGCTATGTGGTGAAGGTGGAGACGGTGATCGTCTCGTGAACGGAACAAGTCTACGCCGAGGAACAGGTGGTGCAGTAACCGCAGTTGGTCTCACTGACATTGAACCCAACTTTGGTGAAATGTATGTAATTGTTTTCATTTCTGAATCTTCCAGTGATGTCGAGTTTCTTTCAAGGAATCAAGTGTGTCATACGAAAATGTTATATTTTAGGCCGTTTTAGAAAGACATTGATCAAGCATAAAAACAAAAAGCCAAGTTTGAAGAGACAGGGTTCAAAGTGGCTGCAATATTTTCAGTAAAACGGTTTAATGGAGATATATTTCAGCGTGTATTTTTTACTGCTTTCGAGGACGTTTTGGCCATTTTCTAGATCTAGTCAGCTTTGAACTCTTAGGCCTAGGCAACTCCCTCTGTTTTATCGGGATCTTATCCCCATACAACAGCCAGGCGCGTCTCAAACGGGTCTGTGAAGTGTTTTCTTCAATTCAAACGTGAAATGCGCGTGTTTTTAATTGCCGCCGGTGAATAGCTTTGTTCCCCGGTGGTACAGTCAGAGGAGTGCGACAATTGGCCCGATCGCGCAGAGTTCACAATATACTCATCTCGGCGGTCCAACTTTAGTAATGGTAATTTTCTAAACTCATTCTTCTGAATCGATTTTCCACCACTCATCGACCACGAATCGTTTACTGTGTTTATCCGGCTATGTCGAGTCCGCTAATCAATGACTATTTCTACCCAATCATCAACGTGTAATCAAAAAAACGCGTTAAGAAACCACTCTATAAGCTCCTTTGTCTTACACGTTTCACGCCTTCGACAGATAACTCAACTGTAGCCAACTACAGGTCCACTTCTGATAACGATTATCGCGATCCATCAGAAAAAAAATAGTACATGGTGATACACACAGAATTGTAACCGATGCATATGGTTATCTCTGACTTGGATCTTTTCAATAGCCGAAGGGTTTTGCCGCTCTTGTCATATCGCAGCCATCGATTGGTGCGAAGGTATCGGGTACATCAAAAAAATACGTATATAAACCTTATAGCATAAGCTTTACGACTCTCTAATCTCTAGACAGTTATCAAAGCGAGCGTTTCCTGTCCAAATAGGCAACTGCATGCGGCATACAATAAAGATTGTGAGTTTCAAGTTGTTCCTATCGAGATCCGACTCATTATTCTCAGTCTTTACATTAGTTCCCATTTGACCTTTCGTGCTGATTGCTGAAATCTTTTTCTGTCAAATCTTTTTTCTTGTTATATTACACTTGCTGGATACATCAGTATCATTGTATCAAAGTTTAGACTGAATCATTTTCACGCTCGAAAAGTTGTATGTACATGTTTCTTACGCAAAAAATTCAAGTCAAGGCACAAAAAAAACTGATGAATCATTAAAAAAAGCCTTTTATAACTCGGTTCAGAAATTTCAATTACTGGTTGTCATTCCGGACCCAAATCATTGATAGGATTCAAATCACCAAGTGCTTTCAAAGGCTTTGCTTGCTTCAAGTCTAATCAAAAGTAGGATTGGTTTCGTATCACTGAAAAGTACAGAAATGCACGCATTGAACAGTTCTTCGTTGTCCAACTTAGATGTCGATGACGTAGATTAGGCCGATTTGAGATTTCGGAAACTCATGTCCGACTAGAAGATAAAATCCATTAGAGAGGTGAAATATCTCAGGGATCCGTTGAAGATTCTCGAAAAACAAGCACAATTTCTAAAGTCCGATAAAACCAGCTCAGCCCTAGAGACTTTCGTTAATTTTGGAAAAATCTGTTCTCATTTTTGAAAAAATTGTGCGCTGAAACTATTTCAATATCACAAGATTTAAACCTTTTACTTTCAATTTTAAAAAAAACCTCCAGATGTTTGTGCAAATGCTAATGAGTGAACTTGACGGCTTTCACATCGAATTTTTGCAAATGTCTGAGATTGATGGAAACTGTTGAATAAGTGTGGTTAGTATTAACGGATCCTATGTGCGACAGCCGGCACGAGGTTCTTGAAAGATATTTGTAGCAAAATGACGAAAAGTTTTTTGGAATACTTTTAGCAGTACTTGTCATATTATGATATTTGAAGATGTCAATGAAATCAATATGTACATCTTTTGGCAAACGTCGAAATACTACTTTTGGTTGTTTTAGCCATCATCACAATAGCACCAAATCAGCACAAGACAAATTCATCTGATGTTTCAGTGAGCTATACTCAGAAGTTTATGCAACAAAACCGTGAGTACACTGTCCATTATTGAGCAATTGCTGTTGCAAAGCCATGCTGCCTGGCTTTTACTCAAACAATCTTAAATGGTCGTGGATGGATAAAATGTATTGCAGAAACTTGTGAATGAGCTGGACTGCGACAATGTAAAAAGAAATAAACGCTTTTGTCAGATCAGCTTGTGTCGACTTTGCCCTTAATTAAACCGAGATTCTACCTACCCTGATTTGCATGTTGAATTTAAAGCAAGCAGAAAAGAATAATCTTTTAGTTGCCTAGGCTAGATGCAGAACACAACTTTTATGGATGGTTTGTTGTAATAGGCAGACATTAAGGCTCAGTTTAAAATGAATTTGGAAAATACAGGAAAGCATGTCAATACTATTAAGGACATATATCCACAACAACGCTTATTATGATTTGAACCTTTTCAAGCTTTTTGCAACGCCCAAAGCTCTTACAAGAAATTCACACTATGTTTAGTCCATATTCAAACCGTTAAATGACTTTCAGAAATCATAGCTCTGGTTTCTCAATTGATAAATGTCCTGGATCGTTTTACGCTTGTTGCATAATCATACTTGGAATATGCTTTACATCATGTTTAGTACTGATTACCAAAAAAGACTTACTTCGGTCAATCCTACCGCGTATTATGAATTTTTCGTAAAGTTTGGGTCTGCACATGCTTTCGTTTGTCAACAAGTATCAAAAGCCAAAGTTTAGCAAGCTATGACACCACACTCACAATTGCGCAATAGTTGTAATTTAATTTCCTAGTGACGTAGTATACTGAGCAAAAAGTATCATGCCAACATCAAACTGCTGAGAGGATAAAACTCGCTGGTGATGAGTGCACGTTGTTGCAAATGATCTGTGCCACGATGGTTTTTGTCCAGCTTAAATATCATGCACTACGGTTGGCTTTGCAAAGTTCATGAAAGGCATTTCCAACTAGACTATACAAATGTGCAGGACCTGAGTATGGCAGTGGCTTTGGGCAGAGACATGTAATGCGCCGACAACGAAAGACCAGCAGTAGTGATGGCACGGAGATGCTGTACTTGGTTTGGGAGGCAGCGGCTGAAATCTACGCAGTGTTGAAAAAGATTTTGCAGGACTTTTAATTTTCATGAGACACTTGCCAATTAAGATTTTATTAACTTGTGAAATGAAATTAATGTACATAGATTTAAAATCATGATTTATTACCAAATTGAACCAAGAAGATGGGTTTGGAACCGCCGTGTGCACCAAAAACGTTGCAAACACGTGCGGCTGTCTGTTCTAAGCAATCCTTGCCCAGGTTCAGGGCAATTCTTATTCTAAGACATCATCGGCGCCAACAGCAGCTCAAGCAAAGAGATGTCGATGTCAAGGCCCAGTCGAGCCTCGGACTCGAATTAGTGATTTGACAGCTCCAAAGATGTCAAATCTAGGCAAACCCGAGTAATCAAATTTTGATACTTTTTTATTTCTGAATTACCCTTTTGTTACAAAACATTCTCATTTCAAGACAAAACCAGGCACCATTCGTTTTCTCGTTTTTGCTGTCCGCGTTCTCTGACCTCTTCTAAAGCTCGTAAACCAAGTATGTAAAATCTCCTAAAACGATTCATTCACAATCAAACACGAGAACTTTGCACTGTTCGGTTTATCTTGAAGAGCACTGTGTGAAACTTTGGTCCTTGATACTCTTTTCTCGGTGATAAATCTCAATCTCCACCGTTAGAATTCAAATTTATTTTTAATTTTGTGTGGTTTTAGGTCTCCCATATCTCTGACGCCCCATCCCCCTTTCTCCTTTTTTTCTGTTGTTATTTTCTTTCTTTCCTTCTTCTCCGTCCCTGACCACAGTATCACCTCGCCTTTTTTTTTTTCACAATGCCTACATTGACTGCTGCCCCTTCTGCTTCGCCTACTCTGGGTCAGATTAGGCCAAAAAATACCACGCCTGTTGATCAGCCCAACAACACTGCTTCAGCATCGTCTTCTGCTCCTTCCGCCACCGCTAAGGTCGCAACATCTACTTCTGCCACCGCGGCCCCCACCATTACCATCACTTCGGCATCGAGTGTCGCAAAACCTTCAATCACTACTGCTACTGCTAATACTGCCTCTTCCACAGCGTCTGGTTCAACCTCGCCAAAATCTAGTTCACGTCATCGACCCCCAATGCTTAATCTTGATAACCCACGCCCAGGCAAACCCAATCCTGCTCCTATCGCTACTCCTACTGCCGCGTTCACGCCCAAAGAAATTGTTCTCAACGATATTGCTGTCCAATGTATCTCGCCGGCTTTGCCCAACTTTGACTCTTCCATTCGTGACGCCATGGCCCGCTCCAAAACTATTCAAGAGCAGCAGCGCATAATCATTGCTCAACGCAGACCCACTTCACCCTCACAACAGAAAACTCCAGCATCATCCACTCCACAATCGCAGCTAGCCAAATCCGCCGCTGCGAAACCAAGCGTTCCAGGTGCTGAGGTTATTGTGTCCGAGTCCGCTGGGGTCATAATCGAGTCTGTGCCGACTCCCACTGAAACAAACGTCAAGATGCCGCCTACACAAAACCTGAAACGCCATCGCCCTTCTGACATTAAAATCTACCCATTCCACAAAGGCCCTTCGATTCAGTCGGCGCCTATTAGAAACGCTCCTTATAGCCCTCATGGCAGCGCTGCTGCACCCCGTATCAGACCCCAAGTGGTATTGAGCCCAATTCCGGCAGGAGGTATGTCGCGTCCTATCCTCACGCCAGCGACCTCATACTACCATCCGGTTGCTCTACCACCTCAATCAACCACTACACCCAGGTACCCGCCACCGCGTCAGTACGTAAGAGAAGTCCCACATAAGCGATACCCGGAGACTGCGCACGATTACAGATACGAGGAGGACGATGAGGAATACGACGATGGTCGGGATCCAGAAGACGCGGCGTTATCTGAGAATGACGAAAGCGATATCGAGGCCCGTGCCATTGCAGAAGAGGATGAAATGAGGTACAAACGACGAAGAGTAAATAACGGTGCCAATGGACACCATGCAAAGGGAAAGTCCGATGCTGATCGAATGAAAAAAGAGAAGTTCTTGAGGATTTGCGGAGAGCTATGGGATTTAATGAAATCTTGATTTATGTGATAGTATGCAGCGAAAAACATAACAAGATCTTGGATATCAAGTATGTACGTTGGTGTATGTATCGTTTTAATATCTGATTGATTTTATTTCAGAATTTGTTTGGCTGGCTTTCTTGTGATCATTACGTTCGAGGTTATCGTCTTCATAAATTAAACTGATTTGATTTGCGTAATGCAGCATGAAGTATAATAATATCTTTTGCCACGAGTACAATTGGCGTTTGTTAAACTTGTTAAGATCCAGGGACTTGGTAACGGCTAGAGATTGATAGAGTATGTAACTTGATGTTTTGGATTGATAGCAATTAAGACGAGACAGGGATATTCATTTATAATATTTAGTAATCTTGACAGGGATCAGATAAGTATACAATAAAGCCCTAATAACATCGTGTTGATCAGCAGTAGTTTAGTAAAGCAGCCACTAAGAATCATGACTATTAGGAGACGTTTGTGACGTCAAAAATAGATGATAGTAATCATTACGAAAAACAAGTGGGATATAATAGCTTGAAGAAAAGATTTATAGCGCAGTTAACCCCATAAAATAAAATTACACACGATGCTTTACAGAACTTTGCATTGTGTCTAGATAAAAACGGTTGGCTTTTATGCTTTAGAAATTATCAAACAAGAACAATATATACCTTGATACTTGAAATAATTTGTAAATGAGATAGTGCTGAAAAACCAAAATCGTTAATGGAGAACTAATGATGAAAAAGTAAACCGAACAATATTTGAATCGAGTCTTTGCGTGTGATTCCTAGGACTAGGCTAGCTTCTTGTGATTTACGAGTCACGTGTCTTTCTGAGATTGACGCAATATCATTGGCAGTAAATTAAGAATACAAGACTGTTTGACTAGTAAAAAAGCCCTTTAAAAAGATGCACAAAAGATCAATAATTGTTGATTCGAGTGCTCTGAGTAATGCTTGCTTAGTGTCAGAAACGACTAGAGTTTTTCGCTTGAATTTTCAGCTAGACCTATTTGTCTGACGAACCACGGCAAAATCATAACTTTATGGTGGGTGGTTCGCTAACTATTGGCAGCCTGTAAAGATTTTGCTATGGATCAAAGATCTGATTACTGGCATTTGATAAAACGTACACACATGATAATCATTATGAGAAAATCAGCACTTTCGAACAGTGTAAAACTCCAAAGATTTTTTACAGGTAGTTAATTCGTCAATTTCTATAAGATAAAAAATGTATCAGATCTTTTTTGTTATATGGATATAATATTATAGTGATGTAAGGTATCAAATAAATATTGAGTCTCACAAATGCTTTTTATTAGCGAAACAACACATCGCGCCCAGTTCTACTAAATATAGAATATGAATGGTGACTACAACCTTCAATGCAGCGTTTATTTTGCACCATCATGCGCTTTATTTTCATAGCCTGATCTAGATTCAAAGGCCAAGAAAGTTCATTCATCACTTTCTCAAATATTTCGGTTGGTAGTTCGCGGGTCAATCTGCAATCTAATTGACTCACCTCGCTTGCAAACCAATCAAGCTGCTGTGGTGGGACTTGGTTTGTTGTTGTAACCCTATCGTTTTCAGGGTCGACAATAAAAAATTGCAGAAATTTGCAATGGCCGGGTTTGCTTTCATCTTTGAGATTGAACGCTGGGAAGCGGTTCTGTATTATATTGGGATACACAATTATCCGATCTTCGAGACAATCTATTTCACCAAACTCGTACACTCCCGGGGCTTCTTGTTCCAGTCCAAACAGACGGGATAAGTCATTATACCCAATATTTCGGAACAACGGCGTAGTTACTGCTGTTCTAAATGCAATAGACGCTTTATCAATGTTTTCAACGTCGTAAAAATAAATAACGCTAGCCACAATATCTTCGTTCATCATACCATCAAGATGCCATGAGCCGCCCTCGTACTGAGGTTTTTCTGGGGTCAATTGAAAATTGGCCATTTTGGTTATAACTTTGAGTTTCTTCCCGCAAACATCGTAATTGAACCTGTCCTTATTTAAAGAACTACGCATATGTGGAATGGGAGAATTTTGTAATTGTGTATATAGTCGCATAGCATCACCATAAAGAATCTGCTTCCAGGGCGGGGGAAATGATTCAGATCCATTTTTTCGTGGAAACAGATTGATTCTGACGTATTCAGGCGAGATGTATTCTGTAAAAGCAAGATTGATACCCGGTATAGCAGCTGCAAAAATGTCGGCTATAGGCTGGTACAAACCCTTAAACCAAATTGGGTGCAAATTATTGATATAAGACTCGATTGTGACCCTACCATCCAACGACACATCAAAAATAGACGGTAAACTTTGATGCTCGTTGGAATAGCTAGAATACTTACAACCCGATTTGATCGTGTGGGTGGATTCCTTGAAAAAAGCGGCCCGCTGCAACTTTACGTCTTTCAAAGGAAGGTCCAACAATCCAACAGATGTATCTTTAGATGTAATCGGGGTAACTGCATATATCAAAGGATACAGCTGATCATCAACAAGGTTCCACAGTTTGCCGTCACTGTCTATCTCCCAGTTTTTATCGGAGTTTTGTTTTTGCTCAAGTTTTGTTGCTTCCTTTTTGAATGTTTCCTTGAGGTCTAATGTAACTGGACTGTCACCAAAACACACCAGAGCATATGGGCCCAACTGAAATTTACCACCGGCTTGAATTCGGATTTGATTGTACGATTCCAATTCTCTCAGCAGAAAGTTTATAATAGCTTCTTTCATTCCTCTAGACCTCAGTTCGTTTTTCCATTTTTGTCTATACTCTGGCCGTCTGTATTTGTTGAACCATTCTGAATCTTTCCTGAGCTCCCAAGAACAACTAATAATGGCTTGCTCATCTAGGCAACGTAACAAACGAAAAGCCTTTGTATGAACTGCACCAACTGAACAGTTAGCATGAAAAAATGTAGTTTTCATGTAAGCAGCTTCCCACCAGGGCTCAGGACTAGGATAAACTTTTGGATCCCGGATCTCCAATGGCAGGTGCTTGGTTAAAGACTTTAGTTTGTATTTTGACATGACATCAAATAGAGACCCTTTCCTTGGAATGCGATTAGAAATATAGATTCTACTATGTTCACAACCGTGTTTGGAGCCATGGTCGGATCCCAAATTATCCTCAAACTCGCAATCAGAATAATACATGCGATTGCCATCAGAATCGTACTCATATAATTGGCTAGAGCCACCATTGAAGTCATACTCGTAATCGTATGATGTGCCATAATCAAAATCGTCATCAGAGTTGTATTCAAAATCTGCCTCAAGATCTGTAGACTCCTCTGAAAGATATCCTGATAAATCTTCTTGTGTATTGTCTAAACAATCAGAGTCCACATCTTGAAATAATCTTGCAATAGACATGTTTTGACTGTCAGGAGATATTGATCAAAACAATTGACTTGCTTTTGCTGATTGCTGAATGAATCTAGAAAACACCCAAGTACTATTGCAGATTTCAATTCAAGACAGAAAAGTTCCTGATTCAAGTATTTGTCCTAACGTCAAAACAACTTGAATATGCCAGAGCCTGTGTGTTATATAGTTGTACACTCCAAGTATTTGCAGCTGTAAATGAAGAATGTGAATAGACCAGATAATCACGGAATACTCGATGTATTTATAAAAAGTGTGAACAATAATGTACTTTAGTAACACAATTGTATGGTCTGCCCTGTTACCGAAAATCAGGCCTTGAACCAGGGTTATTGTTGGTACATCGACCTTGAATATTTGCCTTATTACCGTGGCAAAGTGTCAAAAACCAAAAAACTGCGCATCATCGCCTTGTCTGGTTTAGTGGAATGTTTGAGTCTCATCTCGATTTTCCGCTTTCTTGTGGATCATGCGAAGGAGGTTTAGTTAAAAGGCTTGGTGCAGGTAGGGGGCTGGTGAAACAGACACAGGGCAAAGGGTTAAAACTTGATGATTTGAAAAGACGTGGGGCTGTACAGTGCAGGGCACATTGGCATCAAAAACTTTAATTGTCCAACTTTACCCATTGCTCTTCGTTTTGATGAAATGGCTTGGAAAGACCGGTGATGCCATAAATGCGTTCTACACTGTATGTAGATATATGAAATACTTACAAAAAAGCTGTTATTTTGATACGAGTCACAAATACTTCATGACGATCTAAGTTACATACATAACTGATCTACTTCTCACTATACTATTGACGTTCGAGATTTTCAATCTACAAATTCGATAATTTATTGAAACTACCAGGCAGTTCAGTATTAAATTACCAAACCATTTCATATTGTACAGTTTAGTAACAGTTCAGACTTTATCTCATAGCTTAAATGTATCAACAGATTCAAGTTGGGTTTACGATTCCTCGAGACATCACTCTGTGATTGTTCCGAATCCAGCTCTTTAGCTAGACCCCAATCATGATACTACACAAGTCAAAAAAATATAAAGCTCATTACATTATATTCATACATTTGCACTCGGATAAAATGACTTTTGTGATATCTTGTCAATTATTTTTCGTATGCAAATTGTCATATTTTGATCGAAATATTTAATAAGAATCAGAGCACGAATCAAGATCAAAAGAGGCGGCACCCGCCAGCAAATTTGTATTTACTACACAATGTACAAACAAAACAACAGGTCTCTCATTTCATAAATCATCTAGTAGCATTTGCCTTGAAGCAATCTACCAGAATTTGCCAAGTTCAAAATCTTTTCAATTATTACCACACAACTAACACACATATTCTAAGAAAAGCAGATATACAAAAGACTAAAAAATAAATATGATAAACTAACAAATAGACTGCCCGTTTTATAAGCTATCCAAGCATATTTTTCTTTGAGCAGCAGTAAAACTAGTCGTATAGCAATACTGTTCTTTACGGCATTCATAGTCAAAACAGTCAGGTGTATATGGCGACTCCCTGTAACCGTTTGCCAAATAATTATGCGCCATGTCATTGTTCTTAAGCAACTGGGTGGCCACTGTATGCCAGTAAGTGGCATTCAAGGGGGAATTTTCTGGCCAATCTGTAAGATATGTTTTGCGCGCAGAGTATAAGTGCTGCCACTCAAGATCATCCAAATCAAATCCAAAACTGTCGTTCAGACGTGTGTAGTAGTTGTGCGAGTCCATAATACTGAATGTCTTTGCGTCAACTTCGTAATAGCGCCATCCAGGATTGAACTCTGACAAAGGCGTGATGGATTGAGACACCCAAACAGTTGTCAAAACATTTTTGACACTTTTATCATCTTCACTTAGACTGCCGGATTCTGGAATTTTGTAAACCACCTGGAATTCATCCTGATGAGTGTGCCCAAAAAACAACCCAGCAATTACGTGAGGAGCGAATCGTTCGACAATTTGTGACAACGCAGCAACTGGCGTGGCTAGTACATCGTAGCCGTTAGGCGGAATATGTGCAATGACCCAGGCCCTTTGTCCATTTGCCTCGCATTCCAAAAGTTCATTTGATAAAAACCTCAACATTCCTGAGGTATCTGGGTTTGTTGTATTCCAGTAGTTGTACATATTCCAGATATACCAGAAGTTCGAGTTGATGGAGATGATGCGGAGACCGCGTTTTGTCGTCAACGCAAACCCACCGTAGTGTTCACGTACCATTTGGGCAGCGTCAGAATCAACCCACCCGTAGTCTTCCCAAAGAGCGGCCATCAGCTCGGCGTTCCAAGTGAAACGATTAGAAAAGCCTGAAGAGTCTTGAGCAATCTGAGAAAACGGGTAAGTGTCGTGATTACCTAAAACAGGATATACTGGAACATTTTTCAGATACTTCTTCATAAACCACAAAGTTTCCTCTTCTTCTTGGATAGAGTCTTCATAACTGACAAACATAGGATTGTGGTCAACCATATCTCCGGTAAACAGAGCAAAGTCATAGTTAAGATCGTTACTGGTAGCATGCCCTAATGAAGAGTGCATGAGTGCTTCTGGGGTGTCACACTTGTAATATCCAAACTTGGGAGCTGGTACTGACGGCTTGGTTCTTGCTCTAGTATAACTGGAGCCTTCACGGCAGCACATGAAGTCAGTGCATTCAGCCTCACTACCCTCAACATAACCCTTTTGAAAATGGATATCAGAAAGATGAAGCACGTTGAACCTCTCATCAGAAGGCTCGGGTTCTGATGCATCCTCTGGCTTTTCGGGCCACCAAGAACTAAGATCAACTTTGGGTAACTCTTCAGGAGCAGGGCAGGCATTGAACAAAAAGTGATGGCAAAACAACTCACCGTCGAGTCCTTGAGTATCCATCAAAGACAAAACATTTGCAGCGTCATTAACAAAAGTTGTCTCTTTCCCACTAGCCATAGCTTGGCTGTGAGGGATGATACAAGCCTTGGAGTTTTTGAAAAAGTCGCTCGTGTCGCACAATTTATCGATAACATCAGTTAAGACACGTCCATTTGAGAGATGAGCGATGCTTTGTGCGATTCTCAGTGTTTCTTTGCAGACTTTGCACATTGCATTGCCATCTTGGCTATTTGTTGTTCCTACCATTGATGAGATTTTGTATGCAATACCGTTTACAATAGCTGATCTGGTGCCGCTTGCGACAATACAGCTCAGCCCAGCGAGTGAGGATATCAATACAGAGCACCTCATTATTGTAGTTAACTTGACAATACCCTATCGAAATAGAAATCTTTTGACTCTATCTCTACAATAACTAACAAACAAGTAAAATGCGAGTTTTGTATTTCTGTACATTATTGCAGCAGAGCTGTCTATATAAATAGTATTCTCAAAAGTTGAATGAGCATGAGAAATGAAATTGTTTGATTTTATTTCGCTTATTAGTATTGAAAATAGTGTATTTCGTTTTTGCTTTTGATGCTGAAGATGCCTATGGTGAGCATGAAGTTCTTGAAAAATCTGAAGGGCCGTCTGAAAAATAGAACAATGGCACACTCTAGACAAAAGTAATCTGGGGCCGTGGTATTCTACCTCATCCACCCAACCAGCATAAATGGATACTATACCGAAATTACTGGGCAATGTTCTCATGGTACCACATTTGAATCCATCATCATTTGTCTTCGTTTGCTGGTTCTCCTTTGTGTGTCGAGTTTCTTTTCGCAACAGCTTTTTCGGTAACAAAGCTAAGTTGGCGTTTGAGAGGAATTGTTTCACCCAACCGGAATCGATCATTTCGCTGCACCATTTTCTCATAATATTGATTCAAGCGTTTGCTATCAGGAACGATTTTGTAGTTCACTCGTATTAAAAATTCGATTTCAAGAGAGTTGAGTTCTAGTTTTGAAAGACCCCCAACTTTGGCATAGTGGCTGTTGGTACAAAACGTGTCACAAAGACCTTTCGTAGCAACCATTGCTGCAGTGATGAGAAATCTGTGGATTGTGAGGCTATTAATGTTGAAAATTTTGTAAGTGGTGCATAGCAGATCAATATAGTAGATTATTGACAAAAGAATGCTTTTCTCGAGAGAACAAAACTTTGTGATTCTGACAAGATAGTCTTTGATGGAGATGGACGGAGGAGAGCGAGAATGGAACTTTGTCAAGTTTTTAGTGTCAAAAGGAATTAAATCATTGAGATTGACCAGTTCTTGAAGCATAGTGGACACGATTATGATGAGGTCTCCTATAGAGCAGTTGAAATAGTTGTAAGGTATTACTTTGACACCAGGCTTACTTGTGTTGCTAGCATTGCTTGTAGTCGGATTTAAGCCGGAGCCGGATTCCGATATCGAGCCAGACCCAGCATCGGCACCGTGGTCGGGGACCTTGGCCGACCTTGCTCCGCTGGTAGAATTTGCTTTGGGGCTTGGGTTGACGCTTGAGCAGGAGCGCGATGGAGGATGAGCAGCGGAAGACACGGGCGTACCCTTGTTCAAATGTGTATCATTAAAGGAAGGTTTGGGGTGAGATGTGATGGAAGGGGCCGGGTATACGTGATTGATTGTGACGGTGGATGGGCTTACAGACTCAATGGTAGTCCTGGTAGACAAAGCTGGAGACTTCATGGGGATGGAGGGATCATGATGTTAGACTGGCGATGTCAGGCTGAAGATTAAGGTACAAACTAGACAAGTTGTAAAAGAGCAGGAAAGTGGCAGTCAGGAAGAGAAGAAAGAGAGTGCAATTTTACAGCATGGATTGAAGAGAAGAGATGGGAAACGGCAGTGTGATGGATTTGAACAGGGCGATTGGGCACCGCCAAACGAAAAATTCCACACTCAAACGCTTTGCCCAGTATATTGTATGCTCTATGTACTTCATGGTAGAGCATAATTATCTAATTGTTTATGTAATATATAGGAATACAGATCAGTGTGTATTCAACATTTTTTAGCAGCGTCGGATTTAGGCGAGAGTTGCTCCTCCTGAAGGGATCGCGAAACGGCAGTGCAATCGGGTCGAGCAGTTTGATGCTGATGCCAGTGCTGCATTGCTCTGCGTCATGCGATACATCTGGTCTAGTTTATGGTCTATTCAACAAGTATACGACTTTGGTGCTGACCCGTTCGTGTGCCGCTCGAAACATTCAGAGTATCCAGTTATCATTTTAATCGATACTAGTGTCAGGTTTAAAGGATGCTTGATTCACACACATCATGGTATCATGGCTCGATTGAAATACGTACTATCTTGAAAGGCATTGAATAGGATCTTCGAACAACTGCTGAAATTGAAACTATTTAGCTTTTCAGTGATTCGATATTGCTTTGAACTGCCCTGGTGTATGTATCAAACTTATAGTAAAATGAATATTATTGCCAGAAAGCAGTTAGCATTTGTGAGAAAGCGTCTATAAACAAATCGACAGTTATCATGGTTTTGAAAACCTCATTTTGTAAATCATCGCCTTGACGCCAATACAATAATTAGACCTAGAATCATTTATTAACTTGTAAAGGGCAAAGACCACGCCGTTACCATGAGTCAAATAGAGCATTGAAAGTGTCTAATAGTATTTCTGTTGATCTGTGCGCTCGTCAATCCAAGTACAGGTCCCTTTGTATACTGAACCCCTAAATACAAGCTACCTAAAAATGACATCTGTATTTCAAGATCTATTCGTCAGATGCTGTGTACTCTCTGCATATACATACAAATCTACACTACTATGATCTGGTCACAGTTCGGTCTTCCAAAACCTCTAGAATAAATTCCAAAGCCAAACTTGCAAACCGCACCATATTCTGAGCGCGATCTAGCCCTTCATCGGCAATTGTGCGTGTGGTGCTTGCGGTAGATGTAGGTCCTACGACTCCAAAAAATACTCTTCCTACTTCAGCGCCGCTCGGTCCTGTCCATCCTGTCTCAGAGACGGTGTAGGTCGAGCCCAATTCGATTTTGAGATTGCGCGCCTGGCGCACGGCGACTTGCTCGGACGGTTCAGTGTAGCTTTTGATATCCTGCTCGCTCCATCCACTAAGCTTCAGTCGCGATTTGAGCGAGTATGTGAGCGTGCCACCTTGGTAGTATTCGCTAGCACCAGGAACTGAAACCAAATAAGATGAAACCAAACCTCCACAGGCCTTTAGTCGGCGGGTTAGATCTTTTATGATGCAAGTCAAAAGAACAACGGTTGTTGCAAAAACAATTAGACACATACGCTCTCGGAAACACCAATGGTTTCACCTCGTTCGCGCAGAATAGAGGCAATCTTCTCCACCAGAGGGATGACGTCGCTTGGAGGAAATGACATAAATGCAAGGAAAATTTGGTCTAGCCCTACTGGTTACAACGCGAATCTGGGGTGAATGATGATGAGGGTTTCGGCGACGGTTCTGGCGGATCACTCCGTCGGTTCTTCATACAAACACTTCCCCAGCAAAATCCAAACAAATGGGTCATTTTGTATGTCGGGTAAAAGGCAGGGTAACTTTAAATTGGAATTTCCGGTTTTGCCTTCTGCTTCGAATCCTCTTGCACTTCAGAGATGTTACCAGATCAATTCTCCTCTACATCTTTCTCAACACATTGTTGATACTTTCGAAAATCGTTTTCACTGCGTCACTTTTGTATTTTCGATCTAATTGACAGTTTTGTTGCCTTACAACCGCCTTTTTATTTTACGAATTTCACAGTTTTACTCTTCACCACCAGTTCACACTAGTACAAAACTATTGCCACACAAACAATGCTAAACGAGACTTTATCATTTCACGCCGGTTACGCCGACTACGATCCTGATACTAAAACAGTTACTTGTAAGAATGGACCTGGAAAGATTACGCTCACACCCGATCCTGAAGCACCATACATCTACTTTCAATGGTCTCCTCGTGCCGCGTTTCAACCTCCCGAGGGTTTCATTGAGACCGACTCATACCTTTTAATACCTGGCGATGCTTATGTCGAACACGTCCCATCTTGTACTACTGGTCGTGTTTTCGTGCTCAAGTTCAGAAGTTCCGACAAGAAGGAATTTTTCTGGTTCCAAAGCAAGGTGCCCAATGTTGGTGAATTGACTGATAAGGATAAGAGTATTTTAGATACATTTGACAAGCTGATGGAGGCCGATGAGGACGAAGACGAGGAGGATGAGGATGAGGATTCCGAAGCACCTGTTCCTGGATCTACCGTTATCCATTCATAGAGAATTTAGAAATCCGTCAATGATATAGAACTCGTTTGTTTTATTTGTATTTATTCATAGTGGCAAACCACAATATCATATGCTTGGGGGCTTTCAGGACCACGCTGCTTTTGCTACACCACAAAGACACAGCCTTGTTTACGGTGATACTACTTTGCTCACTTTTATCTCAATTCTCTGTACATTTGACTATGTGATGAGTACGTAATTATTTCATGATCGTTTATAAAGTCGGATCTGGCTGGTGGTTCCCGACTGTTCTAGCGTTGGGATCTTGTTGGAAGGTTAATTCTGAAACCAGTTGAACTAGTAATTGTTTTACAACTCATAAAAGATGCCCCAAATGAGATTTTAATATGTTTTTGTATTACGTTTCGTTACTTGAACAAAGATGATATTTAGAATAATCTCAGAAGAAAAAGACTTTTTGTGATGGTGGAATAGGTTTGAGAATGAGAAATTTAGCTGTAGTGCATAGTGAACCTGATATCGCTTATATGCTCGAACTGACCTTGGCGACCGCTAGGGTGCCTTTCTTGCACGTATTGCTTGGCCATGCTTTGCGAGCTCGAAATGGCGTTCTCGAGATCTTGCCATAGCTCAAAGCAATGGCAGTTTTTGTGGCATTCGAAATCATCAAAATCAGAGTGGCTGCAACTTGAGCAGTTACTTGAAGAAGAAGATGAAACGAGTGATCTCGAACTGGTGCTATATTTTGATGAGTATGACGATCTTTTAGTGGAACCACGGTGCGAACAAAAGCGGCTGGCAGTTGTGGAATTGTGGTTTTTCTTGTGACACAAATTATGCCAGATGCTTTTAAATTTGCTAAAACTTTTGAATTTTGCAGGCAGATCAGAATTCCTGCAGCGATTGTGATGATGATATGATTGTGATGTGGACTGCATGTTGTGTGGAGTTGTGTATTTTTGTACTATGATTTTACTGAATGGAAATGCAAGTGTGGATTCTGGCCTTTAAACTATGATGATGGAAGTGTTTTGTGATGAAGTTGTAACAAACAATTCAGGGTATTCACAAGAATTTATATACTTTTTCGCTTTCTTTTCACGAGCTCTTGATGACAAGCTAGCAGAGTCTTTTCACTCTTGTGTGTATTTCTTTTTCAGTTTGTGTTTATGTTTTTTTTCAACATTGCGTATCCATTTGTGGGCGTATTTTAAAGATGAGCTATGGCGTTTTGTGTTAGCCTGCCGCTAAACACCCTTGAAGGGGGCATTGCAAAAGAATGCCTTTTTTACCGAGCAGAGATAGATGAAGAGTGTAACTGCATCCTAATTCGCTGTTGACCGAGCAAAAGAATCTGATCCATGCTGCATCCTTGTACATATTGGCTGTTGGAATATACCTTAATTATAGATTAAGCGTCGTGCGCACACATTCTGGCCCCCAGCTTTTCGATCGCGTGTAAGGGTCTTATTAAGGAGAAAAACAACAATTTGAGAAAGGCTTTGAAAATTTCAGGACGTTTGAGTTTGTAGGTTTATTCAGTAGTGGACTTGATGATATAAGGTCCGTTGGCTTGGGAGCTCGTTACGTGCAATTCTTAGGCGGCGGCAAAGCTCGGACTCAGGAAGACCGGCTTTCATGATAGCATTTAACGCTTCTGTTTCACCGTATTGATGTAGAAACATTTCAAGCGCCAGAACTGTATCTGCTAAAGCTGCGGTTGATACAAAAATAGGCTTTTCAAAGATTGTTTTGTGGAATCTAACTCGATTCAGCTGCACTTACATGTACACGTTTATTGAAAAAGGTCCATAATGTATATTTTTCAAATTCGAATGAATGTAAGGGATTTAATTAGTGTGTATTGGAATACCCAAAAAGTTGGAATAGGTCCATTCATGGAAAAGAACGATAAGCAACAGTAAATACTCTAGCAATACGTCCACAATAGATCCAGCGCTTCAGGCAAAAAGGACCTGAAAATTCATTGCCAAATTTATCTTGCTAAACTCAGTTCTCCCAATACACTGCAGCTGCTGCTAGCTTATGTACTTGTACCAGAACTTGGTCAATAGACCTGGTAGTGGCATGCAGAAGTGGAAGATCATAATCAAAAGCATGCAACACCAAGGGTTGTTTACTTGATGCTGCCTTTTTGCAAACTCGGCGTATTCATAAAATCAATTTTGATTCGTTGTCAAAGCCTTTTATACTGCATTATCTACACTCTTTTATGTGATATTGGTCGTGGATCTGAACCGCCTTTTTTCAGCCCAAGCTTTATTTGCTGCTGGCGTTCTTTTAGAGTATGTTTGCTCCCTGGTCTCTGAAATTCATTTTGTAAGCTGACTTAGGCTGAAAATTCCAAAGACTTTTCCTTGCCCGACGCTAGTCTGCTTTAGCGCTTTTCTACATTTAAAGTGCCAACTAGCGTTACAGTTGCATGGTACAGATGGACTTTCCCAAATCTATGGACTGCCTTGGAGAATCCCAGCTACGCAAGGGTCTTCTTAAGAAACAGGGAGAGAAATGTAACTTGTTATCTGTGTCTAAACAATCATCAAATTACAATATTATGTATATCGAGAAAGGGTAAAAATTTGGTATTCAAAAGTTAAATAGTCAAACGTTTGAACATTGCTATAAAGCAGTCTAATTTTGTACATAGTAAAAAAACAATGTGATCCCAATTGGTATGACCAAAACTAGGTCTTCAGTTACAATTATCAATGAACATTGATTGCTGTGTGCCCGATGGTATCCTAAAGATTGGTTTCTTGGCTGCCAAGTAAATAGAAGTCGATGCAGTTGAATCAAACTGAAAGTGCTGTTTGAACTGATTAAGCTAATGAGTACATTTAGATATTTTAGGGGAGATGAAAGTCATGAATGTTACTTGAAGAATTCCACTTAAAACTCTGATGAAGCTTTAGCATACAGATTACTTACAGTTTCCATTACAATCAAAATATACTCGAGCCTTTTTGCTTCATAGTTTTGTTCATGTAGGATTTGAATTCATTACATTCTATGACCTAATGCCTAAACAACCGCAATTCTCAACAAAAATCAAAGGGCTTAGATGAGCCACACGAATGTTTGGATAGCGTGGTTTGCAATATACTTATTGAATTTAGTTTACAGTCAGTTTACATGAATCTCGCTTAATCATTCCTAGCTTTCATTGAGTACACGCTTTATTTTACGCTCTTTTTACACCTCTGTTTCGATTTATAATATGTCACAAAGTCAAGTACTTCTCAATGTTTCAAAAAAAGAAAAAAATAGATAATGCTTGATTGATAGATCTGTTTGGAACGATCAGTGCAAAGCATTTATTCACCAGATAGAAAGAATAATCATTCTGTATTGTAGATTTAGGATTTTGTATCGCTAAAAGGTCTTCTCATGACAATACAAAACTCAAACCTCAGTTTAGGTTACATTTTACTATAGTTGTCTAACCGAAACATTGGTAGATTATCATAACGAAAATACCTAAAAGTTAAATGTGACTATTGCCAACATTCCGAGTAGACATGCAGATTATCAAACCTGAGACGAAATGCCTATGTTCTGCTGTTTGACAATAAATGTGCCATAACTAGTGCTTATGTTGTGTATGAATGTTCTTAGCAAATATAACTTAATATAGGTATCAATGATGGTCCATTTAAAATATTTGTGCATAGTTCGACGTTCACTAGTCAATGTATACACTGTTTACGCAATCACATACTGACAAAAATCCTTTTTTTATTATCATACACCACTACCCTAAGTTCAAAACAACTATTAAATATCCAAGTGTTCAAGTATGGCTTCGGGAGCTGTTTTAAATCTACCTGCGTTTTTGAAGGCCTAGTACCAAGGGTTAGTTTGCTCTTAGCGACAAAATTCTTTTTCCTTTTCAAATGGTCATAGCTATAAAGAATTTGACACTTATAAAACCTTGAATTTTCTCTGCAAGAAATTGCTTCGCCAGTTCTTATGAAGAACAAACAAACAAATCAGTATATTGTCTTTTGTCGCGTCTTCTATGTGTATGTATATTTGATTTGGGACTATGCTGGGTACACAACTCCAAGATATCGAACAATAAATATGATACCATGATCATTAGCATAACTTTCTTACATACGTGGAGTCATGTGTAGATTCTAAGTAAAGTTATTAAGATCCAGTAGCTGAAAGCGCTGCCAATAATTCTGCATGTCGTAGTCAGCTTTCATTGCTGCCACAAGTAACGTGTTGATAGTCAATAAAATTTTTGAGCATGCTTTTTTTTCAACTAGTTTTTAGTGAAAAATGTATCTTAAGGATGAAACTGCAAATGATTTGTGAACTGAAAAGTTCTATAGTGCTGATTTATTGTTAGTATGCCTTTGAGTTGAGACAACCTTCTGTCTTTCTGCAGTTTGTATTGAGTTCAAGTTCATGAAATAAGGCTTGAACTACAATCGGGATTGCTATTGCCATTCTACCAATATGTTATACTGTAGAATTAAGCATGTGATAGTGTTAACTAAATTAGAGTAAGTGTTGTAGCACATAGCTATAATTCATGAATTTGAGTACATCATCATAGATTGCTTTCGTAGCCATGAGCTTGACAGATAGGCCAAATACAACGTGACTAAAATTCTAAGATTCTTCGCAATTTTTTTGGACAGTTTAATGTTGAAGATTTGATTTGTTGGAGTTTAATTGAACCTGTTAGGCATCCTAGCATGTTTTGATGCCTTCTAATTGGAAATCAATTTTTTTGCCGATCCTACATAGAGATTCTTATTTTTTGAGCATTGTGACCTGTATCAGACAGCGGAATGCTATTTAAATACTTATAGATTGTACTTTGGCCAGTAAAGCTAGTCTATTCACGTTTACATTCATGATTGAGTAGGAATTGCATACATCGACTCTCGCATATTCCTCAGTGACTTATCCTCCTCCTTTACTTGTCCTACTCATGATATATATGGAAGAAATTTAAACCGCAGTCTGACATTTTAAACTATACAAACCTGTGTATTAGAAATTTTCACTTAAAAGCCAAGACTTTTACTTTATTTAAATGAAAATCATTTGAAAATATCAAAATGATCCACAAACGTTGTCATACATGTGCTAAGGTTTTTATTTATTTATCAAAGAGTAGATCCAAAATGAATAAAAATCTAGATCAAAGTCTATGAAACAGTCTTTTATCAAATATCGCTTGAAACACTAATATAGCTCAAGTTTTGCATCCTTATAGTATCATCAGAAATTCCATGTTTTTGTTGTAAACGTGTATTACCATGAGAAGCACGACATGAGCTTCCTTTAAAGTCTCTTTCAAATTATAACTTGTGACTTGGGTTGTACAAATTCACATTTACTGTTACGGGCTTTGGTATTGAGTCTCCCAGCTGGTCGATCCTATTGTAATAAAATCCCTAAACCTCAACATGAATGAAGACAATAGAAGCATAGTGCCAGAACATATTAGCAATGCTGACTCCAAGCGTTACCTCCGAAAAAGCTACTACCAGATGTCTCGAATGAAGATAAAAGCGAGATAGTTTTCAATAGTCTTGATTTAACAAGGAAGTGTTATACTTCCAGTTAATACATTTACATTTAGCCGAAAACAACCCATACTTTCACACTGACCCCACACAATGTCAATACTAGATTATCAATCTAGTCAGCCGTGCGTGATTTCAATTTAAAATAGGAAATTATTCAAAACTGAAATAGATTTGCAATGCATGAAATAAGCTATTTATGAAAAATAATGTTATAAAAAAAGAGCCACCAGGGCCCTACATAAAAGTGTTCGTTTATTTTAGAAGATTATCAAAAAGTCTTGATAGTTAGTAGGCGTTGAGATTCAATCGTTTAGTGGCACCGGCACAATCATCAGAGGTAGTGTAAAGCTTCCACTGTCCACTGATCAAGCAGGCGTAAACGTCTTGAGTAGCGTCAACAACAGTTGACCCAGTTCCGTCAGTAGCGGTTTGAACTGTCTTTCCGTCGGACGTGGCTTGACTTTTGGCGTCGCCTTTACCAGTAGAGACCGAAATTCCTTTACCGTCGACCGAGGAGGAGCTTGAAGCAGCGCTATTACCGTCGCCGGAAGAGTGAACATAAGCATCGGCACGTCGGACGTAGCCCTTGGCCTTGCTACCACTTTTAGAGCTAGCACTAGAGCCGGCGCCAGATCCAGAGCCTCCACCACTGCCACCGCATTTACCAGTTGCGCAGCCATATTGACCAATGGGACCACCGCTTGGGCCACCTCCGCCGCCACCACTGGCGCTGGAACTAGAGCTTGAACTAGAGCTTGAGCTTGAGCTTGAAGATCCTTTACCTCCGCCACAGCTTCCAGAGGAACAGCCGCCAGAGCTGCCACCACCAGAAGAGCCACCACCAGAAGAACCGCCGCCGGAAGGACCACCACCAGAAGAGCCACCACCGGAAGGACCACCACCAGGAGAGCCACCACCGGAAGGACCACCACCAGAACCTCCACCGCTGCCTTCGCATTTACCAGTTGCGCAGCCATATTGACCAATAGGGCCACCACCAGAGGGACCACCACCAGAGGGACCGCCACCAGAGGGACCACCACCAGAAGACTCACCTCCAGAAGAGCCACCTCCAGAAGAGCCACCTCCAGAAGAGCCACCTCCAGAAGAGCCACCTCCAGAAGAGCCACCACCGGAAGGACCACTGCCACAGCTGCCTGAAGAGCAACCAGAGCCTTTACCTCCGCCGGCATTGATGCTGCCTCCAATGCTTCCACCGCCGCCAATGCTTCCACCACCTCCAATATTGGCACTGCCGCTGCCTCCACCACCACCAGAGATACCAATAGCACCACCAGCTGCACCAATGGATCCGCCCATTCCTTTGGTAAAGCCAACGCTACCCGATTGCTTGAAGGAGGCGCCGCCTCCCATTGAACCTCCACCACCCATTGAGCCTCCACCACCCATTGAACCTCCACCACCCATTGAGCCTCCACCACCCATTGAACCTCCACCACCCATTGAGCCTCCACCACCCATTGAACCTCCACCACCCATGGATCCGCTGCCACAACCGCCACCTCCACATGCTTCTCTCTTGTGTTTGCCACTAGATTTGTTCTTACCGCTACCACTTCCGCTACCACTTCCACTTCCACTTCCACTGCCACTGCCACTGCCGCTTCCACTTCCGCTACCACTTCCGCTACCACTTCCGCTACCACTTCCGCTACCACTTCCGCTACCACTTCCGCTACCACTTCCGCTTCCGCTTCCACTACCACTGCCGCTTCCACTGCCGCTTCCACTTCCACTGCCGCTTCCACTTCCACTGCCGCTTCCACTTCCACTGCCGCTTCCACTTCCACTGCCGCTTCCACTTCCACTGCCGCTTCCACTGCCACTACCACTACCACTACCACTGCCACTACCACTACCACTGCCAGAAGACTTGCTTCCACCAGATCCTGAACCTTTACCAGAGCTAGAACCTTGACTCGAACCGGAGCCTTGACTCGAACCAGAGCCTTGACTCGAACCAGAGCCTTGACTCGAACCAGAGCCTTGACTCGAACCAGAGCCTTGACTCGAACCAGAGCCTTGACTCGAACCAGAGCCTTGACTCGAACCAGAGCCTTGACTCGAACCAGAGCCTTGACTAGAGCCGGAGCCTTGACTAGAGCCGGAGCCTTGACTAGAGCCGGAGCCTTGACTAGAGCCGGAGCCTTGACTAGATCCGGAGCCGGAACCCTGGCTTGAACCGGAGCTGGAACCCTGACTTGAGCCAGAACCACCGTTGCCACCGGCACCTCCGACACCGTTGCCACCGGCACCACCGACTCCGTTGCCTCCATTACCTCCACTACCCCCACCACTTGAAGGGTCAGTTGGCGCAGGAGCAGGCGCTTTAGATGAAGTTGGTGCAGGAGCTGGAGCTTGAGACGAAGTTGGTGCAGGAGCTGGAGCTTGAGATGAAGTTGGTGCGGGAGCTGGAGCTTGAGAAGAGGTTGGCGCAGGAGCCGGAGCTTGAGATGAAGTTGGTGCAGGCGCTGGAGCTTGAGATGAAGTCGGTGCGGGAGTAGAGTCTGAGCCTCCGCACTTTTTGCAAGGAACAGATCCAGAGCTTTGATCAGATCCGGATCCAGATCCAGACCCAGACCCAGAGCTTTGGCATTCGGGACAACCTGAACCGCCAGAGTCACCTCCTTTGGCGCCTCCGGATGATCCTCCAATTACTGATCCAGAAGCTCCCCCAACAACTCCGCCAGCGCCGCCACGGGCAACACCACCCATGCCACCTCCACTACCAGAAGAGCCACCTACTGCACCTCCGGAATCACCTCCTTTAACAATTCCACCTATGTCTCGGGCGATCAGCTCGTCAATTTGAGATCTTTGATGTAGAGCTTCCGGTGATGTTTCTTCAATATAGTTGGATTTTCTAAAAATTGCATTTGCAACATCAGGAATTGCTGCAGATTCGGCAAGTTCAGCAAGTGAAACTGCCCCTGCAAGAAGAAGAGATAACTGCATTATAAATGAATGTCGTCTTCAGATTGTATATGAAATTTGGTTGAATCGGAAATTCGAAAAATGGCTGATAAAGAGTAAAAAGTACTGCTTCAAACAATAAAATGTATAAGAGACCTGCTCAGAATATTGATTGATGGGACTTGTTTGATAAACAAAATCAGAATTAAGAGACTTTTGGAGCTGTATTTATACAAATTCATGACCACAGTCGCGATCTTGACCTTTACCTAGATACTTACAGAGGCCAATCATTTCTTGGATCTATAATAGACAAGATTTGTTTGCGTTCATCTTTCAGATATTTTGGGTTCGGTAAAGTCAAAAAAAAATTCTTTTGTAAGCTCTAACCTAATTCCTGTGCATGTTTGAATGAACCTAGAAATCACCGTTCAGTAAAAACTTTAACAAAAAAATAAAATGTAATTGCTATTGTGTTGACCAAAAATCAAAAAAAAAACTATTTTGTTTCTCTGATCAGAGAAACACTTTGGAAAGTTTTCCTTCATCGCCTGAAAACAAAAGAATTCATAAGGTCATGATTCTGATTCCATAACCTCGAGAAAGACAGTGTTCTTGGCAAGCTGGAAAATTTGAGATGTCATACTGATTTTCTTGAATTGAACTAAACAGATGTTTTTGTACATCTTGTACCCTTTGTCAAGAAAAGTATCAGCATTTCTTACAAATGATAAGTTTTCTAAAGAAAATATTAGACGCATTGCAGCATAATTACAATAGCATTGTGAAATGTAAGGTAAATGACAAAATGCGCACAAACTTTCTTTGAGACACTGAAGACCTATTACAACACGGCTCTATGTGCATTTATAAGATGATACACATAGTGAAGTTTCTGAAATTTTGATTAAGAAAAGGTGAATGACCTTGTGGCAATTATAATAACTACGTATGAAAGCAATGTAAAATCTAGAGATACAAAATCCACAAAGCGAGTTCTGTCATTCAAGCACCAAATACAACGGCCACAGTTGTCTATATACATCAAAATGTTACATTCTGGGGCTTGAAAAGAAGTTGCAAATGCACTTTATGTAGAGTTTAAATCAAACAAACACACAACACCTTTAATAAAGACTGGAATGCGTAGTTCTAAAGGTTCATACTATGATTTTGACGGCAATGCTCAAAAATAGTCCATGATAATGATACCTATTCACACTATAGTTTTTTGATCGACTTTCGTATCAATAGGTAATTAAATGCTCATAACCCAATTCCTTATAAACAAGGTAAATAGCGAGGCTACATCAAACTGTGAATTACTTGAAGCTTAATAATATTAATAGCTAAATTGAAGAATTCAAGGAGTGATTTCATATGAGCAAGAAATTATTGCATATCGGTTTAGTTGAGCATATCTTTTAAGAGATAGGCACATAGACTCACGTGACTTGCAAGCTCATTGCTTCTACATGACTTTAAGATAAAACTCAATGCTTTAATTAAATTTACAAAATCTTTGATTTTGATAATTATTGCTCTATTCAGTCAAATGTAAATTCAAGTAAAAATGACTTTTAGCAGTTTTAATAATGTCTTCACGTCCATTTGAAAAGTCTGGTATGCAGGTACATAACATTAATCCTTAATTTTAGTGCAAAATTTATCTGGGAAAAGCTTTTGTTCAATCATAGTAGGTTTTAATTAATAGCTTTTGAACCCTGTCTAAAAAGCGGCTTATTTCATATCCGAAAAGCACATGAGCTCTGTACTCTCTCTTTCCTGCCAGTATGATTGATAGAATATAATAGAAATCTTTACACAGTTCTGCTTAGTTTGGGCTTGATCAAAAATTGCGACAAATTTCACGATGATACGACTGGACATTTCAAATTCAGGATTCACCATTATTAAAGTAGCGATCCTCACGGCAGCTAAAATGTTCTCAGTCCTAAATAACAGTTATCAAAAGGAACAAAAATATCTACTGATATGAAGTGCCTGAAAGCAACTCTTTATGAACTCAAAATGCTGAAACGCACTAGTATTAGCCAGAAAAATATTTTACTACTGACCCAGTTGGCCAAGTTATACGTCTATACTCTGTCGAATTTATAGACGCTGTTGAATGTAATTGCAACAGTACAAAATTTAACTCAATTGACATTAATTGCATTTAAAAACATGTTAATACACAAATGCCATAGCTCAATAATATCTAAATATATAGAAATTCACAAAGCGAAAACAAAAACTTTGTGTTGAATTAAGGCCAGTCATAGTTTTAGAAACCAGTGTTTGAGCGTTTGATCCATGAACACGTGAACACGTGAACACATTCACACTGTCAATAATATAGTACAGTAAGTATTATGTCGTTTCATAACTTTCAATTAAAGTGGTTTGCAACAAAACGATTCTGTAGTAGAGATGAAATGCTATATGAGCTAAAGTATATCCAAAAAACTTTTTTGGCGGGACGTTAGTAGATTTGATTTTGGTATGTATTTTGCGTAAAAACCACTACACATACGTCCATTTACAATGAAGCATAAGTCTCCTGTTGTAACAAGTTCACTAAAGAAAATACTTGGGCTTGGGTTGCGCCAGACTCTATTGTGATAATCGTTCTTATCTTGTTACAAAATCAAATGTCTTCTGCACCAATATCTGAAAAAAATTCAAAGAAAATGAAAAACTACTAGATTTGGTATTTTACACTATTGAATCTGAAAAGTCGGAGAAAATAATTGTAAATTTGATCCGGCTTCAATTTAACTACAGAAATCTTTAATTTTTTAGAACAAACAAGAAGGCATAATGTAGCTTTGGCAAGTGCCTAACTGTGATTGGTACTATTGATAGTTGCAAAATTGCCATGCTAAAACGAAGCTCGAATCGAACTGACAAATTTTATTGCAGCCAAAATACTTGATGCAAGAAGAGAGCTTTGGTGCCCTCAGTTACTTTAAGTAAGTCAGTACCAATGCTTGAAAAGTTTAATCGAAAAATAAAAACAGTGTTTTCAGATTTTGAAATCTACAGTTGACTGGGAAATATTTTAGTGAAACCTATAACTGCACCTAACCTAAATGGTGAAATCAATTTGTTAAAAGTAGCATCTGTATAATTCATGAAATTCGACACAGTATTCAACAGAAAGCAAGGAAAAGGTTGCCAATTCATTCAAAATACTTCTTGACGCGAGTATTTTCGAAATCAAATCGGTAATATCTTTGTGTTGAATACTACTTAAAAATGAGCATGTTAGATTAAACGTTTTTTGCAAAACAAAGTTTGTCATAGAATAACTCAAGTAAAGCAGTTGTTGACAATTGGCCAAACTCTGATTTGTCAGAATTCCGAAAGGATCACAAGCAAACTGCAGAAACGTTTTGAAACTGAAGTTTCTGATATTGTATTGATAATTATGTATCGAACGTCCCGTATTGCATGAGATTTTATAACACTATGGGAACATAACAATATTTGCCTAATGGACTACAGCTCATTGTTTGTCTCATATAGTCAAACAAAGTAGCACTCTTAACAAATTTTGAAAATTAAGTGCCTCAATGACTTTATAGTCTTTGCAAGCTTTTAATAACACTCTAGTTTAACTAATACAATCAAAGGGGCACCTTTATGTTAAATTTGAAATCAGATTTTTCATTACTTGTTTGTCTCATAGCAACTGAAAAAGTGACAATCTTGATGTGTCAAAAATGGCCTGATATTTTATAGCACCCTACCTTATGCAACAGTGACTATATGTGAAGAGGAATCTGCATTGCAGAAAGCCTGTCATATCCAGCATATGGCATATAGCAAAAACTATGACAGCTGCTCATCAGTGGCAAATCACTTTCACTGCAACTTGAAATTGAGTGTGAAGAAAATATTTTGAAACATTCTTAGAGCTGTGCTTAGCCCTGCTATGATAGAGACAAGATTTGATTGGGGTGCAATTTGATACTAACAATATGAGAAAAAGCGAGTTCCAAGTTGTATCCAAAGGCTTACAGCTTGAGAAATACTATGCCCATCTTCAAAACATGTAAAATATCCTTCATTCATTGGTGTACCTGATCCATGTGCTTTAGCATCATGTTGTCACCCTTGGTTTTAATTTTTCAAGAGTTATAGTTGCTACATTCGCCTAGGCGTGAAGTGTTCTGTATGATGTCAATGATAGACTTAAGATTTGGCATGGTCGTTGGGATCAAATGTGACTTTATGTTTTTAGCAGCTTTCCAGCACAGGCAACTTTTGTGAGTTGATGAGTTACATCTTGCGTAGACTACGAGACTACGCCCATACATAACCATTCAATTTTTTAGAACCATTTGCAACAAAGTACAACTAAAAACTTTATGGAATTTAGTATTTTGAAATTTTAATAGTTTTAGCAATTTTTTACTGCCCAACTTATCTATCAAATTATTACAATGCAGCTTTATATTTTACTAGTATCGCAGCTATCCATTTGTTTAATTAGTATCAGGATAATATTCACGTCTTTTGTTGCTGTTGTATCCATGCCCAACCCTGTTTATTATCATTGTCGAACTTGAGTTGGCATTAGCTTTGTAATTTGTACTCATCAGATTTTAGACTCAACGTGCGTGTGCATATACAACAGGGAAAATATTTGTAAGAAGTGTCTAAGTATATTTTATCTACAACAATGAAAACGCCTTATCTCAAGCTCAAAATTTGAAGCTTGTAAAAAAATTAGGCATCAAAAAGGTTGGAGCGAAAAGTGGCACTGCCTATATGTCATTTAGTATTACTGTCTTTACCCAAGTAGTGTAAAATAATTGTATGATTTTTAAACATAAAGCCAGTGAACTTATGATCATCATTAATTTTGACCCGTTAATTTGATGCGTGTGTTCGAGCACCGTGTGATATACGGGCTGTTAAAAACTTGTGTCAAAACTCGGTCCAAATTTGTTCAATATATCATATTTAGTATTCTTGAAAATATGAAGACCACAACAGTTTATAATATGTTGTTATCTTCTTCAAGGCAACGTTTCAAAATCATTTCTAGAAATTAAAAATATAAAAAAAGAAGTTATCATGTGTCAAGTGAACTTTTCCAGTAATTTCAGTAACAATTAAGTTGAAGTCCGGATATGTATAATATCGACGATGTGAAACGTTTTGCAAGCACATTTTTTCAAATGACTATATCTCAAACGTAGGCTATGCTTATGACAATTAGAATGTGAATTATCTTATGAACGAAAATAAAACATGAGCATGGCAACGTGAAAGCAAAACTGAAATACCGTACACAAAAAAATGTATACCCTACGTTGTAAATAATTTGAAACTAGGTTCTGATCGAACTATTATTGTAAATCATCAACTTAGTCTATATTCCTTCAACACAATATAGCCCGACGTCGAGACAAAACACAATTAAATTAGACGGTTGCCAATTGTTAGAAATTCAAGCCAAATATAATGATTATCAGTGAATCAAATTCTCTATGAGGCACATACATTTATGCACAAAACCAATGAATAACAGTACGCAATTTGAAGCTGTACAGTCGATATAATTTCTAGCTGTAAATATTTTTTTAAATTAGCCGTTGTAGTATAGTGGTTAGTACACTTCGTTGTGGCCGAAGAAACCTCAGTTCGATTCTGGGCAACGGCAGGGACTAATTTTTTTTATCATATCGCATTCTAATGAACTTACATTTTCAATCAGCTACTCTGTGTATAATATATATTCGCTTTCTGTCAAACGTGACAACTTCTTATAGATCCAAGTAAACATTAGCATAAAATAAATATAAAATTCAATAATTCACAGCTACGATTCGCGCTTTTATACAATATCTGCAGTATTAGTTTTGATTGATGATCTATAAAAAAAATGATACTACATTACCTCAACACAGATTTCTGTTTTTGACTTACCTCTAATAAACAACTATCTCTATCAATATATTATTATTTACTATTAGCGCCAATCAAAATTCTTCTTCAACGCCAACCTAACATCAAGCATCATTAGTTTTCTAAAGCTTTCTGAAGCGATAATTGAGCATCAGATGGTAGTGATTGCACAATCGAGACGGCTTGATCATTAGGAAGCTTCGTTACAAAAGCCTTGGTAGACTCAATGACCTTAGCGAGTGTCTTCCCCTTAATAGAAGAATGACTCAATGCAAGAGCAATAGATTCGATAACACTTGGCGCTTGAGAAATAACAGCCTCGTTGTTTTGATCCATTAGCTGGGAGAGGAATTGATATGCGAAAGGGGCAGCTTCATCGTCGTTGATAATCGGCAGTGTCTTGACCCAAGCAGACAAAGCCTCGCTCAAACTTCCTCCAAGTTGATTACCGTAGATTCCCAAAATTTTAGCAATAGTAGCACAAACGTTTTCAGTAGCGTGAACGTTGGTCTCTTGGCGAGCGTCAGGAGCGTTGGCAATAGTAAATAAGTTTTGAAGTGTTCCCAAGCAAACTTCAGCGTATTGGGGTCCACCATGTTGAGCAGCAACACCTACACCGTATGCAGCAGCTTGACGAATAGCAGAGTTGCCAGAAACAAGAGAGTCAATCAAAGGACTGAGGAATGCATCTTTAAGGTTCCAAGACAAAGGACCAGCGAATTCAATCAAATCGTCAATTGCGCACAAAGCCCAGTGGATTTGATCACTGTTTCCACCAAAAAATAAAACAACCACTTCGATAAGTCGGGTTTGGAATTCAGGAACGAATTCTTGTTTGGAAGACTTGAAAATAGCATGAATGGTTCTGCTAATGTCATTGATCAAATCTTCATCGTATTCTTCCTCCTCTGATTTGACATCTTCGGTGTACTGATCATCAAGAGTTTGTCTCTCTTGAACTCGTCCCATGTAATCTCTGGTATTGCTGGCAATAGCAATAGACAGCTTTTCAGTATGAACCTTGGAAAGACATCCTGGATACATCATCTCAATCAAGGTAGTGATACAGGTGTAGGTACTAGACAATATCTCGGTCAATGGCTCAATTGAAAGCAGGTCGATCAAACGATTCATAATTTGAGACCAAACATCCAGTACAGCAGGCTCTCTCTTAGCAGCGGTAAGAGAAATATTCATGGCCTTGGAAGTAGCATTTTGCGCAGAAAGAATGATACTGGGGATAATTTGGAGTGTTGAGTATCTGACACCGTCGTGGTAGAAGAAATTCAAGCCAGGAAGAATAACATCAGTGATGACTTCTTGAATGTAAGGGTAAAAGTCTTCTCCAAGAACACTGGCGTAAATTCCAATAACGTCAATGGCGCCAGCCTTCTCTTCCAGAGCAGCGGTGTGAAGACCGAGGTACTTGCCCTGTACAGAGAGAACTTCCCACCCTTCCTGTTGTCCCAAGTTGTCAACTTCAGCTTCGTCTTCTAAAAGTTGGAGATCAGGCTTAGCCTTAGAGGCTGCAAGGAGAGGGGGCATGACAATAGGCAAGCAGGGCAAAAAGTCTTTGCCCATCAGCTGACAAAGCCTAGCCCAACCTTGTGTCAAATAACCAATACAAGGATCTTCAGGATCAGTTACAGATCCCTCAATATCACGGAACAACTGAAGGAATGTTTGGAAGTCAGGAGCAGTCTTCTCTTTTCCAACAGCAATCGCAATCAGGGTAGAGCACTCAATAGACTTGGCCTTTAGAATTCCGTAGTCCTTGTTGGTCTCAGATCTCATAACGTCGAATAGGAGAGGCATCAACGTATCATAGTACTTCATGAAATTGTTTTGAGCCGCATCAGCTACAACAGCAATGGTGATGAGGGCTTGCTCAATAACATATTTATGGGGACTTTGCAGCAGACTCAAAAGTCGTTCCAACAAAGCATCAAGGTAAGGCTCAAGAATTTCTTTAGTGGCATTTTCTGAAAAGTTCACCATAGCAGCAGCAGCATGAGCTTGAACACGGGGGTTTAAGAACGATTGCATTCTAGAAATGAGAGCAGGAACCACACGCTCACTATAGTTATTTTGGATGTCATCTGCAAAATCCGTCGACATTTGACCAAATGCATTGATGGCAGCCCATTGGACACGGGGGTGCTCGTCTTCAATGCGGGGCCAGATCAGGTCGATAATGGATGGAATCTCAGGAATCATGACATCAGCACAACCTTCAGCAACATTAGACAATGCCATAAGTGCTGCGTGTCTTTCTCTCCACTGTTCACTATTACAAAGTTGAGGCAGCCATTGGAAAAGTTTAGGAAGAACAATCTCGCCACCTAGCCTGAGCGCTAGACGATCTAAACTGTGCTTAGAAGCAGAGTAGACCTCATCATCATCATCACCTGCAGAGATGTCCTCCTGTGTAGTCCATTCAGAAGCATCGTCGTCGTCCTCGCCAACCTCAGTCATCATCAAAAGGCACGTGTAGATTAACTGTTCGGGAAATTCTGGCTCCTTTTTGCACATATTTGGTGCTTCGTCAACCAAAGTTGATAAAAGTTCCAACGCTGACATTCTAGCAGAATTGTCAATTTCCTTGTTTCGTGCAATTTCTACCGAAAATTGAAGGATGAGACCGAGGTGTGGTTTGAACATTTTGGGAGCCAGCTCAGCCAATTCGATGATAGATTGAAACACAGATGCAAGTTCGTCGCCCTTGTCGGCTGTTTTGAAAGGAGTCAGAACATTAAGAAGAGATGGCACAAGATATTGAAGCTCCTTCCACGCCTTCTTGGGAAGAGCTTGAAAGAAAGATGCGAAAGCATCTAGTGCCGCAATTCTGACGTTTTCGTTGGGGTCATTGAAACCAGTTTCAAATACACTGCCCAAATGCGCAATCATATCATAGCCGACGATTGTGGGACAGGCAGAAAATATCCTGAAGGAACACTCTCTGATACTTTCGTTTTCCGATTTGCTGGAGTTGAAAAGAGCTGGAAGAAGCTCGGGCCAAGCAGCCTTGGGACCAGGTTTGGCAAGCTCGGAAATTGCATCTGAAATTTTATGACGAACGTCAGAAGGTTGGTCTGATGTGAAGCCCTGGAGATAAATATGTCGGATTTTAACAAGAACATGGTCGGGAAGAACGTCGAGAAGTCTTAAAGTAACATCCTCGGTATTTTCAGGTGATCTGGTGGCAACTCTCCTGAAAAGCACTGCTGAGAATGATCTTGTCTAGATAATACAGTTAGGGACAATGCATGATAGGATGTCTAAGAACAACACCTTTATTACTTACTGTAGGAGTCTCAGCAATACACGATTGTTCAGCCAAGCCCACTAGCAGCAAAGATTGTCGTTCTTCACCACCGGAAATCCAGTTTTCGTTCAAAGATTTCTCTGCTTGAGCACGAACGTCATTGATAGGCGAAATCAGGTTTTCTAGCAAGCCTTTGAGCGAGGCTAGAGCGTCTTCAGGAAGAACAGACATTGTGTAAAAAAGTGTTGAAGTACAAGATGAACGTCAGTCGAAGTTTGCGTCCACTTTTTCGGGTGAGTCAAAAGCTGTTTTCAAAAAATGATATAAAACAGTATGTGGCGAACTAAAGCCAAAGGCGATACTACAACGGATAAAGAGAGGAAAGATGTGTACAGAATCGCCAGTAGTGAAAAGAATTTTTTGAAGTTCTCCCAATTATAGTGTTAAAGTAGATAAAACAGGCTTGAATTGTTAAAATTTGCGACTTGGCCTGGCGTCGCTCAAACTCTTTTTAAGGAACTGTGTGTACTTATTACGTTACGTTATGTAATCAAGGAACAGCCGTGAGTTATCTGTTACGTCTAATTAATATGGCGCTTCCTGGCGTGAAATACTTTCTGAAAGAGCCTCAAATGTTTAGCAATGGAGATGATGATAATCTGTTTATTGTACCTATGTCTCGGGATTATACACAATATACCTTTAAATAAAATAACTATATATAAAACAGACATAACAGAAGACATTTAATTCATTTGTTTATCTCATAGAAGATTGACTAAGTAACATCCCGGAGGAAGCGTTTTAGGTTTTCAGTGCTCGTAGCAATGGAGATGTTGATATTATGATTGTATAAAAAGGTAGATGTTAAAATTTGGCATAAATATGAGTATCTTGCTTCTTCCATGAAAATCACATAATATACTCTGGCTGTACTGAACTTGAGCTTTTGCATAGTGTGGAAGCCGTAACTTTGGTCTGACAGCTTTTCCAAACCATCAAAATTGATGATCTTTTGTGTATTGCCCCTATGACGTTGAGTGTGATTATAATGACCAGTTTATAGACTTTATATTTCAGAATTATACACTGAATATCTTTAAATTAAATACACGTTATATTTAAAGCAAAGGTAACAAAAAAAACATTTTGTTTGTGTATTTCATTGATATTGACGGTGATTACTGATATTTTTCAGAATGACCAAATGTATAAGCAAATTCCGGATTAAGATATTTGTGGTATTTGTAGATATAGGGAAACAAAATACCGAGGATGCCTGAAGTGGTGAATTCAAGCGGTATAATCGTCGCAATTCAAATATCATACACATTGATTTTGAACTCGCAATAGATTTTGTTTTTGTCTCAATTTATGTGAGCAAAAGCATAACTCCACTCTCCTGTAACTTGTCATTTTTCAATAATCAGGCGTTCAATCCAGTGAAACAAACTGATTCAAAATTACTACTCCTACGATACGATCAGGACTCTCTTGAAAAGCGAAAAAGGAACAAAAGCTAGTTATAGCTTTGTAATGCTGAATGATATTTCGGCAGACTTGGATTAATGCGTTGGGGATCATAGCAAATACCCTAAACCCATTTTTCAGAGAAAACTATACAAGAGCTAATCAATCCCATTCACCTTGAAGCTTAATTACTTCTGTATAAAGCCTGATCTTGTATTATTTGTCTCGAAAAGCGCATAACTCATCAAAAATGGCATCTTCACTACGGCCTGGCCAAATGTTTCCTCAACCTTACTCTCGTATGGGCACGCCAACACCTAGTCAACCGTTTACGCCGCCAGCTCTTCACCCCGCAACTCCTGGGTCTTCGCACATGGGCCGGGGAGGTCTGATGTACCAATCCCCAAACACAAGTACTCCCCAATTCAATATTGCAACTCCGTTAAGTTCTCAAATTATAGCTGATGACATCAACAGTTCAGTTTTCCAAAACGCCGTGAAAACTCCGCTCAAACCGACAGTAAAAGACACTCTTTTCAAGTTCGAAACGGTTTTGGCAGATTTAGTAGAGTCAATTTCCAAGTTTCGGCCAAACACGGATAAAGCAAAAGAACTGATCAAGGTCGACCAGCAGCTGACAGAAGCAGTAGAGCATCTGTCAAACCAATATAAATCATCACTGAAAGTGCAGCGTCTACGAAGCGTATCGGAATCGTTAGACGAACAGTTAAACGACTTGTTAGTAACCCTTGCAGACTGTCGAAGAACATTGAGAAAACTACCACGACCTGAGGAGACCTACGTCAAGAAAAATTCTGATACTCTTCCTGAAAACGGGGTACTAGCCAAGTCAGCTCAAAATGGAGTCATGGCCAAGGAATTACTGGAATACGCGACAAAAATCACCAAGTTTACATCGGCGCCTCCAGGCTACCAAAACACTCCAGAACTGGCGGTTTTACCCTGGCCCACTGAGGATGGCTTAAGAAAAGGTGTTTTGGCCCTTTCGGCAATCAACCAGTCTACTGAAGACAGCTTGGTTGAACCCCCAAAATCTATCGAGAAACCTGGGGAAGATGGAAAGGCTGATTCAAGTGAGCCAGCTGCAAAGAGTGATTTGAAAAACTCTGTCCATGACAACGAGTCTTCTCATAACTATACTGAGCGAAGAAACTCCGATACTAACTTTGGAGGTTCGACTGAAGCCAACGGCTCGGCGCCTCTCGAGTTGGATCTCTTCGATCCAGACGAAGAAGAAGACGACGACGACTTAGAAGATGTATAACCCTTACCTGAGCAAAATATACTAATAATAATTTAAGGTCAACTTTCTTTCATCTATTTTTGACACATTTCTTTAAACTAATTATCAATCCTGATATTTGTTTTACATCGACTTCTGTGAATAAAAAAAATAAAATGAATAAAAAATGAAAGCTATCAGGTATAGGAAAGAGAACCTTATAGGGACAGGAAGTATGTTGGAACGCCTAGAATTGGAAAGATCGTTATACTAATAGCCGGAAAAGGTTTTGCACAAATATAGTACGTCAAAGAATCTTGAAATCCTTGATGACCCAGTAATAACTAACAAAATCTAGCACCGGGACTAGGGAGAATGACGGCAAAAGAGTGGCTTTGAAGTACAACGATCGGTCCAAGCTTATTTTCGAGAGAGAAATCGCACTTTTGAGTAATCTAAGCAAGCATCAAAATATTGTCAACCTTTTGGACGTTTATGAAGAGAAAGCTGGCGATATACCGGCTCTCGTGTTGGAGTATGTACCGGTTTCACTCGACTGTTTGATTGATGAATTTCGGATACCTTTCACAAATATTGAGAATCTGACATCTTTCACTATGCAGCTGAGTCAGGGCCTCGACTATTTACATTCAAACGATATTTTACACAGAGACATTAATCCCAGTAACCTACTCATTACCAAAGAGGGCATTTTGAAGATTACTGATTTTGGTTCAGCTTTGGAATTCGTTTCGTACTCTGATCCCGGCAGCCTTACCCCAGACATTTGTACCCTATGGTACCGGCCCCCGGAGGTTTTGAAAGGGTTACCCTATTCTTTCCCGGTGGATAATTGGGCGTTTGGATGTATTCTTGGAGAATTGGCAATAGGTCTACCATTATTTAGCGAAAGCAACGAAACGGAAGAGTTGGAATCAATAGTTTCTTCGATAGGTGGTTCGGCCCATTCCAAAACTCAGTACTTTTCGCAGAGAATGGTGGTAGGTGATGATAGATTGCGCGACGTCATTATAGGATTATTGGAGATTGATCCGGCTGTTCGGTATAGTGCTTCCAATGTTTTAAGCCACGAATTTCTTGTCACTAAACCGTTTAGGCCGACCATTAAGTTGGAACAGAATATCAATATTCCTGAGTGATTTCAACAGTTTGTCGAGTCACTTTAATTTTTCTGTTAGAGTAAAGTCAAATCTAAAGTATGCATCAATTCAATATATTTTGTTAATCAGTAAGTATTAAAGCATCTGTTGAGTTTTCATTAATACAAATGCTTTGTGGTACTATGGACAATCAGTGAAAAATGCGATGAAAATACTAGCACTGAAACATAGTAGCTATCACTGTACGTCCTAGTGTTAGTCTACTGCTATCGTGATGCAAATTCTCGAAATAGGACCGCTGCAGATAGTACTGAAAATCTCTGTCGTTGCCTTCATTCTGTGAGTCCTCCTCAGTGCAATCACTGATTTGAACATAGTCACTATAGTTTGCGTTTTCTATCAAAGATCAGTTGTTGAGACCTGTGAACATCAAGACAATGATATTCACTGCTGTTGTACAAAACAAGCAAAAAAGGCTATTCACCAGCATTTGCTGAACCTGTCAGAATACGTCTTGTACAGTGCCGACATGGCGACCATAGACACACACTGCCTAACCAAAGATCTCATTAAAAAGTTTACAATGATCCTCCATCCATTTTGTAGTAGAGAAAAGTCTTTGCCGGGCGTAGGCAAAACGTATGAAATGAACAAGGCCAGCCGAAGGATAATGGCGATCCACATGACAAACACCACAGTATGCCATAGTGCGCAAAGCGTGTCATCTGGTGAGCAGGTCTCAGGAAATGGCAGGCAGTAAAAATGCTGGATCTGTGTAAACTTTTTCAATGAACGAGTAAAACATATCTGGGTAAGCCCGATTTTTGCAATGCTTGTGTTGAGCCAACCCGGATGCCATATTGAAATTAATTTTAGCGACGATCGTGAAAAAATGAAATACGAATGTGGTTCTGTACGAGATGGAGAGCACCTTCATTGACAGTGCGAGGATTTGATGTGTGTTTTATATGGAGGCAAAATAAACGGTGTTATTAAGATCAATGCTAATTCGGTTTATTATAAAGTGTTTTGTTTTGTGCACGAAGTCTGCAAAACGGTGCTGGATCAAACAATACATTAAAACTTGCTTGTATTTGATATCTGAAAGAATCCAAATCTCGCCAGAAGATTTATATAGTAATGGTATTACCGCTCATAAAATTTCAGAGTTTTTGAGTAAAAAAAAGAAGAACCATTGCAAATTCTTTTTATTGAAAAATGTTTTGAAATGCGTTCATTTTTTTCAAGGAATAGAAATGCTATTTGTATCTTTGTGTTAACCTTTTTTCTTTTTTCGCGTGTTTGGCCGGATTCAGTTAAAGCCGTTAGCCGTACCTGAATACACACACACACGTAGCTCAGTGTGAAACCCATCTTCAGGAACCGTCGCTGCGGTCATTCCCTTTACTATGTTTTTTCTAGCTGAATGAAACCTCCTACTTTAGTAAATTATCGACAAATCAGTGTCTGCAACTTGATAGACAAGACTGTATTATGTTGCTTATACACTTCCCATTTCTATGAGATCATAGAAGCAAGTACACTAAAATGAATTGACATAAACATTGAAACAAGTACATACAGATTATGGTAAGAGAAGCGCTCTGCTGGCGCAAAACTTCTAATTCGTACTGAGGTCATCTAATTGAAACTCCTCAACAGCGATCTTCTCCTTTTTGGCTCCAGTGCTATTGGATCCTGCGGGCACCTCCAAGACCTCTCTCAGTCTCTGTTTGGAAATCTCCTTGGTTCTCTCAAACATGGCACCACTCACACTTGCTATCGGGCCCAGCAAGTTGAGATTGTAAGAAATATACGCTCCTCCGAGAGCAAGAAGACAAAACACAAACAATATTGGGTTCCTCAAAACCGCCATCAGCTCGTTCCATCCAAGGAGCAACAGCAAAAGGTAAAACACTGGAGGGATTCTGGAAAACACCTGGGCAGTAGAGCGTTTGGCTTCGACAAAGTAGGCGTCAGCTTGTTTCATAAATTTTTTGGTGACAGCTTGCTGATTGGACTTGGACAAACGCTCGTAGAATGTGGCTGATTGCACTTGCGAACCATCCTCACTAACTTCGTCAGGATGATGTTTGTAGTATTCGTCCAGATCAACGTCAGGAACTACTTGCTCGCCGGACTTGGTCTTGGCAATGGAAAAGATAGGTAATACCTTAAGCGCTTCGTCTCTGGCCTTGACAAATGGCGTTTCTATATCGTCACCGGCCTTCCAAACACGAGGGACGCCTTGACTATCGTATCTAAACACGTCTTCAAACTGTTCACGCAGTTTCAGCAAAACGTTATCCTGTTTGGTGACTTCCTTCAGTCTAGAATCCAGAGTAATCCAAGCAGCCGCTCTAATCTCGCGTAAATTCCTTTTATTCTCCTCGTCAGTAGCACCTACTCCGAAATCAAAGCCAGAAAGCTTATCAGGCGATCCACTAGCCGAAGTGAATTTGACAGTACTTGCAATAGCAGAACTGACGGTCGCGTTGAAGAAATTAATAATCTCATCCCAAGTGTCTTGCTTAGGCTGGTCAAAGAAGCTCTCCAAGTCATGGAAAAATGCATTTTTGATTTTTCTTTGAATCTGAGTAGTGATTTTCTGAATTTCTTGAGTCTTTAGTTGTGTCTCAACTTCGTTCAGCTCTTGTTCCAGATTGTACAACTCTTCGGTATGTGTGAATACATGCTCGTCAACACTCGCCTCAGTGGCAGCGTCAACAAACTGTTTGATTGCGTTTTCCCGTGCAGTACTGAGAATATCCACAAAGGACAAAGATTTATTGTTGGAAGAGTTGGCTTTAGAGATTTCGTCATTGAAATCTGAAACAGCCTTTTTGTGCAAAGCAATCAACTGCGCCTTGTACAAATTGTTGAGTCTCGTATCGATCTTGTTCAGCAACTCCAATCTCTTGGAAGTGTAGACGGACTTTTCGTAACGGGAAGCTAGCGAGTCAAAAATCTCCAAAGTACCTGATCTGATTGTGGAAATAATAGATCCAAACTTAGGAACGATATAAGAGCTACCCAGTTTATTGTTGCTGGAAGATTGAGCATCCGACAGTCCATTTTCAAAAGACTGCCATGCTTGGTTGGCAATTTCTTCACATCTGAATCGGGCCACAAGGATCTGTTGTGTAGGCAAGTCCAAATCTTTGTTTGCTTCGATTTGCTCCCAGATTTTTTCAGAGTAAATTGGCCAACCGTCAATAGGAAGTCCTCTATGGTACTCGGGCTTGAACACATAAGTTGAAGAAGATGAGTCAACAAAGTAATTTGACAATTTTCCGGTTTCAACGCTGAATTGATCAGGCATCAAGACCTTGTGAGGAAGAGCATAAAATTGGAGATCAAAAAAGTCGTCCAAGTTAGAGTTGGCAGCGGCAGGAGGTTTAGTGAGATTTTCCCAGATGCGCATAAGATCAGTGGTGATTGTGGACTTGAGATTGGCCAGCGGCGTAGTACCTAGATGATCTCTGATCACAAACAAAATAAGAGACCTGTTGGGTTTGGTGGATGCTGTTTGGAACAGAGACAGGTTCACCTCAAACACTGTCTTGAGCAGGCCCATGTTTGCACCTTGGTACAAACCGACTTGGCTTTCCCACATGTTGACAATCAGGACTTCTGAAGTGGCCAATGCAAACAAAGCTGACTTTCTTTCAAAGTCTTGATCCTCACCACGCTCTCTTCCATCTGTGCCCTCAACATCTAGCACTAAAATCTTTTGGTCCATGTTGTTGGATGAAGTCGAGCCGAGGGAAGGCGTAGAAAGCAACTTTTGTGTTTTCTTTGCAAGGGCCATCCAGATACCCTTAGTAGTCTGGCTTCTTCTCGATTCATCCATGACATCGAATCTGGTTCCAAACAATGCGTTCAGTAGAGTCGATTTACCGGTGGACTGCGATCCAAATACCGAAACAATATGATAATTCAGCCCACACTTGTCAATTTCGACATCTTTGAAATACTTGAAAGTCTCTGGGTGAAAGGTTTTGTTTTCATCAATCAATTGGAGTGATACTTCTGACTCCCTACTTGGTTCTTTGGTGCTCATTGTACACGTATGGCGGATTTAAGTTTGTGGTAGAAAGGAAAGAATGGTCCTGTGGAAAGTAGCATTCATAATAATATGGGATTCAGGCGTGGATTCAGAACGGTGTTCAAGGGAAATGGCTGGTACGCCTTGTCCAACTTGTTGGGCTGTCAGATTAGTCAGAAAATATAAGATATTAGTAATACTGGGGCTTTAAGCGATCATGTGTTTAATTCACGAGTGCAGGTTGAAATGGGACGAGCATAGGATCTGGCAGATGGTCAGTGCGACTTAGCGTTATTGTGGTTGGAGTAAGGTCATTGGGCATGTCATGTATTGTAAAGCGGTATTGTGTAGCGTCTAAGCGAATTGTAACACGAGTGGCTTTGAATAAATGTTAGATTGAAAAAAGAGATGGTCAAAGTTGTGTTGATGACAGTTGGCCAAATATTTCAGATTGATTTGGAGAGATCATAGTTGTGAAGTCAGCTAATTGTTTGTCAAACATACTTGATGATCTGAGATCAATATTTCACAATACCCGGTGACAAATCATGCTGTTATTCTGACAGCTGTAAAAGTGTAACATTTATGAGCGGTATTGCAAATATCCACGTTCATTAGTTCTGGGCTGAAATTGTAAGCTATTTTCCTGTTGTAAACAGATATCAAACCGGTACAAAGTCAAGTGAAATATCAGTATTACAAATGCTGAAGTTAAACTAGCATTCATATTATTGTTGAACTAGATATTAACTGATGACTTTGAATAGACCAGAGAAGAAAATATTTGCAAAAGAATTCAGAATCTAACAGCTACGCTTTCAGCGCCCAGTATATCAATCGTCAAGCTTTTACCAAACTTGTTTTGTACCGACTATGCTGCAATGGAGATGGCATTTTCAGAGACTCCGACTGCAATTTGATAGTTTCCAGTTGATCGAGATCTTGTACATTGAAAATCAAGGTCATAACTGGGGATAATTTGCATTTCTACTAAGCCAAGCCGGTAGACAATTAGGAACACGATACAAAACTATTCAACTCAATTGGGTCATGTTACAAAGAGCTTTTGGCTATTATGTTTCGGTACCAACCCATTTTAAGGAATATTTCTCGAATCCATCTACAGTGTAATTGTTGATGACTTTCAAATGTTCAGAGTCTACTTGCGAAAGATTTCAATAACTTTATAGATTTTGTTCACTTTTGATGCACTTAGTACTGACAATAGTTTGCCAGTTTTTAAAAAAATTATAGTATTATAAGTTAGTCCGGTACCTTATATTATGCTAACATTCAATGAGCCCACCAACTAGCGATCAGCATTGAAGAAGTTGTTTAACAGTGAAAACAACAATCATAACATGTATAGAGGGAAACTTTCCTTTACTACGCAATTGTAATATTGTTTCTTGACGCTTCGATAAACGTGGACATCCAACTCCGCCGAATGAGTTCTGGCAAGTTGAGGCAAAGACCACTTGGATTAGGTACACAAACAATCTACTTTTTTTGATCATTATACATCTAGACGCTGATCAAATTATCATCATTATCTCAGTGCATACACATGAATAGATATAGAAACTCGTTCCTGACTGTTCAACACTGAATCAGCAAAGACGAACTGTACCAACCCCATGTCTTTATTTTGTGCTTTGCATCTTAATACTTCAATTCCTTCGTTGCTTTCTGTTTTGTTTTCCAAGACGCTTATATCAATTTTCGAGTCACTATCAATGTACTCACTTGTAGTTCAGCTATTGTTTCTCTTGCCCGTGTTCTTTCTCTTCTCCAACATGTGCGGCGTTAGCTTTGTTCACGATTGTGCTTAAATTCAAATCCAATTTTTATTCATGCACAACAAGGCCAGATGTACACCAAACAATACATAAAGACAGATCCCAGGCGCATGAGGGTTCCTACTTGATCCATGAAATGCGTTGTGGATTCCCGGGTCTTGAAGAAAGCTGATAGAGGTTGATTTGGATGAGCGCCTGCTGCAGCGACGTGTATGCTTTTGAGGGAGATTTAAATCAAGACTGCGAGCGCATTCACGGAATTCTGGTAGAGCAAAGTGCTTGTGGAAGCAAACGCTCATGATGCTGCAGATGAGAACAGAGAAAGTCTTTAGATCATAGAAACTAGCAATCAAGTGGCAATACAACTAAGTATCAAATATTTGTTTTGTTGGAAAGACCTAATAGAAAGGATTTAAATTGAAATTTAAAAACAAAAGTGGTTTACAAGTTTAGATATTGGTACTCAAAATATGTTTCGAATATTTTCAGAGCTCACCCGTAAACTAATTGAGTTTGTGGTTCCTGTTCCGCCAGTTGTTCCCTCCTAATCTTGCGTGCAGAGAGACTAATTGATTATTTCAGTGTCGCCGTTCACAGTCAGCCGTGTGTACTACACAATTGTAGATCGAAACTATAACTTCCAGCTTCGGACTTGGCAATTCTCTATTGGAAAATGCTCAAAAAAGACGTAACTTGATATACTTGATATTTGTTGGCCACAATGCCAATTTTTTTTATTGGAATAATTCCTCTGAGTTCTGTAGTCTGTTGCTGTCCAGTAATGTTAGTTTTTTTTTTTTTTTTTCCTTTTTGTGGATTATTGACTTGGTTGGTGATGCAATGCTTGAAGATTGGCGGGTGATGCCTTATCTTTTGCCAGTAGTGTAAACTACGCCTTAAGTTTCTAATCATAACTTTCAAGTTGTATCCCGCTTTTCTAGGCCAAGATCCGCCGCATGGCTGATAAGATTCTACCCAGGCTGTGTGTATTTTGGCGAACTCCAAACAACTGTACAATACCAAGAAATAATACGCCAGTGGCATGCGTACGCAAAGTCTTGGTATATAAAATATGTGAATAATACAAGGCAGGCGCGCGTATGCACTTGAAGCGCAGCGTGATCGAGTGCTTGGTTGATTTTTTTTATTTTCGTCAAGAGTCTTGGCCTATATTCGATACGATAGAAAGAAACGTAGAAACGATAGGTTTTGTCCGAGATTTCGAGACACTCAAGAATGAAGAAAGAGGATTGTTTTACGGCTGGACTTGAGTGAAACGAAGGTTGAGAAGTACATGGGGTGAACTTGTTTGGAAGGGAATACAGAGAAAGGTCTTGGATTCTATGCACGGGATCAGCTACGTCTTGGCCATTGGTACGCAAGCATTGGAAGAGGATTAAAAGTGCCTGGAATGCTGATACAGAATGCTTCAGAGCAGTGCTTTATTATACTATGGACAATTGAGAACGAAAGGAATAATGTAAAAAAGTGTCTATTTGTTATCATGGTGATATACAAACTATCAAACCTCAAAACTGACAGACTACAAGGATGTTTTCCAAGCTGTTTCAACAATTCGAGTTGATTCAAATAAAACTAAACTAAATCCACCAGCTCAACTGAAAAAAAAAACGTGTACTCGTATAATATCCAATTCTCAATTTCTATATTTCATCTATGTACTAAACTCTGTGTGTGTTTGCTCTAGCACAAGCAGTCCAGACACAGGCAGCACGCCAGACCGGCACACAGGCCACAGCAGCAGCCGTCGTTCTTCTTGTCCTGAGGAGGAGCCTGCTGAATGTAGATGGGTTGCGGAGGTGGCTGCTGGTAGCCTTGTTGCTGAGGAGGGTAGCCCTGGTACGCCTGTTGCGGTTGTTGAGGAGGATACTGTTTGGAGGTGATAAAGTGTGTCAGTTCGAGCCATGCTGAAAGACAATTGCAAAGTCGGAACTTACGTAGTTGGCCATTTGTGTATGATGATAGTGATGATCAATGAATGAACTTGAAGATGAAGAAGAGTGTGTGTATGTAAAAGGAGAAGATTCAGGAGGATTATATATAATATTATTATATTTCCACGAGAACACAAGTGTACAAAAAGAAATACACACATACGCATTGTATCCACTGAAGAAAAGCTTAGCTTCTGGGCGAGGCTCACAAACATCCGAATCCAGTCGCCCACGCGTTTGTTGTCCTTTCCGTCGTGTACTTAAATGCCAACGCAGAGCCTTTTGAACTCCGCCATTCCGCCATCAGCCATCGTCGTCGTCGTCGTTGTCACTGTCGTTGGCTTGTGTTGTTTGTACAGAATATGCGTGTTGTTTCATATGCTCCACTTGGAAAAAATAACAATAATAATAATAATATACAAAACCACGATTTCAAGTGAATGACCCGGGTCCACTGCAGACCCGGTCAACCCAGTGTCTATGTCCAAACGTGCTCCGACGAGCCGTGGCCACGCTGTTCCGGGATCCGAGTGGGCTTGGCGTTCAAGGCTCCGTGGTCCCGACCAACCACTTGTTCTCTCTCTCGCTTATCCTGTCCACAAGGCTGACACCTTTTCCCAGCAATTACAAACATTTGCTTGCTTGTCCCCATTTCCACCTAAAAATAACTAATAATAATAATAATACAGCAAAAGAATGGCTGGACTCTCCCCTAACCAAACTAGTGCTCTTGCTCTGCCGTGCAAACTGCACCAGCCCTGCGTAAAAATATAATATGTGTATGTTCACCTGCCATACACTATGAGACTGTATTACATGCAAGTGACGGTGGCACTTTGTTTTCCCAGCTTCGTGACCTCGCGAAAAAGCTCCATCGAGAAATAATAAGTCCAGCATAATCACCAGCCATTTCATATATATCCACACGCTTCGTCATTTGGCCATATATACATAGACTTGTCCTTCTTTCAAAACTCTCTTCTTCTTCTTTTTTCATCATTTCACTACTTCTATCATTATTCCAAAAAAAACTAACATTCACAAATGACTACTGTGTCGTACACCCCAGGTGTATCTACACACTTGTACCCCAACATGAGCGCGACTCCCGCTGCGGCCGCAATGGCAGACAGTCCGCCCGAGTCCGCGTTTGAAGCAAAGGAACGCAAAATCTACCAAGAATTCATCACGACTGCTAATGTGTTCAATATTCGACACGTCCCGCGGGTCGTTGTCAAGGATCTTATCGATGTGGCCACGCGCGAAATCAAATCAAGAGGTTCGCCAATCCCCTCCCTACTTCCCTGAAATACGTTCAAATACTAACAATGAATTTTAGGCATCAAAACACCGCTGCTGCTGATGGCGTTCACGCCCTACAACTACGACGAGCCCAAGGGATTCAAAGACGGATCAGTCGACTCCAAAGATCTCCAGAAAACAATCGAGGCAGTGTTCCCTGTCAACCAGCCGATCCTGAACCGCGACGAGATCCTACGCGTGCTGCGGCAAACCGACGTGTACACCATTGCCGGCGTGCTGAAGTGGTGCTGGGCGAGGATCCAGGGTGGCGTCGTGACTTGGTCGACTTACAACAAGTACAAGGAGGCAGAGCGCGAGAACGAGTTCAAGAGAGAAAGCTTTGCCGAGCTCATTGGCACGATCGTCGAGTCCGAAGCGCATTTCTCAATCATCGATAACTTCTACCTGTTGCTGTGCTCGCTTTCGACAAACGCAGAGCGTAACCGGATGGAAGCCACAAAGCTCGCGCGGATCTCCGGACTGTGGGCGTTCGAAATGGTCAACTCCAAAGCAGAAAAGCCAACCTGTTTCAAAGCCGGGCTGAACTGCTTCACGCTCGCTTCCGAGGCCTCATTCCACCTGTTCCTGGCCTACGTCCGCGCAATGTATCCGAAACCTTCAGCAACCGTCAAGCCAGACTACGAGATCCCGTCCACTATCGAGCGCCTGATCGAGTCGTGTCCGTACCCGCCCAAGGCCAAACTGTTCAAACGCGCCAGCTGTCCCAAAATCACGCTCAGCGTCGGCAAGCTCTCGTCTAACCCGTTTTTGTTGCTCCAGCGCGTTTCCAAAATCATCCAGTTCGACAACTACGAAATGTTCCCGAGCGAGGACGACTTCAACACCTTGTATTTCATGTTTGACGATATCAACCGCATCGAGGACCAAATGTCGACCTCGACGCGCAGGCTGCTGGAAGCCGTCACAAAAGAACACTCGATATTCACTGACCACTCGCTGTTCATCAAGCAGACTCCGGACCTGCCGTACGACGTGCGCTGCAAAACCTGGTCCAAACACTACAACCACGCGTTCATCGACCCTGTCTCAGGCGAGCCCCATCGGCCGCTCACAAACTACGTCTACGAAAAGTACCAAAAGGAAATGATCAAGAAAACCGCCATGCCCACCTCCGAGCGCTCTAAACTGCAGTACCCAGACTCGCCTGCTTTCACCAAAAACAACAAAGAAAAGCCGTTACAGATTGGTTCGTGGCGCGAGATCATGCACTACTACAACCAAGCGCTCGGCGAGCCGCAGCCCGCGGTCGAGCTCAAGGGCGAGCGCGACCTGACAAGAGACGACAAAACAACCTGCACGCTGTCCAAAGTCTCAGTCGACGAGTTCCTGCCCTGGGTGTGGGCCAACACTGTGTCGCCCGAGCAAACCCAGATCAACCAGGCCATGTTTGGCCGCTCCGTCGTGCTCGAGATTCATCTGGACAACAAGCGCAGTGGCCGGCGGTGGATTGTGGTCGAGGAAGTTTTGACTCCTGAACCGCTGCCCATGAAGAAGAAGTCGAAACCTGTCGAGATCAAAGTCACTAAACCGGTCGTTGTAAAAGTCGCTGGTCCTGCGGTCGTCGTCAAGCCTACTCCCAAACCAGCTTTGAAAACTGCCGACCCTGTGATCTTGGTCAAGCCCAAACCAGTGCGCCCGAAAGTCGTCGAGGTTGTCAAACCTGCCAAGTTTTCATTCGACGATATCGATCCACTAGTCGCTGCCGTCGCCGCCAAACTCAAAGTCGAGACCAAATCAGCCAGCACGCAAACCGACCCTCCTCCCACGCAATCCGAGCTTCCACAAGAACCAGAGCCTGCACCTGTAATTGCAAAACCACAACCTACAGTCTCCCACAAATCCACACAGGTCTTTGTCGACGCCCAAGAACCACCGGCTGCTTTGGTCGCCACCGCCGAAGAGCTCTACTGCGCTCTGCCCGACGTCCAGATCTCGCCGCCTTTGGATCCTATCGAGTTCATCACCACCCAGATCGCGAGCGCGCGCAAATCGCCCACTCCGTCGCAGCAAAAAGACTACTCTGCCATACCCTACATGTCCACTGCTGCGCCCGACCTGGACTCCTCCAGCATTACAGTCAATCCTATTCTGTCCGATGCGATTCCGCAGATCCTCGACGATGACGACGACTACTATCTGGACCAAACTGCTGGCGAGGTGCTTGAGCCTCCTTTGAACCAAGGGTTTGTCGACGACTCTGAAATGTTCATTTCGACCATTGATTCGTCAGACAATTCCTACCAAAAACGCCGTATTGTCTCAACACCTTTGCCCAGACTCAACCAATCTGATTCAGACTCGCAACAGCAACACAACTACAGAGCTCTGGCTGATCATGGCGTGTCTTCAGGGTTCCAGTCTGGTTCTTCTTATTCTCATCAACAGCAGCAGCAGCCTCCGCATCAACAGCAGTTTGCACAGCCGCGCCGCGAGTTCGTCTCGAACCGGCCACCGCCTCCACAGTTCCCACAGCAGCAGCAGCAGCACAACCCGCCATCAGCTGCACCAGCCATGTTCCCTACATCCATTTCCTCAGCTGGTCACGAAATGCAGTACCGTTCTCAGCCAATCAACGCTTTGAACCTTCCACCGCCTAACAACAACAACAACAATGGAGTGCACCACGGATTTGGCGGTCCGGGCAGCGGGACCAACAGCGCCAATAGTTCCGGCGAGATTTATGCGGAGCAGCAGCCTTCTTCTATGATGCCGCGCCCGCCGTTTGCGAGGACGCCGACGTCGGGGTCTGGGTCTTCTGGGTCCGGAGTGGTGGTGATGCCTGTTCGGGGCGGCGGAGCAGCAGGAGGGCACCAGCGCCGGGCCTCGCAGCATGCCGGGATGATGATGATACCGGGTCAGCAGCCAATGGTAAATCAAAGACAGCAGCAGCCGTCGTCGTCGGGACCGAGTAGGCACGTGAAGATGAGGTCGGGCCAGGGTCTGCCTTCAGTGGACGATATCATGATGATGGATCACGGGCCCATGAACCTGAGCCATGTTCCTCGTAACGCGCCAGCAGCACAGCCCTTGCCTTCACTGGCATCACCACAACAACCACCGCCACAATCACAATCACAATCGTCACTGGCACAACAACACAACAGATCGGACTCTGACTCTTACGCGCTGCTGATGCCTGAACAAGGCCACTACCACCACTTTGCCAACACTCAGCACCACAATGGCAGCGGAGCAAGCAGCGGCGGCAGCGCCTCGCCTGGCTCAAATCTGGCGTTTGCTGGCGGATTCGCCAAACCCGTCATGCCAATGCTTGGATCGAACAACAACAACAACAACAACAACAACAACAGTGACTCTTCGTTGGACAGAATTCAAAAGGCAAGAGTTGGAAGCATGGCCGATTACTACTCGGGGTCTGGCGGGTCGGGGTCGGAGGAGAGCGAGGGACCGGTTTTGGTAGCAGCGGGTGCCAGAAGGGTGGCTTCGGGTCCTCCGGCGTCGGGTTCGGTGGAGGGCATTCATGCGCCGCGGCCCAAGTCTGGTGTCCCGCCGGGTGTGCTTTCAGAGTCGCCGTTGCGAGCGGTTGTCACTTCTAATCAGCAACAACAGCAACAGCCACCACCACCATCACAACAACGACAGCATGTGAGAGATATGGCAAAGGCTATGCGTGGCAGCACTTTGTCATTGGGCGATCCTAGGTCTATGCGTACTGGGTTTGATTCTTCTATGCCTGCCCCGCGTATGCGTTCTCAATCCCTTTCGCAAACAGCACCGCGGCCAGTCTCGCAACCGCCATTCCAGATCCATTCTCAACACCCAGACCAGTTCTCTTCTTCTGTTTCAGCGCGGCGCCGCTCCAACGCCGACTTGATGCAATTGCCACTGCCATCTGAGCAACAGCAACAGCATCAGCAACAGCCGTTGCAAACTGCGTTTGTGGCACGTTCTGATCGCTCGTTTTCGAGCAGCGCGTCGGTCTCGTCGGCGTCAGCGTTCCCTGATTTCAACAAGTTTGATCCCTGGAACGAAAGTATTGTGAAGCGCAGCGCTAACCGGTTGAGCAGGCTGATGTCTGAGACGGAGGAAGGACAAGCTGAGAAGGAGGAGCAAGCTGAGACAGGTATGGCCGCTGCTGCTGCTGCTGCCGGTGGTGCTGGATCAAGTGGGAATCCTGAGTTCAAAGGCGGTGAAATGAAGCATCAGCCAGCACAGCAGCAACAGCAGTATCACGATCAGGATGAGACTGTGGTGATGGGTGGAAAGGCCGAGGACGCTGAGGTGTCTGAAAAACGACTGAGCAAAGCGACGCTGGGCGGACTGTACCAAGCCACAAAGAAAGCCGCAACCAAACGGTTCAAAAAGAAGGACTAATGTAGGAAGAAAATAAAGATAATTGTGATGTTGTTTTTTTTGGAATTTGATTTATGATAGTATTGATATAGAATTTGGAGTTTTTTTGTAATATTTTAAATGGAGTTTGTGTATAAATTGGATATTGGATTAATACGGTCTTTAAAATGTATCAGGTTTCTTTGATGGGTGTGTTTTTTGACTATTGTCATTTCATAAAGTCTAAAACTTTTCTAGCATGCGTTCAAGATGATAATCAAACAGTAAAACGGTCCAAGTTATCTATAAATATCTTGATGTGTACACAGATGCAATAGCGATCAAGTTAGTGTATCAATTGTAATCAAAGTACATGCAAACAAAAAGACTCAGATCCTCCTGAATTTATCTACTGGTTGGGGTTCTAGATTTGTCACTTGCAACTCGCCCATGTTCAGTTTCATAAACCTCTTTCTCCGTTTCCTTTTAGCCTTCCAAAGTTATTGCAACATCTTCAGATACAAATTTCTCAGCAAGGTCAATGTCTCTCTCAAACAATTTCCAAAGTTGTTGACTTTTTTATAAAAATCTGTTCATAATGCTTTTCTGTGTCCAGACATCTGTCTAAATGAGGTTTGTGTCTCCGCAACTAATGATTTTGCTGTACGCACAGCTTTGTTCAAATGCCATTATTCAGATCACTTTATAGGTATCTAATTATATACACATCAATTGGCTTTATTACTGTCGACGCTCGGCTAGGTCACAGTTTTGATTTTAGGTAGTGACTTGACTTTATGGTAATGCTAATATCAAACACACAAATCCAAGAAATCTTCACAGCACCTATTACAAATGTGTGCAGTATGAGTTGAAATTTCTTCGGATTTATTGGGACGCTGGTAACTTCTTTAACAGCTGCTTTGATACTTGAAATGACATTAAAGCTGTGTTGATCAATACTAGATGAACTTGATACTCGATTCGTCAAGGACGTGATATTAGAATAGCAGTGGTTTTGTCGAATTTGTGTATTTGTTCTTCGTGATCTCGGTGTTCTGTATCCATTTTTATTTCCAAATTGTTTCTGACTCGTATTGGTCAACAATATCCAAAACCCAGCCAGAGATAAAAAAGCATTTCGACCTCTGCATTGACCCTCTTAGTCTCACCTATATCTCGTTGCATCACGCTCAGACTGCGAAATCCACTCATTTCTTAAACCTTCGGCTTTTGATACACAGTTCCTTTGTCCATTCATCTAGTTCCTTGACCACCTTTTCCAGTTTGCCGATTTTATCCAGCACCAAATCCATCTCCTTTTCCTTCTTGGCCACTTCCTCATCTAGTATCTCAGTCAGCATTCTATCCACTCAAATCTTACACATCACCAATTCCACCTCAACACACACCCATGAGCGTGATGCCCTAGACCTCTTCAATACTTACTCAGCAACTTGATAGCCTCCCTGTCCTCATCCAGTTGCTCAACAGTCGCATTGTAGTACTCGTACTTTTTCGCCGCTGACCAATTGGCGCGCGCCAACACGTCAAACGAAGACACAATCACATCCGTATCCGTTTCCAGCGCTCGCGAAACAGAGTTGTATGCTACTTCGACAGCAGCCCGCGTTTCGTCCGCTTCTTGTTTCGGGTTCGGCATAATCGTGTTTTGTTCTTTTAAAAAAAGATTTATAAATGGTCTGGTGTATCTGAAGCGTGAGATTAAAACTGCGCTTGATCGACTGTGTTGATACAAACATTGATGAAGTAGAATTAGAAAAAAATCCTGTAGAATCAAGCTTTTCAGGGTTCAGTTTTGCTCTTTCAAGGTCATAGGTATCAAGTACCATTTTTTAAATGATCTGTGTGCATGCACCAAGATATTAATTCCCACACAATTCCCACCAAACCGCTGATTTACCATACGCTCATCTAAAATTTCACTAAAGAAAATCTATAAAAGCTACATGTGCGTTTACACTAAACATATTCACATTATCTACCTGCAAAATCTTATTCAAGACAAAAGACCTACAAACTTCAGCCAGAGCAGCAGATTACACAAGGTACTAGCAGATGATATCAGATTGCAGTAATCCTTTATCAGTTGCCAATATTATCCACATATCTTCTCTCAAGTCCCTAACCAAAAGTTTGTCTCTTTTGAATCTATCAAAAAACTTGTCACGATTTAATCAATGTACTTTATCTTTTTTGGTTTTTGAAATCTTCTCACATAAAATCGTTGTTTCTGTTTCCATAGTCCCTGTTATTCATCTGTTGTCCTCCTTGATACGCATCCCTTCTTGGTGGCATCCTTCTGTTATTCCCCATGGGACTATAAGGATTCACAGGTTTCGCGACCTCACTGTGATGTCTTCGGTGTCCCATTGACCGGTTTGAGTTTTGGTCAGATACCATTGGCATTGGTGGTGCCATTCCTAAACCACCACTCAAAGGAGAGCCCATAATATCATTGTTGGCATTACTGGTAGTTCGTCTGGGTTTGCGCGGAGGAGCTGTAGGACCGTGAGAAACAGAGTTTTGACGTTTTAGCATGGCAAGATCAGGAAGTCCCATACCGGGGGCCATGTCGGCAACAGGCGATTGTGGCGTTTGTTGATGCTGCATCTGCTGGATTTTAAGTGTTGTCAAATCGGGTAGTCCTGATTGTGCGCGCTGATGCTGCTTGAATGGGGGTTTGTATGGAGGAATATAAGAAGAGCGTCTATCATCACCTGGAGTATGCAATTCAGAGCTGTCCATACTATTCCAGAATTTTGCACCAATCTCATTACTGTTTTCGGGAATGTTTCTGTTTATAAACATATCATCGCCAAGACCCGGTCGATTCACATGGGGAATGGGTGGGAATGGATCCATGATTTGCGAGTTGCGCTTGTTCTTTGTTGGGGGTTTCGGCAATGATCCTCCCAAAGGAAGCGAGGGCCCAAGGGTTTCGCCGCCACTAGGAATCGGTTCTAAAGGCATAGAGTTCATTGGCTGTCTAGATGGATCAATGAGTGAGTTCCGGCGAGAAAGCGATGGAGGAAGTGAGGTATTCAGAGGTAGACTTCCAATACTCAGTCCTGATGATGATGGAAGAGAAGGCATGTTGGTCGCGCCAACAGGTTTGGGGCTACTTAGCGTATTGCTTAAAAGGCTGCTGTTGCCGCCAATACTTGAAGTCAACAGGCTGCTGCTGTTGATGACGTTGCTGCTAGGGGGCAAGGATCCTCCGCCCATTGAGTTTGTCATCTCGGGAGGCACTTGTTTTCTAAACTCTGCAAATTCTTCTTCAGCTTCTCTAAGCTGGTCTTCCATTCTCTTGATCTCTTCTCTGAGCTCAATGATTTTTCTTTCTTTGTAAGCTAACTGTGAAAAGTAGTATTCAATAGCGGACATTTTGCCAGTGCCAGCACCTCCGGCGGCACCTGACAACGAGTCGCTAGAAATGGATGCAGAATGTTTGTGATTGGATGTGGATGGAGGACTGGCAATGCCAGCCAGGTTTTCACAAGAGGGCGAAGCAGACACGGGCTGAGACTGTGGCAGACTGACAGACAGCGAGTGTGCATGACGAGGCACTCTTGGTCCTGGTGTCGATGTGGTTCCTAAAATGCTAGGAGAGCTGTTGGCCGCAACAGGTAATGCAAAGTTGATTGATATTCTTTTCCGGCTTTTGGGAGTCTCTGCTACTAGAGACTCATCAGGCGATGAGGGTCCGGACATTGCGGCCAAATTGTTGTTGTTGTTGTTATTGACCGACAAAGACCCAGACCGATTTCGAGCAGACGTGGAAAGCGTGCGCTGAAGCCCTGAGTTTACTGTGGCAGAGGACTGTGTGTCTGGCGATTTGTGGGTCGAATCAGATTGGGCTTGTCTGATGTTTGGCCTGGGGATATCTGCGTTGTTGTCGAGCTGCTTTGGAGCTGGAGATGTAGACGCCATTTCTGTAGATGTTTTTGTTTTGATTTTTATAGCAAGGGGTCGCAAGCAGAGAGAAAAAGGTGGTCCTTGATGGGAAAGGTGCAATGAGGACAATGAATATTCACCTAGCTGCGAAATGTGTGTATACTGGCTAAGGAAAAGGGGAAGAGAAAGAAGAAGAATCAGAGTTTTTTTGTCGTCTGCTCCGAAACTGCCAGCAGTGAAAGCCAGCCCGACATGGGTTCAGTTACTGCTAGTAAGGGACCATTGGAAAAGGCACTTGGTCACTCGAACAAACAAATAAAGCTTAAAACCCCCTTTTTTTGCTGTTTATTTTTAGGATGGCAAATGGACACTGCTGCCCGGTGCTTTTGCGGGTCAACAACGGTGATCAGGCCAGGACCCGAATGGTACCGGATCTTTAAGAAGCATTCGGGTAATCGCCAAACGGGCCGTCGGTACTCGGGTCTCGGTTTCAGTTCCTGCCTGACTGGTGGTGGTGGACTGTTTTACTGTGGAGCTAAACAAATCTTATCAAAGGCTTCAGAGGCTGCTCGCGTTCGCTTAGTTCATAGTACACTGAGATTTAGTGGTATGACTTGTGCTAACGCACTTGGAATATACGAAATTTGTAGGTTTATCTCACAAGTGTATGACTAATATTTCTAGCATTACTAGGTAATCACTATGTAAACATTGTGAGGATGAGTAGCTCAGCCTTGCGTTTCCCAAAATAGATTTCAAGACCCAAAATCTTCTCCTGAATCCCAAATATTTCATTTATTACAGTCCGCATAGTTTTAATAATCCTCCAGATGATCCCGCTCGACCCCACCGCCTACACGTTTTGAACTTTGTTTAGGATTCACTATGGAGTGGTCCTGCACCACACTCCTCTTACACATCTGTAAGCCTAAACATTTGTCAAACGACCCTCATAGCGCAGCCCTTTTTTGTTTCAGATGGTGTATAATAAAAACAAAAGGTCTGAATACAGAAGTTTCAAATTGTTTTCTTTCTTCTCTTTTTTTTCCCTGATCACAAACCGATCTACCTACTTGCAAGCGTAGTTGTACAATCTGGCATCAGGCACTTGCTCACAATCCTGGCAAGCACTAGTCCAACATCTTACCAGAAACCCTGTATTCAAAAGCTCTTTTCAGCATCCGCCATTCTGTAATTCAATCCACCAAGAACCAGTACTAAACAAACATGGCGATACTCAAGTGGCTGTCGAAAAAAGACACTCATAATAATTCATCAAAGAATCGCGAGTCACAACAACCCGCAAAATCCGAAAAGCCCCAAACAAGCAGCGCGGTTAATACAGTTACCAATCCGCCTGCTGAACCACAATCACCAACTGCAAAGGATGAAAAGAACATCATTCCACTGACGACCAGCACTGCCAAAACAGCTCAGCCTAATGGATCAGACCCCAAATCACCTATTTCATCGTCAATCGTGGACTACGCCAATCCCGAACGACCTGTTGACCAGTCAAACAATGCCGAAAGCATATCAATGCAGGGTGCGAAACTCCCAGCAACGCGAGCACAAACCAATCTGGCTAGTCTCACTCAAAGCACATCTCCACCTTTCTCAAACCAAAACGACAGCATAACAAACGCACATTCAGATATTGATCTTAATACTCCCGCAATTATAATAAAACAACCACACACTATACAAGACCTCAGTTCTTCTATTACAAGCTCAAACTCGTCTGGGTTTCAACAAAGCGCTCCTCATAATACCAAGCCACGCGAAAATCAGCATGAAAACATTCAATATCGGAAAGGCTTGCCGTCGGTCAGATCAAGTCAAAATGCACCACAGTATCCTTGGTCAAGAGCTGTTATATCAAATGCAACACCGTTTCCTCGGTATGGCCATTCTGCAAACTCGATTGCGGCCCGCGATGGGGAAATTTTTGTAATGGGAGGATTGAAAGGATCCAACGTTTTTGGCGACTTGTGGGTGATTGAATCAGGTAAGTTACCAATGATAAAATCTCGATTCTTGAGCATGAAACTAACAAATTAATAAAAGAAACATTAACGGGATACCTCTTGGATACCGAGAATTGTCCTAGCCCGCGTGTGGGTCACTCCAGTATTATTTTGGGTAATGCATTTATAGTTTTTGGAGGTGACACAAAAATTGAAGAAAACGACACGCTTGATTCAGAGCTATACTTGTTGAATACGACATCTCTCAAATGGACAGTCCCCAGTATAGTTTCGGAATCGAGACCATCTGGCCGCTATGGACATACTGTTTCTACAATTGTCTCGATGCTCTACGTGTTTGGCGGCCAGTTAGACGACTGTTTCTTCAACGACTTGTACAGTTATGATCTGACAAAACTTCAAGTCCCAGATTCACGCTGGAATTGCCTGAAACCCAAATCTGAATTGCCTCCCCCAAGAACAAATCATACAATGATCACATACCGAGACAAACTTTATGTTTTCGGAGGCACAGACGGTCGTACGTGGTATAATGACACATGGGTTTTTGATCCAGCAACTACCACTTGGACAAAGATAGAGTGCTCCGGATACATGCCTATTCCTTGCGAAGGCCACGCTGCAACGGTTGTCGGAGACATAATGTACGTTTTTGGCGGTCGATCAAAAGAAGGGAAAGAGCTAGGCAATTTGTCTGCACTCGTGATTCCCGCAGGTAAATGGTTTAGCTTTCAAAATATGGGCCCTGGCCCAAGTCCCAGGTCCGGCCACACCATGTCTTTGATTTCCGGCAATAGAATTTTGATCATGGGAGGCGAGCCATCGGGGTACAATCCAAACAATCCGAATGAGGTGAGTTATGGTGCAGATGAGAATATGGTCTACATTCTTGATACTACTCGTGTGAGCTATCCACCGAATGCAACAGAAGTTTCAACTGATAAAAGGATAGCTTTACAGTCGCCAATCCATCATACTCCACAATGGAACAGTTGGCCATATCAAGACAAAAATCAAGAGCAGCAGGGTCAGTTACTTACATCATCGAAGCAGTTGCACGCTGCTCAAATGGCCTCGCCAACCAGCAACCGTGCAATTACGTCCCCGCCTGGAGCCCTTTCTCCCACAAGTCAACCACATATGATAAATAGACAACGGCAAAGCTCGCTGCCCAAGCCAATATCCGAGATGCAACAAAAGCTAAATAACGGGCATTCTGTGAACCCAAGCAACGGATACGTTTTCACAAATTACAAAAAACATGATGCTTCAGCAACTTCGGATGAATACAAAGACTCTGATAGAAGCGACACGCAAGTGACTACCAGTACGGCTGAATCCACACCTGAAAACGGGTTCAGGATTGAATCCAAAATTGTTGGCGCAATCGACGAGACACTATCGCAACAACAATTTATTGAAAAACTCAAAGCGTCTAACTCGTGGTATGAAACCGAACTGTCATATGCTCGAGACCAAGGCTATGTGCCTAGTACCAAGTCGCCTGTGGATGTTCTCCAAATGAGAAGGGTTTCACAATTGATTACTCAGGACAATGACAAAAGTTTGACAGAAAGAGCGATTTTGATAGAAGCGCTGTCGGATTTGAAAGACGAGCTGAGTCAGGTCCAAAACAATGTTATGAATCAAGCTGAGCGAGCTTCGGAAAAAGTTGTAGCAGCTGAAATCGAGAGAGATCAGGCGTTGGCTAGAAACAAAGCTTTAGAAGCGCAGTTGGCTAACATTCAATCTGGAAATCCGAATTTTAGCGGTGATCAAGATTCTCAGACAACAATCGAAAATCTCAAAAAAGAACTTGAAAAAGAACGGAAGACTCGTGAGCTTTTATTCAAATCATCTTCTGTACCGGATACATCTAGATCTATTCAGGAGCATGATACCAATCCAAGTGTTGAACTTGACAAACTACGAGCCGAGAATATAGATTTAGAGCAACAACTGAGAAGCTTTTCTGATAAGATAATCTTGAAACAACATGAAGCGAGCAAGTACAAATCTCAACTTGATACTACTGTTGAAAAACACCGCATTCTTGAACAAAGTACACAAGCCCAGATGGAAAGTTTAAGATTAGCAGCTGCTGCTGTGTCAGCGGCACAAACAAAGTCTAGTGAGATCTCAAGTCAGCTTGCCACAAGAAACAACGAGCGGTCAGAACTGATGAGAGAAAACGCACAATTAAAATCTGAACGCGGAGAATTGGAGAGCCAGCTGGCGGATTACAAAAGACAACTGGAAGAGCATAAAGCGTTGTTTGCCAGATCCGAAGATCACGGTATTGCTGCAACAAACAGTTTGGTTAATGGTATAACAAAAATAGAGGCAATTTGGATGGCCTCAAGATTATTCAAAAATGGCACTCAATCGAATAGTCCGAATATTTCTCGCCGCATCAGTCGCATCAGCAGAGACTTGGATAATGAATCAGGCAGCGATTCATCTTTACCAAATCCTGATATGACCGACATGGTTGATCCATCGCTATTGCAAAACGAGTTAAACGACGTGAACTCAATGTATGAAAAACACCAAAAGGCCGCAACTCAAGCAACCGCTGAATTGTCCAACAAGCTGCAAGAACTTTCTTTCATCAAATCCGAGCTACTCAGTTCTGAAAAGGCAAGAATTGGCGCGCAAGAAGAACTAAGCGAGACATTGACTCGACTCACTAATCTCCAAGAAGAACTGATTCGCCGAGAACAGCAACTGCAAAACTGCCAGTCATCTTTGGACACTGTATCTAAGCAGGCAGACTTCGAAAACAGCTCGCAAAAAGACTTGGTTACACAGTTGCGCGCACAGATCGAATCGGCACAAGCTAAGCATGACTCGTTGGAGGACGACTACGAAGCAAGTTCACGCTATGTAAAAAACACTGAAAAAGCATTGGAAAAGACGCGCGATGACTTGGCCAAGTACAAAGATCTTACTAGTAAGCTGCAAGCAGAAATTGACCAATTAAAGCTACACAGCCGGGATGTTGGAGACGATTCCAACGACGAAGACAAATCAGTCAATAGTACCACAACCAACTATCGTAGCAGTCGATCTGACCTGCGCTTGGGCGCGTCACCTAATTCATCACGCTTTAATTCCAGACAGATGGATTTGCAATTGAGAGATTTGCGTGCGCAAGTGATCATTCTCAAGGAAGAACGGGACGAGTTGCGGGCTAGCTCTTTGGAAATCAAAAAGAAACTAGTTACTAGGTCTGAAGACATGAATGAACTGCAACGCATATTGGAAGAATTGGAGATTGAAAACGAGGAGTTGAAAAAGACAAAGGCTGCATGAGTATTTGTGAAGGAAAAAGTTAAATTATAATATTATCTGCATTTTTATAAGCTGTATTTGATATACGTATTTTTGGTGAAAGTTTTGAATAAATCAACGATGCATATTTTTATCGCGACCGAGTGTATCAGCTGTAAATTCAGGTTGCCTTCCAAATTGGTACTTGTGACACGCTCATATTTAAGGACCAGGCTCTATTCAACAAAGTGTAGAAATCGGACGGGATATCAATGCTACGTCATGTGTAATATAACACGGAAGAAGGAAAATAATGAAACAATTCTGATCTAAGTTGAATGCGGAAATTCGAGAAAAGGGTCTTGTTGACAAGCCACAAATGGCTTCATTTTCAGCGATTGGAAAAAGCGAAACAGGTTGGTCTGTACTTATAGAATTACAGATTATTTTAGAAAGCGATTTTGCATGAATCAGCATATTTGTTGTGTATGGCTCGCTTTGGTATGAAAGTATATTATAAATAATGATGGCACGGAATTTCGATACTATCAAGTTAGTGTGTTTATATTTATACTACAGCTTTGTGTGCGATTGAGTTTGAGAAGGGTTGGATTTAATTTGAAAAATCCACTTAAACAATGATTCAAAGATTAAAACCATGTCTGGTAGTATGAGAATGAAACTTGACTGTTCTTTCACAAGTACACCTATTATTTGGCTAAATGTCATAATGTCATAACCTTACTAGTGGTAATTGCAATAAATCATCTTAATAGTGAGAATCGTACGATTCTCTTTATAGATAGACTTTGTTTTCTGTCTATCCCCTAGACTAAAGCAACCTTTTCGTGCTTTTTATAATATGTTAAAGCATGATTCATTCGAAATGGGATTAGAATCGGTACATAGAAAACCGTTACTATAGGGGAGTTTTGTTCCAACCGGAAATGATGCGGTATCTTTAAAAAAAAAACGTTGAAAGAAGTTGGTAGTTGATTTGCTATTGCGGATTATCTTGGGTTGTTGGTGGCTTTTCATAAGCGGTCAGGACCTGGCCGAAAATTTGGTAGCAGATGAAATGTGAATTTATCGACACGGGATACACACTTCCACCAATTGTGCAGTCTTCACCACAATAAGGCCATACCACGTTTGAAAAATCAAATCTCCCCAATTTCGCTTATTCACAAATCTACTATTGTTATAATCAGCTCAAGAGTTGTTGTACTTGCTTCATAGACTATTTTATGTTTTTGTCTTTAAGAGTAGGATTGTATCGCTGTAGTTCGGCAAGAACTACTTTTTATTTATGCAGTCATTTGGCAAACAGTCAGTTTTTACTGCATTTGTTCCTAAAGTATGGATTGTAAAACTGAAAGTGATGATTCAACAATCGCACTATAATAAGCACATTTTTGTACTTATCGTCTAGGAATCAAACTGTAAAATGTTGACAAAATGTCGTCCGATATATTTTGGTTTCTTTTGAATTCGGATCTATGTCAGATCGACCTTTTCCCAAGTTATTCTCATACGATTTACTTATCGTATACAAATGCTGCTTTTTCATAAAGATCTACGCTCAAGTGTCGTACTCGATGGCCTATTCTTCTCCGTATGCATGGGTCTTATGAGAATGATACAAGTTGGGTAATGTTCTAGAGTTTGCTGACTCTAAGCATGTTCTACAGCAATGCTTCTATGTAATTCATGTACATTTTGAAGATCATTTTGGAAGCTCATGATGATTTGTTGTTGATCACAGTGAAATACTGTTTTCTTTTGTGTTTGCAAACACACAAATTTACAAACAACGGGGGTTCTTTGTACAGCGTGGTCTACATAATAATATGAAAACTGTGCTTTGTCATGGCAGGTGTAACTCGTTGAAGCCGCTCTTGCCCTCCGTGTCAACAACAAAATTTACACGTCAACATGCGCATGAATACAGACCTGCGATCGTCAAGTATGTGTACACACACTCTGATCTCCATGTCAATCTGTGGCACTTTTCACTACTTTGCCTTTATTATTATTGTGTACCTTTCCACCGTGAAAATGTATACAGTTATGTGTATGAGTACCTTACTCAATTGTGTATAATATTGTCTTTTGCGTTACACGTCACGTCTTACCTTACCGCTGTAGATATCTGGCACGGCTGACTTATCAGCTCATACCCAGTTAGCGTTTGTATGCACTTTTCTTTTTGTATTATGCTTTTACGATTACAAACAGACAGTTGTGTGTGTGTACACCTTGGAATTGCTTTTTGTTCAGTTGAACGCCTGCAGAGTTGTAACTTAGATTTTGAGACTTATAACTCTTATGATATGATTGTTTTTTTGTGAATGAGTACAATTATGGATCTCGGTTGGACATGTTCAAAAAGCAGCAGTTGCAGGCAAGTCTTTGCTAGTATTGAAAAAACAACTCATTTGAATCGGATAGAGTTACATATCAATGCTGCTTCGGACTGGTCTGGCCGAGTTGTACAAAATGTTTTTGATAATGCTACATGTGTACAGTCCACCAGGATTCAAGAGAACATTTCAGAAGAACTGTACAGTCGCGTTGACGCATGTGTACACTTGCGAATAAGGGAGTCGACACGATAATGAAAGACATGTACATGCCACTGTACACAGATTTGTGTAACAACAACGGCCGAGGACGGAGCCAGCGAGATACAAACAACAAAACAGCCCATTGCCGTTCGTTGTTGCATTTTGATCAACGGTTTGGTGTTCACAGGTGGTTTCTGCTCGACTTTGACGTGTCCTGCTGTGGTGACCCATCAACCGCTTATGCTCGAGCACCTTTGTGCAATGTGCAAATAAATTTAAAAGAAAGGACTTTGGTCGGTGGGCTCCAGTCGTCGAGACAGTTGTACAACCAAAACGGGCGTTTTAGGCGCAGGTTTTATCGGACCTTTTGCTCTGGTGATTAAATTGAAATCGAGATCTTGGATCAAATGACGGTACATCCAGGGACAACAGCGGGTTCAATTTGCTTTTAGATACATTCACGGTTATTCGAATCAGAGATAAATCCATATCAGCTGTAGTTTCCTGAAGTACATAGGATAAATTTAAGCACAAAACTTGGCTTCTACACAACTTAATTTTCATTACATGCAATAAAACATAAAACAAACCCACTTGTCTCTCAAAGTGTGGTCCGGCCAATGCCTACATTTTGTTTCCCTTTCAACTGGCAACCCAAGTCTAAAATGGCCTTTTTAGTCCAAATAGGCAATTTTGAATAATATCAACTCGATTCTGATATCATAATGTGCAAATGCAATTTTTTTTATATTTTACAGTTTCGTAAGACTTGTTTACAAACAAGCGTTTTTACACATGTCACTCGCCTTCGGGATAGAACCCGTATGGATTGCCCATTCCAGCTCGAAGTTCAGCGCTCTGTGGAGACTGTTCTTGTTCTTGTTCTTGTAGTAGTTGTAATAGTCGTGGCGATGGTGATGGTAAAGGCTGTTGTTGGGCCACTGGCAACTGCACTGGCGGGTTCTGCCAGTCGTAGCTAGACAAAGTTGCAGAAGCCGAACGTCGACGCATGATCTCCTGTCCCTTTGGTGTCCCACATTGAAAACAGATCGTGTTTTTGGCAAAGTTGTAAAATAGGCATCCTTCAGCCTGGCACGTCCAATCTCCAGCTAGGAACGGGATTGTTCCACTGTTGGCTAAAGGCGCTGAATTCAGGGATTGAATTGGGATAGGTCTTCCAGCTCCTTCTCCAACGTATGTTCCTCCATATACACTATTAGCAATATTTTCGCTTCCACTTCCTACGCTCAAGATACCACTGCTGCTATCATGCCCTCCAGAGAGATCTGACGAACGTCCATGAACATTAAAAATTCCCAGATCTGCATATTCGCTTTGGTTTATCGTACCGTTATCATAGGGCGAATCGGGGGTGATTAGGTTTGAAATGCTCATAATGGACCTGGCCTGTCGAGATTGTAACGGAATTTGACTCACACTTCGTTGAAGCTGTTGCTGATGTGGTGATTGATGCTGCTGTTGAGACTGGTCTTGAAGCTGTTGATGTTGTTGATGTTGTTGATGCTGTTGATGCTGTTGATGCTGGATTGGTTCAAAGTTAGGATTAGTAAAAGTGCACCGGAAACAATTACCACGTCGCTGAAAATTAAAGAATCCACAACGTGAACAGCTCCAATCACCAGGTTTCAGTTGATATCTACTACTCGGGAATGGAACCAGTATATTTTTCACGCGATTAAACACCATAGGGATTGAAGGTGCAATATGTATAATCCTCTTGTTTAGTACTCGCCCATTCATTCTTGTGAGACTATCGCACGCAGCTTCATGGGTCGCAAATATTGCAAATCCAGTACTAGGTGATTTTTGTGGCGCGGTGGCTGACCAAAGCATCCAAAATGCAATAGGGCGTACTGAGTATTTATTGTACCATGAGTCAAGGTCACTGTGTGTAATGTCGTATGGAAGGTTTGACATGGCAAGAATAGTTGATCGCGCGGCTAAAAATTTTTGCAAATCGGCATGAATATCAAGAGGCTCTGATAGTATGTCAGGATACAGCTCCTTGGGTTGAGAATTTTGTATGAGGGCTTGGATGATGCAGAAAATAGTAGTAGCGTTTTCAATTGCACTTTTGGGAGTCAGTGATATGTGGTTGACAATTCCCAGCGCGACGCACATTGAGTTCAACGTTACTGGACGGTGATGAGACACTTCTGGATGATGTGCATTCCATTTATTAAACTCGTTTCGAATATCGAATATTCGTGGGTATTGTATGTACACTGGTAGGTTGATTCCTTTATCCCTGGCCGCATTTATGAGGGTCACTCGAATATCCCATCCGTTGAGCACTACGATAGCAAATTCAAGCCGTTTCTTCAAAAGACGATTGTTTATAGAACGAAAAAAGGCAGATAAGGCTTTAGAGAACGAACGAGCGCCCTCAAAGTTTTCTCGATGTATAAAATCAAAATTATCGGTGCTGAGCAGCGAGTTTGCAGGTTTGATCAAGATAGACTGCCTATAAATCTATGTTTATCATTGTTAGTCAGGAACGCTTTGTAAATGTACACATAAAGTTATTATTATCGTGGGGAGGAAAATAAACTAATAAAATAATCGGGTGGGCAGCTTCATATTTTCACATACTTCCTGCAAAGATTTGGCATCAACAATGATCCATGCTAATTCAATAATTTCAGAAGATTCTTGGTGAATGTACACGTTGCGATTTCCACCTGTTGAAGTAAAGTGCATTACCACATACGCATCGCTCATCGTGATCAATGAATGGAAAGCCCAGCACAAATGTTGAGGAAAAACAGCGAAGCTTGCAGGCCAAATTGTGTCCTTAAAGACCCTGACAAGAGACGTGAGATGGAAACGTAAAACAGGGAATGTGTGCGTATATTCCAGGCCTTTCTGTATGTCACCCCTACTCTCTGGGTGTGTACCTTATAACTGCCAGCAGTACCCTTTCACTGCAATATACATCTAGCATTTTCATCATCCTCGTCATACCTTCATCGCTATTGTCATCCTGCCGGCAGAAACATTAGAATATGGACCCTTTCAATCAAGTTTATAGAGACGCTCTCGGACAACTCAACTATGCAGAACAGCTGCTGGACGACTTTAGAAACACACCATCTACATTTCATATCGAAGATCTCAACAATGTAGTTCAAGAACTTGTTGAAACCATTCACGATCTGTCGCAGAGTACAGGAGCTATTCAGTCGAACCCTGGGCAATTCGGACTAACACAAAACGACGTAATGCAGCGGATCACGCAGGTGGGAACACTGAATAGTCAACTCACAGATATTCAGGAGAGCATCAACGAAATCAAGAAGCTAAGAGCAACCAGTAGCAAGCCTCCATCATCAGGCAAAGCTGGCGTAGATATGGCCCCTGAAAACCCCTACGGGGCCACAAGCTCGCTCATGTACGCAGAAGCAATTGCTGATCAGGACGTGATGCTGGACTCTGTTTCGCGTACTGTGAATAATCTAAACGAGCAGGCTAGAGTGATGGCTAGCGAGCTTGAAGACCAGTCGAATCTAATTGAAGATTTTGAGCGTCAAACCGATTCGGCCCAAGACCGACTGGCCCGGGGAATGAAGCGAGTAAACTGGGTGATTGAAAACAATCGCGAGACGTTGGGATCATGCTGTATCAGTATTCTCATTGTTGCACTTATAGTGCTGCTCGTGCTGTTACTGGTGCTGTAAATGGCACTGTTTGATATCAATTGTCCATGATCTTTTCTTCATTACTATTCAAATCCACGATCGTTCTTCTTCACTGTTACTACATCTTAGCGTCATAATGAATACTTAAAGTGCTCAAATAATAACGATCTAAGACCCTACACCCGGAATAATACCGATCTCGGGCACTTTTTTTTTATTTTATTTTTTTTTTTAATTTTGATCTCGTTTCTACAATAGCAGCTATTTACGACTTGAACAATATAACTTGTGACACGCATGCACACATGCGCACTGGCTGCACCAACGTTGAAAAAAGCCTTTTTGGGCTGCTGGTGATGCACGCGAGCAGAATAGGAAAGCGCCCGCTGTTCAGACACTGATCAGGAAAAAAAGAAATGAAATAATCAACAAGATAAAAAAGAAATTCAACGCGGGTTTCTAAACTTTATTGTGCTGGGCCGAGTTGGATTTTTTTTTATGGTCTGATCCACGAAAAAAAAAGTACCAAAATACTAAAAGATATTACAAAACCTAGTGTGACCGGCGCGTTTCTGCATTGCAATTCCCAGATATATTTATTCGGCCTGTTGTACTCCATCTTTACATTTTCTGCTTCTTCTTTATAAACCTCTGCTACATCTCAATTCTTCTCACGTTCAGCACGACAGAAACGACCTCTTCAATCGTGTGCTCAAACAGCATTTAGTTTTGCATTTACACCACCACTCTCCACATTCTCCAACCTCTAGCTGTACATTCCAAATTCTTTCTCCAAACATGTCGGTCCCAGCTAAGAAAAAAGAGATAGTCATTGTTGGAGCAGGCATCGTCGGAGTCTGCGTCGCTTACTATCTCACTAAACATTCAAAATTCTCTCCTGAAACACATCACATCACCATCCTCGAAGCCAGTCGACCTGCTAGCGGCGCTTCTGGCAAGGCCGGAGGACTCCTGGCAATGTGGGCATTTCCCCAGCAAATCGTACCGCTTTCCTTCCAACTCCACCAAGAACTAGCAGAGCAATACAACGGACAGCTGGAATGGGGTTATCGCGGTCTGAAAACACTCTGCGTTGAAGGCGATATCTCTAAAGAGCATCTCATTTCCAACCCAGTCACCGGACTTCCAGGTGATTTGGACTGGATAGACAAAAGCATCGTGGAAGGATGGGCGAATTTGGGCGGCGCTGATTCGACCGCGCAAGTCCACCCATACAAATTTACGTTGTTCATGTTGAAAAAAGCAATCGAATCTGGTGCTGTCGATCTCATTACCGGCAAAGTCACAGAAGTCATTAAAAATAGCGAAGGCAAAGCTGTCGGAGTCAAGTACCGCAAAGACAAGCATCACAACCATCACAGCCACAGTCATCACAATCAACATCAAGATATTTCAAACAACTCATCGCATTCATCCTCATCTACATCATTGCATCAAACCGAAAACACCATTTTCACCGACCCATTAATTAGCTCTACGAATGGTATTTCCAGTCTCAGTCTAGACGACCCCGCAGAATCCAGTGACGCACTCACGACTGATGATGACGATTCTATTCTTGATTCACTATCAGATGACGACTCTGGAGAAGAAGATGTGCACCATCTAGAAGACGAGGAGGACCCATTTAGCTCTCTCTTTGGCGACCAAATCATTCTCACCGTTGGTCCTTGGACCTCAAAGATTCTGCCTTTCTGTCCAATCTACGGACTGAGAGCACATTCCATCACTATTCAACCATCCAAGCCAGTTTCGCCCTATGCTCTGTTCACAGAAATGAAAACCGGCCGCACATCTTATGTTTCTCCCGAAATCTATCCTCGACGAGACGAAGTTTATGTCTGCAGTGAAGGCGACACCCTAGCAGAAGTCCCAGAAACCACTGAGCAAGTTCAAGTTCTTCGAAGCCGTTGCGACGATCTTTTCAAGCAAGTCGGTAAAATCTCGCCTCAACTCCGTGACGGTAAAATCCTGAAGCGCCAGGCTTGTTATCTTCCTGTTGTTGAGGTTCCCAGTCATTCTGGTCCATTCATTGGAGGCACTAATGTTGACAATCTCTACCTTGCAAGCGGGCATTCTTGCTGGGGTATAAATAACGCACCTGTGACCGGGTTGCTGATGGCCGAACTTCTCTTAGACGGTGAAGCCAAAAGCGCGTCTATTGAGGGATTGGAACCTGAATTTTACTTTGATGCTTCTGTTTAATTCAGTTTGTCCTCTCTTCTTTTTACTATTTCATCTTAAATTATTTTATCATTATTTGCTTTTTTTATGAGCAGTGTTTATTTTATTGTATTATCTCCCAAAGTATCTTAATTTATTCATGAGTTTTATCTATCAATAACGTCTTTAATTTTGGCCAACATTCTTGTCATATCCCCAGGTATTCCAGAAGACTTTTGCCTCCAGCTTGGGAAATTTCGAGTAGTAAAAGTTTTGCCTCCCAGTTTTGACTCAGATCCGCATTAAGTTGTAGGTTTTATCTAAACTATAACTGTGAAAATGTTGTGAACTTCCCCATTTATTTCTCCGTAAATACATGACCAAAAAGATTGAGGGATTGATGGATTGATCCATGCTTTACCCAGACTAGATGGGGATTTTCAAGTATGAAACCGAACTGGCTTATTTAACCTAGTGAGGACGCTAACAAGTGCCGAGTAGTTTATGGGAACAAACAAGAGAAAATGAGAGATACCTTCCGATATCTGTGCTTGTCGAAGAGTTTTTTCGTAACCACAGTAGGCTTCCTAAGTTTGCCATTGATGGAACCGCATGGTTGGTTGAGATACAGAAGGCTAATAGAGAGCACTACAAGCTTGCGTTTTACAACCGGATTCTGAACTATTACAGCTTGGGCGTTCAGCTAGTGATTGTATTTGACGGAGATGCGAAAATCGGAAAACTTAGGTACAACATGAATTCGCCTTCCAAAAGACCGGCCTCAAACGATATAGAATCGTTTTGCGATGCGATGGGGATCCAGACGATACACGCAAGAGCGGAGGGAGAAGCAGAGTGTGCTAGGTTACAAAAATTGGGAAACGTGGATTTTGTCGTGACTCCAGATTCAGATGTGCTGGTCTATGGAGCAACTAGGATCATAAGAGATGTCAAGAAGGGGCAGCGAGAAGATATTGACAAGTTCAACGAAAACGCTGGATCGGTTGACCGGATTGTTGCGGTAGTCGAAGTTGACAAAAAAAGTGTGGATGGGTTTTTGTTGTTGGCGCTCATGTCTGGTGGTGATCACCATACAGGAATCAAAAGCATTGGATTCAGTTTTGCAAGGTCTATCTGTTTCCCGATTGAAAAGTTTTCAACGCCACTGATGAAGATCTACCGCTCTGCATGTATTGACAAAGCCCATAGCTCAGGCCCGTTTTTTGAGTTGACAGAGGATCAAAATTCACAAATCAAAGAGATTGTGGATGATATATTACAGTATTTGTTGCAGAATCCGGATAAAGCTATGGCCAAAAAGGCAAGCCAGAATTTGAATTTACAAGGATTCCCCGATCACACTGTTATGCATTATTACCTCACCAATCCTGATCGCCATTATGAGTTTGATATGACTCCTCCTAACGCTGAGAAGATTTGGAAACACAAGCAGAAATATCTTCGATTATGGCCAAACAATCATGCTGTAAAGTATATTATCAAAGCGGTATTGACTTCGATTTTTACCAGTCCATTGTCACCCACAGAATTCAAAAATGTTATCAAGTTGAAGCAGTATATCTCACGCAAAACGTATCCTCCGTTACTAGATCCATTGCCTTTGCGTCATCGAGTTGACATCAGTGATCTCAACAAGCTACTGGAAATACACATGGATTTCTCGTTTTTGGATTTTGACTCTGAAGTACTTACAGAAACGGTTGCAGAGCTGAAGAGTTTGGAAGATTTGTTTTTAATGGACTATCTTCTGAATCTCAATTCTCTAGGAGAATGTCTTCAACAACATATTGAACTAAAAAGAGTTTCATCACATACTGCAAAGAGGAAACCTCTGGATAGAAGCCAGACTACAATTCTGGCTTTTAGTAGGCCCAAGCCTGTACATAGAAGAGCAAACTCGATGATTGAAATTACAAAAGAAGCTGTAAATACAGGCAAGTCTCAGCTTCGACCTCTTTCATTTTGTACTATGTTCTCTTCAGACGAAGAGGTTTTAAGTGAGGAGCATACAAAGGACCCAAAAAGTCTTGTTAGCAATGAGCCAATACTTCTTGATGACGAGGAAATCGAGATTGGCTTTGAAGTTACAAATGTGAAAACCGTACCGATATTGCCAGGACTTAAACCACGGTTTAATTCAGATTTGTTGTTCAAAGATGTCGTTCGGCCGACACCAGTCCACGAATCGAACTCTGATACCGAATCGGATATCGATTCTAGCATTGAAATGATTGAAGTTCAGATGTCAAAATCATTAGAAGAAAGCACCTGGCCGATTACTGGTCCAGTATCTAGAGCCAAACCACTAACTAGTCCTTTGATGCGGACCCCACGTAAGCAGAAGCCATTCCGAACAGCTACAGTCGCTATGTCACCATTCAAACCTCCACCTGGTCCATCTTTTGAGAATACGTTACCAATGCAAGCGGAAATGGTTGCTTACAACGAACGCCTTGGTGCTGCACACATTGCTCCGTTTGGTTGCCAAAGTAAATCTACACCTGCGTCATCGCCCAAAAAGCGTACAGAGCTGCCATCGCCCAGTAAAAGCACTATTGGCACTGGTTCTCCAGTCCGCAAGAAGTGTTCTTTAAACAATCAAAAGTCGATTGAATCATTTTTCAAACCAATCAGTCGTGAAGTTTATAATATATCAGTTTCACAAGATCCTCCGCGGTTAGCTGAAAAACAGGAATCATTGCTGGTGATGGCATCTGAAGATGAATTAGAAGTCGTGTTTCAGGAAATTAAGAAACGGGCTGGTAGAAGGACTGGAACCCAAACAGTAGGTATAAACAACATGTTTTCATCGGACGATGACACTTAGAATAGTAGCATATAAACAATTTAGACGTCGGTTACTCCAAAGCTTGTTGTAGTCAAAGTTGTTTTTAAATACATGAAATGAAATAGAAACAGGTACATTTATTGATATCTTTAGTCGTGTCCAAACTATTAACCAATTCATATCAAACTGATCAAAATTTTTGCTCGTGAAGTCACAATACATTTGACACCTACCTTTACAATTCTCTATAAAGAACCAGTACTGAAGTGCTAATCTACTGAGATTCTCTTGAATACGGTAGAGCGTCGATACACATTACAATTCAAAGTAAAGTTGTGTATATTGACCGTATTTGCCACTGCATTTTATGTTTCCAAACGGTGGATCATACGAAGTTTTAGAAAACACAGTTCCATCATCCACTTGGTATAGCTAGGCATTCCAAAGTTTTTGGTCAAATATCTCAATCTTATTGGTCAATGTACGAGATTTGCCATGTCAAGAAGTAATTCGCATAAGAAGCCAAGAATATAGTTGCATGTGTGTGTACTTTTCAATCCCACTTTTTTCTTCAAAATACACATGAGTCCAAAAAGAAATCTGCAAATGTCAGGTGCAGCAGTTGGTAGAGGTGGGAAACGACTTGTGTGTACCTGGTCAAAAAAACTGAGGGCTACACATTCAGTTACTGCAAGCAATTTACGAGGCGTTGAGAATTGGATCCAAGGGATCTGGGGGTGTATTCCGGAGCCGCTATTTGACGAGGATTAGGCTATAATTTTCCGGGTTTGCACATTTTGGCATTGGAGATTCATCCTTGGTACATACCGAAGAATCACCTGAGCCTACGGTAATGTCGGTTCAATTGGTTTTCAGGTAGTATAGCTCTGAGTTAAGATTGAAGATATAACTGGCTGAAATGCTTAAATGTGTATGATTCGTAAGATGCGTTTGTTTGTTTGTTCCTGATATTAATGTCTCATGAAATGCGTAGGGTGACTGAACCATACCTATAACAAATTTGGGTTTTAACGGCTTAGAACAATTTGCCAGGTAATTCATAATATTTTTCAAACCCCGCCATGTACGACAATTGAAAACGCTGTAGCTTCAGGTATAACATGATCTATTCTTGAATCGATTTTCGTGTCCAGATACAAATGTCAGAAGACGGCAGAGGTCTCAATATAAAATGGAACCAAAGATGACTATAGTGCGGAGAAGATGAGCAGTTTTTTACTCCAGAAAAAAGTATTGAAAATTAAACGCATTAAGAGCCGAATTGGTTTCAAACGTAACATACGACTTTCAAAATTATCAACAAGTTGTCATTCCATGGGTGCATTCGAATCCATAACAACATGACAGAAGCGATTAAAGAAAATGATTTTAAAGCTCTAACATTATTCGAGATAATTATTCCCTTAAACGCAAATGGTAAACATACCAACCAGTGCCTGAGATGGACTGATTCTTGCGTTGGATCACCGATTTCGACCCTGCGTAGAGCCCAAATCTCGGAAGTCGGTTCGTGATTTTAGTTTGAATACTTGCGTCGGTAATTGCTTGCGGGCTATATGTTTTGAGACATTCTTTATTATATTATGCGCAAAGCTCTTATAATATTACGGGGAAGAATGATGGGTGGTCAGATTTTTATTGTTGGCATTTTCCGCTTTCAGGGTTCATGTACAACTGCAATGCACATGGTATCGAACTTTGCAATACATATTGGTTGGCGGACCACACGGACGGTTAAAGTACTAAAATTTTATTTAACCTTTTAATTCCGAATTTTGATTATAGACTTTAGAAATATCAACTGATTTTGGCTGATTTGTATCCACCTACGAATGAGATTAAAAGTATTAAAACCTGACAAAAAAATAATTATTGAAATTGTGTGCTTCAATCATATTATTATAATTGTATAAAAAGCTGTTTGAGCTATAATATTATAATTGTATTACATTGTAGACAGATTCAGCATTCATTAATGAGGTGATTTTGACTTTCTTGGTCAATTCAATGGGACAAATTTTTACATCTCACAGTGTTAAGTATTATTTTTCCAATATTGAATCGGGATTTGGAAATCTTCATATTTCCTGTTTTTGACCGGTAGACTGATCGGGATTGTATCTCGTCGTCAAAAAATGGAATTGCTTGTGATCGGCACATTCTCATATGTACATACCTCATTCAGTATGAGCAAAAAGGAAAGATACATTCATGTAGCGATGCTAATAAAATGCTTTCTATTGCAGAAAACCATGTAGCTAGAATACAATAGATGATCCTTTTAAGAAACCGTCTTAGGATGTACAAAGGAAATAACGCGAGATCGTCGGTCAAAACCAAATATTAATTCCGAGCTGCTTCTCGCATTGTTTTCCTTTCATCACAAATATATCGTCAATCATTGGTGTTTGACAAAGATATGGTTGCTAAAGTGTAGCTTTGTTAGACTTTAAACATAATTGTGTTAGAGTCACACAGTACATTATTAGAACTATAAATTCTATGGAATATACAAGCGGCAAATAAAATCAATTTTTGTATTTGCAGATCACTAAAAATGATCAAATGCATGTAATTTCGGTGTATACACTTTGATGATTTACACTTTGTTTATTTTCGAGTTTGTATCTTATCATAATCGAGTCATAATTCTTATTATACAATCTACACGAGGATCTGTCTTTGCTCGGCTTTCCGCTGTTCAAAAGTCTAACTCAATTTCTATCGGTTTCAAACAAACTTACTGATTACAATACATTTGGAATTAATGATTTCATTTTTTCTAGATTTTTATTCCAGCATACGGAGTTGAAATAGTAAAACTAGGGCTCAAATGGATTTGATAGTCGAGTATTTAAGACGAAATACAACAACAGTTGAGTTGTGATATTATCTTTCAAATCAATTTCCATAATTTTCTAATTCTATTCTGTTTGAGCAGATCTCGTCTACTCTGAGTCCGTTTATATTGATTTTGGGTCGGATTATGCTTGTTTGCCAAAGTGTTGATATTTTTTCAGTGACATGGCTTTATCAAACTAGTATACTACTCATATTCAATTACTTGACAGAACTGCTGATGAACAAGTGTTACCCCAGTCATAATAGTATGATTCAACAGTTTGAGAAAATTTTATCCTACACGTAGATGGGTACTTGCTTAAAGTACGATTAGCTTTTCCAGCTATCGATGCTTTCTTGATTCTTGTACCATTCAAAAAATTCGACACTAAACAGTTATGTCTAAATACTTTTTTAAATTGTACTATTATTTCATTAAATAGATGACGAGTATAATATATCACAGCCACAATATTATACCATCAAAACAACTTTAAACTTGAATCAAGTATTTGTGCGCTCCATTTGGTTTCAATTTACCATAGGTGCAATGTGGTGATCTTCCTGACATTAAATAGCATTGTTATGTCTCAATTAAAACCATATTCCCTTGTCTATGACTTTTTTCGAAAATCAGTAGATTTTCTTGCCGCCGCAAGAGCTGCAGCTGATGGCGCAGGATTACTTGCTTCTTTCTGAGCCATCTGCGCCAGTCTGGACTGCTCTTGTTGATATTCTATTTGCTGTTGAATCGCTGCTGCTTCTGTATCAACGTACTCCTTAGCTTTATCGAGTGCTGCAACCCAGTCACCAATATTACCATCTGGATCTCCAAACACAAACGACCCAGTAGATGGTGTGAACACTGTAAATGATCCCGACTTTGATTCGGATTTCACCGTCATTTGAGTGATTAGCATTTCAGCCTTAGGGCTGTTTTTCTCGCCTGGAATGAAAACAAGAAGCCGTCCTTTTGTGGTGATGATAAGCACACGTTTCTTTTTACGAGCAGTGAAAAGCTTGCTTATGATATTAGAGTGATCATCATCAGAGTTACTTGCAGAATGGGAAACTAGATAAACGGTTCCAACTCTCAGTACACGTTCAGTTGCTTGATTTAACACCTCCGAATATTCGTCATCTATTGGTGATACAGGGGGGAGATCTAATGGCTTGATTAATTGCCATGATTTACGCGTAGTCCCAGATTTGAATGATGGGGTACGCTGTTGTTGATACGCTTGCTGTAGAGACTGTTGTGACCGTCGTTGTTGTTGTGCTGCAATTTTTGTTGCTGCTGTTGCTTTAACTGTAATTTTTGCTGCTGCAATAACTGTTGTTGCTTCTGCTGTTGCTGTAACTGCTGTTGTTGTAGCTGTTTTTGCTGCAGTTCTAATTGTTGTTGTTTCTTCTGTTGTTGCAGTAACTGTTGCTTCTGCCGTTGCTGTTCCTGTCGTTGCTGTTCTTGTTTTTGCTGTTCCTGCTGCTGTTGCAGTAACTGCTGTTGTTTTCGTCGTTGTTGTTCCTGCTGTTGTTGTTTCTGCTGTTGTTGCAACAATAGCTGTTTCTGCTGTTGCTGTTGTTTTATCTGTTGTTGCTGTTGCTGTTGCTGCGATGGAACCTGTGTTTGCAACTGCTGCGATGGAACCTGTGTTTGCAACTGCTGCTGCGAAGACGATTGTCGTATTTGGTGAGATTGTGCATTGACGTTCTGAGAATGTGCAGAAATTGAAGGAGGTCTAGATGGATTTGCTTGTGATGAGCCAGAAACTGCAAGATTTGCCGCAAGATTCGCTACTTGGGGCGTGTTCCGTTGATTTTGAGGGCCATTCGCGTTGTTGGCAGCAGCAGCAGCGACGGACGACGAAGGATTCTGTGAAAATGGAGGTATTTGATTCGTATTCATCATTCTGGGACTACTCTCAAGAGCCGAAGGACGAACCCCTGCATTGGGATTAAAATTGTTACTAACGCTTGTGGATTTTGTTGATGGACGATATGGCATCAATTGTGGATGTTTATTTTTCCAGATTGTTCTTCTATTCCAATCAAATCCTTCATAAAACGGATGTGCTTTTATAGCCGGAATGGTAAGTCTCATTGAAGGATCAAGCACAATTAGCTGCTTGATCAATGACATAAGACTTGTCGGGAATCCTGGAGGAAATCTGTATTCTAGTTTGACAATTTTCTTGAATGTAAGGAATTCGTTGGCAGCTTTGAAAGGTGGTGTGCCCGCAATCAATTGATACAAGATACAGCCAAAAGCCCATATATCGCACTCTTTGCCTTGTGTTTTTTCAGATAGTAATTCAGGTGATACGTATTCGGCAGTACCGACAAAGGAGCTTGTACGATAATCTTGGGGAAACATGGGAGCGTCGCCAGCCTTATCCGTTTGGATAGGAGCCAATAGTGCAGCTGTTCCAAAATCCGTAATTTTCACCCGCATTTTGGCGTCCAACAAAATATTTTCCGGTTTCAAGTCCCTATGAATAACACCTCTGGAATGCATAAACTCCAGCGCGTCTAATATTTGAGCACTGTAGTACTGAACACAAGACTCATCCAAAGAACCCATTTTTTTGATAAGAGATAACAGTTCCCCGTTAGCAGCAAAGTCCAAAACAAAGTACAATGAACCTTCGTCTTGAAATGTGTAGTAAAGACGTACAATTCCGGGATGGTCGCCTAATCTAGTGAGTGTGTTTTTTTCAATTTCAACATACTTCACTTTTTTCTCTTTGATGATATGACGCTTATCAAGAATCTTGATAGCATATGTGCGTTTTGTCTGCTTGTCGGTTGCACCGACTACGGTGGAGTAACTTCCAATCCCTAGTGTCCTACCAAATTCAAAGTCGTCCACTCCCCGCTTGATTACTTTGGTTGATACATTTCCATTTTCGTCTGTCTCTGTCTTGACTAGTCTTGCAGCACCTCGATCATTCCAGCCTTGCTGTTGTTGCTCAACTTGGGGTTGCTGCTGCTCTTGAGATGGGATCTGGGAGGGATAAGCTGACTGCTGCTGCTGGGGTGGTGGGTACCTTTGTTGCTGGAACTGCCGATGCTGAGGTAGTGGTTGAAACCCTGGCTGAAACCCTGGTTGTTGAAACTGCTGTGGCTGCAATTGTTGTGGCTGCGGCTGCGGCTGCTGTTGATGCGCCATCTGGTGCCAAGAATGTCTAGCTGAGTTGTTACGACGTGAGTACGAAGCGTTAGATGATTGTATCTCGCTAGGAGTTTTCCTGTGTTGCCGAGGAGGTGGTGGTGAGGTGGGATCATAGTGTTGTTGAATCATTTTTGGAAAAACAAAAAACTTTGAAGGCCGAGTCTAACTGAATGTAGTGCGGTTCCATAAAAAGTCGGCAGCAGGTAATATGTATCAAACTATTAGAAGAAACGGCAACGTCTTCTAATCGCGATCGTTAGCAAAGGCAAATGATGATAGAAAAAAGTGATTTTCAAGAGTGAGAAAAGAAAATGAAACAGCAATTTAAGATTAATTAAGCGTACTATTCCGCACAGGCGTCTCCAAGTTGGGGCTAGAGACACAATGTTTGTTGCTAAAACACCGTCTGGTCGAACGTGCGACGAGTTCTAAGTGCACAACTATAGGCATAATAACCGCTTTATATTATATTTAGTGATTCTGCTGCTTCTTCAAGGCCCTCCAATCCAAATCCCTGGCTACAGATCACTGCAATATCTGGCTTACTGACTATATCCTCGACCTATTCATAAAATGAGCTCTCTTGCGCATCCGGATATTATCAAGCCTACTTTGATCCGTTTGGATAAAAAGACGCGAAAATCGTTTGCTATTGCGTTCCCGAAAACAGAAGCTCCATCTGAATCATCCAGATCTGATGCCACAGACACTTCTCTATCTTTTGCTACTACGCCGACACCCGTCTCGTCCGGTGCTTCAATAAAAGTTGGACACGGATTCAAATCTCCTAGCGCTATTCATGACACTCTCCAGTTTCGTCAAGAGGTCCACGCTCTCACACCTGAGTACAATGGCAAAACGCTAGTTGTAGAGGACTTGTCAACAAGCGGCATTATAATGGAAGACTTGAAAGACTTATCTATTCTAGAGGCATATCCCAAAATCGCGCCTCCATCAACGCTTCTGTTCAATACCAAGCAAAATCTAGCTCGCAGAAGCAGAGCTAAATACATACGATAATGCACAACACTCTGATCACTGCGCTTGTATCCTGTCTGTTTACAAATGTCTTTTTCTACTTATTTATTTTTGTTCAGTATCCAAAAATCGTGCTATTCGTGGGTTCATCTAGCTATGTTTAACGCACATTGCTCATCTAACATTTACAGCAGATAATACTCTTGATTTAAATGCCTCATGAACAATATATTGTGATAGATCACAGTGCGTATTTCACTTTAACTAGAGCAACCGTTGAATAGTATTAGAAGCGAAGGTGCCCGTGATCCGTATATGTTATTGTCGTTGAAAGCGCGGAAGCTTTCCGCAAACCGGTATAGCATTTTATCGATTTTGATACCTTTTTGCAACTCCATCTTTTTCATGTATCATTTATGATTAAAGAATATTCATTTATCTCAACTAGAACTTTTTGTTTCCAATCTGTATGTACTAATAGACACATGTGAAATACCAATTTCAGATACACTGTCTCTGCATATAGTCAACCTCGGCTTGCAAAAATGGAAACTAAGGGGTGTGCTCCGAAGTAAAACAAATGAGAGTAGTAGTTAATGGTAGATTGAGTTAACAGGCGATGTTTGGTATTCTTCTCAATTAGCTTGAACTGAAATGGACAAACTGTTGGGCTAAAATTGGTTAATCGAAAGGCCGAGTTAAATTTGTGTTTTGATTGTAGATTCGTGGTGATTAGAGACGTCATTGTAAATCTTCTGACAAGCGATCTTTAATTTCCAATGCTCTATTGTGTCGATGTACCTCATGGTTTTAAACGTTTTCTCTTTTTACAATTTAAAAAAATTGGTGACTTTGTATAAAATATAAAATGTTTTTAGTATCACCCACATGCAAAAATTAAGTAGAGCTCTTATGGGTTTTGCAGAAGTTTTTACAAATTTTCACTTAAATATAAGATATTAAAACAGCCTGTGCATTACATACATTGATTTCAAAACTATTCAGTCATTTAGTATGTACACGATACATATTGCTATCACCTTAGCATTCGTATGCTACCTGATTACTACTGAATTCAACGAGCGCTGAATCGTTTTTTTAGTCTATAATATTATGTATTGTTTCACTTACTAGTAGACATTACTCTAGGTTCAGAAGACAAAGCATTGCTTTGTACTTGTAGCTTATGATATTTTAACTACATAAAGTAGAAAGCGTGAAATGAATAGATTTGTGAATTAATATGAGTTGTCTCAAGACTGCAACAATTTCATTAATTGACGGCTTAGATCAGGTCTAGTATTGATCTCTAATTATTTTGTTGCTATTCTAGTAATATTTTTTGTAGGCAAACAGCTGTAGATAGACCTACCTCAGGGATCGATTTATAAATGTATAATTGGCAAAAAAAATGGACGAATCCGGAGTTGAACCGGAGACCTTTCGCATGCTAAGCGAACGTGATAGCCAACTACACCATACGCCCTGTTATTAAACTCTGATTTTAGGCAAAAAATCACAAGCAACTAAAAAAATGTTCATGTATCTTATTTTTGCAGGGGCAAGGGCAATTTTACTGCCTCATTTTGATAACTTGTGCAAGAGCTAAGTATGGGCTAGTACATGACATTAACCTGGCAAGACAGAATGAATTTGTCTCAGGAGTTGCAAAAAGATATGAATGAGAACAGCGATGCAATCTCAGAAAATTTAGATGGAGGGGCGCTAGATTTAGACCTAGATTTGCAAGACGACGAGAGTGAAGACGAATTAGGTATTGAAAACGACGAGGATGATGAAGAGTACATTGATGACAGCATAATGGAGGACAGGTTAGATGAGGAGGATGGCAATGATGATGACGAAGATGAAGATGAAAATACAGAACAAATCGAACCAGAGACTGGAGGATTGAACCCACCGAAAAATGGCGAATACTTTGAAGATTTGGATTCTGCCGAATTTGAAATAGTAAAGCATGGATATGAGAACGGATATGCAATTGTTAAATCGCGTACACTACGACGCGGTGGTGCTGTTTACAGAATAATGTTTGAGTGTGGTAAGGCAAGAAAAGGCGCTCAAAAGTGTCCGTTCAAAGCTTCGTTGAAACGGCATAAGGACAGTGGATCTTGGACCGAGCGATGGAAAGTAGTTGTACACAATGTACATCACAACCATCAAAAGCAATCAAATATTGATCTGGTTTACTTAAGAAAGTGTTTTTTAAAAAAGTATCGGGTAATGGTAACAGAGCTTGTGAGAGAAGAAGTGGAAACGGATCAGATTTTGAGCATGTTAAGGAGTTTGGAGCCTAGTATTGAAATTCGAAAGGCAGAGATCACAGCACTGAAGAACGAAGTGAGGGCTAACAGAAGTCAAAAATTTTCAGGATTGGACGTTCTCACACATAGGTTTCCCAGGACTGGTGACGGATTTTCTGAGTTTCTTACTGGAACAGATTTAGAACGAGGTGTATTTGTATTTAACAAAGCTTGTACTGAGCTTCTGCGGAGATTTCGGTATATGCTTGTATTGACGTGTAACGACAAGCCCAATCGGTATAGAATGCCAACTATTACAGTAACAGCAGTTGGACATGGAAATCAATTATTTTTTGTTGGTATGGGATTCCTAATGGGCGAACCCCGGAATGCTTATGAATATATATTGAAATCGATCAGCCATATATATCGTGAGCTACGAATCAGCGATCCTGAAACAATATTTTGCAAACATAACATTCTGTTAATCAAATCTATTAAACGGGTATTTTCAGGAACAAATGTTATGATATGTCTTCAACATGCTGCTGAGACTATAAAATTGAAAGCACGGCCATTTTTAAAGCTACAACTCCTTAAACGAACTCATCGAATGTATCAATCTCAGATCAGCACTCAGCTTCAAAATCTCGAGGTTTCATTACAAAGTAGATGGGACAAAATTACCAGTTCTACATCATATGCGCAATTCGTTGAAGCAAAAGAGAAATTTTTCAATTATTATAAACAACATACCGATTTTCTTGAATACGTCTCAACAAACTGGTTTGATCCACTAATCCAAAGATCACTTCTTGCTTGTCATACCAATAACTACTTCCATATGGGAAATTTTACGTTACCTCAGGATTTTAATATTAACTCCCATGTCGAAGGATTCTTATACACGCCAGCAACGCAATCTCCTCTTTTGAATTTATGTCGCAGTTTTGAACTATTGATTGTGGAACATACGTCTAAAGTATTTTCGGCTCTTGTTGAAAATGTCAATTGCTCAAATGAGAGTGGATTAGAGTCTATTCCTATTAATGCCATTCGACTTTGTAACGATACTTGTACAAAAGAACCGGTCGATTATTGTACCGGATTGGTCAATCAAATCTATGGTGTCTCTTGTCGGCATCAATCATCTAGCTCAACCTTGGACAATTTCCATTCTTTTTGGATTTATAAATCGGTTCGTGAATACCCAGTATTTGATATGGATGGGTTTAAATTAATGGATCAGCATATGATTGAAGTAACTGCAAGATCATTAAGATCTCAGCAAAACTCGCCCTGGAAACAAAACGATGGATCAGAGAAACAAGATCTGATTCCGAAAACTCCAGGATCCGCAAAGTCAGTTCAAAACGTCATTCAACTAGCGCAGAATGAAATGAGTCCAACTGTAAAAGCAAAGAATATTTTGGGTAAATAGATATGGCTGAAACATAGCCGATCTCCACTTTGGTTTTTGTTTATAAACCTTTAGAATAACAATGTATATAAAATAGATTTGGTATCGCACGAATAGTTTTACTGATGCTAATTGCTTCCGTAGCTTCAGTATATTTTTATCCATCATAAGTTTAAAAGTAATTTTGGTTTACCACAAGATAAGTCCATGTAATATTTCTCTTTCTGGATCATAAACTGAATATTCAGTTACAAACAATAGATAGTAACATGCTACATATTACTGTAAATTGCTACTAGAAATATTATTACTTCGCTAGCATGTTGAATTTTTTGTAGAGCAAAATAACCTTCCGAACAGGAGGTTATGGGGAAAGTTCTTTAAACAAGCTCAACATCAATTTAAAGGCTGAGAATGTCCAATAAGTCAAAACATTTTCAAATGTGTATCAAAGAATTTTGGGCTGTCACACCTGCGTTATCACCAAGAAAGATTAAAAAGTATGTGTACATGCTCTAGGTTCCACTATCAGCTCCAGTTTTTACTTGATAAAAAAGGGAAAAACCTAGAAGATTTTTGCTCAAGAATAGAGTCTGCCAAAGTACACAACGCTAGAGCTTCCTTCAAAGAGAAATTTGTAAGACGATACTGCTCATTTATAAAATTTGGTTTTATCTTCTGTATAGGGTTGGCAATAGCGCTCCAAAACGAAAATTCAAAAAATTCTCTGTGTTACAGATTGTGGGATACCGTTAAAACAGCGGTAAAGTATGGAAAAGGGCGGAAGCCTGCCCGCTCTTCAGCATTCGATGGATAATTTTCTATTGTCACTCTTTGAAAGTTCCGATTATGTAACAGATCTGAATCTTTAACAACACATCTGTGATAGTTAATTAGGATATAGGCCAAACAGGCTCGTTGGTGTAACGACAACGAAATGCGATCAACACTTAAATCGTTTTGCACTGAAAAAAAAATCCTCCCTTCCAAGGTTCATCGTCGTTGATTCCAAATCTTCCATCTATAATCCTTTGCTTCAGTAGCAAGTACTTTACGTGATAACGGCAGTTTTTAGCACTTGGGGTTGGCCAATTCTACCAAAATAGTTTAAAGTTTAGCACGATACGCATGGTCTGCTACATCTGGTACTAACCAATGGCGCTTGGCGACGACCAAAGACAGGAGATTATACACTGTTGGTTCAGCATTCAAAAGAGTCATTTGAATAAGATGAAATAGAGGTATGGTAGTAGGTAGAATTGAAGAAGATTTGCGAGCCACAACATGGCTCCAATAAGGGTATTTCATGCTACCAACGCTGATCTCTACACAAGTGGTCCACTATAGTTTTTTGATGTTTCCGCCATTCCTGGTATGAGCTGATGTAAAGAAAATGAGCTCTAGAAAAACGGAATATATTTGCCAATTTTTGTTACAATGAGCATCGAGAATCGGCTCAAACCTACATGAATTGAAGCACGCGTGAGCTATGGCTCAAACCAGATTTGCAAGTTGTCCAATGCAAATGCAACTCTAAAATCGTACTCCAATGTGCGTCTGGAGTTGTGAAAGTGCTCTCCAAAATTCAACCCTTCTAGTAGCAACTCACTACTGAATCCTTCTCGCACTTGCCATTATGGTATTTCTGTAATATAATGGCTGATGGTTGTTGTTGATTCGAGCGTTCCTCTCCAGAGGTCTGAACTACGGCTTTGCGACTCGCGCTGATGCAACTTTTCTAGACGTTTGTTTCTTTTTTCGCTTAGACTTTTATCGCTGTTCACATACAATTTGTGGAAAGATATAGTGATATTTGTGTCATGTCGTTGTATTAGTATATCGTTACAAATGAGTCTACGGTCATGAATGTCCCCAAATGGTAGCTCTGCCCGCCAGTGCCATATTTCGGGAATACAAACCAGAAGAGAGTCCAGCAGCGAGCAGCATCGGGCAGGTCCTCGCTGCGAAACAACTCACAAAAAAGCCCTCAGTTACCCGCTAACAGGCGGAAGACACGCTCTACAATGAAAAGTGTTACCGCCACTTATCTGGTCGCCATTTCAAACTACAAACGCTCCAATCGCTGCCACAACAATCACGCGAATGGATATTGTGATCGGGCAGCATATCCCACTACAACCACCTAGTACAACCACAAGTATTTAAGGCTCATGCCGCACGAGTTAAGATCAATTCACTGCGGTTTAAGGCAGACTACACAGACGGCAGCTGACTTATTTGCTCGCACAAACCTGGATATTTCATGTTGTCCCCCACATACGCGCTCAAACTCACTTATTAACACTCTATTTCCATTTTTATTTACTGTTTTTTTTTTTTCTGAAGAAACTTTCCTCTCCCTCTCTCTCCTTTTTATATTCATCTACATACTTTTTTTTGCATCTACTTGATTTCTATCTTACCGGATATTATTACTCGGGGTTGACTACAGCAGCTCACATCTACCTACACATACCCAACACACTTTGATTATTCTTGCGGTAGCTACTTGCCATTTTACTATACGGTGCACAAAAAATAGTCATCAAGTGCATTTCTGTTACTGAAAGTAAAAACAACTAAAATCTTGAGCAAAAAATATTCTGATCAAATACTTGACCATGCAATGAGTTCGAAACACAAAGACGATCCTTTTTCAAGCAGCCCTCAACCGCTCAACTCGTTCTTGACGTCGGCGCTTCTCTCCGGCGGCGTAGAGTCTTTGCCATCAAACCTTTTAAGTGAAAATTTTGATTTGAACTCGACTTCGTTCCAACCGTCCACCAACACGACTTCTAATACACACAATGCCGGTTTTTCGTATCCGGATTTTCCGCTCCTCGAAAATATTCAAACACAAGTTCAGAATTCTGAGCTGGCGCATCAAGACGATACTTCCTTGTTTTCATTACTTTCCGAAGCCCAGCTCAATTTGAAACAAAAGCCTCGAATGGATAACTTAGTTTGGAGAATTCCTAACTCCACCAGCTCCCTCAACTCTTCAGCTTCGATTAACTCTCGATTGCCAATACAAAAGCGGATATTTGATCAGTCCTCAATTTTCAGCGCGAGACAAAACCCAACTCCGACAGACACATCTCCAGAATCGAACAATGATTTATCGCCTTTTTTGGACGACTCGTACATCCAAACAGGCCATCTTATGAGTGACGACATATCCTCCAAGTCGAGGAAACGAACTGCTGTGTACAGTCCGATGATCTCTGCCACAACGCATCAGAGCATCGATTCTCCAAACGTACCATCTAAACTATCGTCAATAAGCGATACATTTGCCAACTTTATTAACCCGCTGGATCCAAACGCTACACTTAATACCGTAGGGATCTCAACCAACACTAGCACTCTTCCCATGCTGTCTCCTGAAGATAATGACATTTCAGATATCAATCTCAACAACCCCATTCCTGATTTTACAACACTCAACGATTCTAGTGAACCTCAAAACAGTGCATTCGAGTTCTCACTTGATCCTTTGGCATTCGAAGGTCACGATGGAATGGATCTCAACATTACAACAGTCCCGTCCGCAGCTGACTTTAATTTTGTTTCAGAGATTGCAAAACTCGACAACGAAGCTTCATCACTTGCTATGAATTTCCATGAATTTATTCCAACAACTGATATTGAGAGATATACACCTTTGCAAACGCCTGGACTACAGACATACGACTTTTCTTCTGTCAAAAATGAACCAAAAGAACAACGACAAGCTAGTCGCAGTATCAACAAAAAGCCCCTCGTTTCAGCCAGTACTACAACATTGCGAGATCCAACATTGAGTAATGACGCTAGGCAAACTAAACACAGTTCATCGTCGACAGAGATTTCAAAATCACAGAGCAGTAATAAGCTGACATTGCATTTTTACAGCGGCAAAACCGCAAAATTCGAAGTAGGTGCGAATGATGAAGAGACTTCAAACGTGTCTTCCGGGTCGATGCAGAAACAAAGTGGAGAATCTGAGATGTCGTTTTCACGTAAGACAAAATTGGCACGCACAGAATCATACAGCAGTGTTGGTTTGGCATCATCTTCAAACCCTGGAAAACTGTTTTCATCGCCAATTACCAATCTTTCTTCCAAACCAATCAGCGGTGTCACACAGTCAGTTCATGTATACTCTTCGTCCATTAATTTCGATACCCCGTTCGAGTGCACAAACTGCCACACCCGGACAACTCCCTTATGGAGAAGAAATCCTGAAGGTCAGCCTTTGTGCAACGCCTGTGGATTGTTTTTGAAACTCCATGGAGAAACCCGGCCATTGTCACTCAAAACAGACGTAATTAAGAAGCGAAACCGTACTGCAGCCAAACAAAAGGATCAGGCAGCGGTCGCGACTGCGAACTCATCGTCCACTACTAATCTTCAGTCTGACCCGGGTGCTTCATTGCCTAGTCCGGGGTCATCGTTGGCCAAGTCGACAGCATCAAGCCCAAAAGAATCGAAGAATGCCACAGCTGCTATTGCTACCAAAAATGAGTTGTTAGATTTGTCTTTCGCGTCGAAGCACGTTCCGATTGCGCCAAAGAAGATGATGGCGCTTGCTCCAAAGTCTGTCACTGTTTCGACATCAGCAGCGTATACAGGTGCTGTAACAGACCGCAATGATGAAGAACTAGTTTCTGGAGATTCAAAGAAACGTAAAAGTTCTGGTATGGCAACCGACGATTTTGCATGGTTAGAAATGGGTGTTTAAACTATGGCCGTGGTTTTTGAGGCATCTTTAAGCTACTAAGCGCTGTTGTTTTGTCGGCTATCTGATTTTGATGATCAAACTGTTTTCGATTTTGAAGAATTCGTCAATCAAGACGGCTAGAGAAGCAAGAAGAACGATTTAACTATCCTAATATCAAATGAATTCATTACTTCTTGTCCGGAGCTCAGAAAGAAGAGGAAGAAAAAAACTAGAAGTAAGAAGGAAAGAAGTAAGAAAAGGGAAGGAAAAAGAAAGCAAAAGAGGTTAACGAACGCTTATGATTATTATTTTTATTTATTACATGCCTATCAATTTCTCTTCCTATCCTGTATCTATAATTAATTTTTAGTCTTAAAATTTGCCAAATAGAGCAGTTTGTTTTTGTTAAATTCCGGGTTGAAATGCGTCAAGCAATTGACAGGGTTTTATTTAGTGATGTAATTGATCAAAGGCCCTGTTAACATGTGTTGTTTTGTCTTATCGATAGAATGTGTGTAGTTGCAGAGATCAGATTTAGAACTTTTGCTCATAATAAGATGTCAATCATAGATAAAGACCTGCCTTGAATCCGATTGGAAGACGATCCGAGGCACTCAACGGCTCAACGGCAGATGGCTCAACAATGGTGTTTCATGATAGGACAGAGAGAAGTCTGATAACAAATGCATTGGCGGGTTCTTGTTGTTTTTTGGTTTTTTTTTAGTTTTTTGTGAATATGGCTGGAACAGCAAGATCTGCTCCAGACATGTATCTAGCGAATACAATCTTTATTGCTCTTGAACATCAATATCAAGAACAATGAACTTTTGGATTGAATCTCACCAGTTGCTCATTTGATTACTTTGATACTACCTTTTTGTATGACATCTTGAGGATACACATGTGTGTATACACACATTCTCACTGTGTCTGTCGACGATTGCCATGACTACAATAAGACTTGGAGCTTAACACCCTTGAAGCCAACAACCCCAACTTCCCCGTGTGGACTTGACTCCCGACAGATTTGGATTTTCCGCCGTGTCAACCGTCGCCAGTCCAAAGTTCCCGGCATAACCAGACTTTATTGTCGCACAAGTGTGGCTACACATATCAGGCTTTGTGAGCCCTGATCGAGCTCGACCCAAACTTTGAGAATCCAAGCAGCCACCACTACATCTCAAAGAGCAGTATACTCCACGACAAACACAAAAGTCATCACTACTACTACTATTAGTCGTTTTCTGCTTCTCGGCGTTTTCAAAGAGAAAAAAGCCCTACTCCAAGTCCCCACATAGGCATCCTCTCTCTTCATGTAGCGTACTCTCGACATCGTATCGCTCTCTTGTTCAGTCATCTTTATTCGTGTATACACAAAGGTGACTTCGAGCGCGTGCCCAGAGGTCTCCTCGACAGGCGGCTGAAGCGTAATTCTCATCCTTTCTGTAACTTCCTGTGACCTGATTGCGACCCAGATCTAGTCTCCTTTGCTTGAGTACAATGCTTTGCATGTTCAATTTATTTGTTTTGTTTTGTTTTTTTTAGCAGCTGGCTTTTGATTTTTGATTTTTGATTTTGTTCACTTCTTTTCCATTATTGACATCGCAGTCAAAGCTTGATTATTTGTTTTTCTCTTCAAAGCTCGAACTGAACTCTTTTGTCTCGATATTCTCCGACCACCAAGCACAGACTCCATCAACACCACCAAACTATAAAACACACACCTACATACAATGTCAACTCAAAAAGTAACTCGGATAAGCATTGATATGCTCAAAAATTCAAGTTCCCCAACTGTCGAATCTCCAGCACTTCCGCTGCCAATTGTACCTTCATCTAACTCTACCTCTATACCTACCAACAATACTGCTACACCACTACAACAGCAGCAACAATCATCATCATCGCAAGTTACATCGCAAGTTACACCGGCTCCTTCTATTGCACCAGCCACAGTAAGTTCAAAACCTGTCGCGCCTATGCCCGCTTCTGCAGCCGCAACACCTCAACCACCGTCCAACGGGTCCTCCGTGCGGCCCACCATCTGTCTCACTGTCTCCATGGCCACACCTAACGTCGTTATTGACTTTGCTCAACTAGCCGAGCAAAAGTATGGAGCTTCTGTCATTCGGCCCGCTCCTCAGTCTTACTCTGATTCTGAAGAAGAAGAACGTCAAGTTATTGCTCATCAAAAGTCTCGTGCAAAAGTGGAAGGAAAATACGATCTCCACGATCCCTTCATCGACGATTCGGAAATGCAATGGGAGGAAAAAGCGGCATCTACAAAAGATGGATTCTTTGTCTATTCTGGACCACTGGTTCAAGACTCAAATCCTAGCGAAAAGAAAGACACAACTGAATCTGGATCAGGTGCCGCCAGCAATGGCAGCGGCAGTGGTAATAGTGGAAATGGTGGTAATGCTAGTGGGAATTCCAACAAGCGTTCTGCCCGTGGAAATAATAATGCCTCTTCGTCTGGCAATGGTAATGGAACTGGAAATAGTAATGGCGGCGGCGCTCGTAAAGTGGCCAAGCGAAGCGAGAATCATACAAGTGCTACTCGCAAACCCCCTGGAAACAGCTCGGGCAGCTCTAATCAGACGGCTGCTTCAGGTAATAAATCCGGTTCTTCAAATGGGTCTAAAGCCCCGGGATCTACTGCTTCTACGTCAAAATCAAAGGCAAATGCCAATTCTTCTAATTCGTCTTCTGCACCTTCAAAAACAGGATCGACCGCTACTAAATCCACTACACAGAAATCATCAAGCAAATCATCCTCTGCAGCAACTAAGGCTGCTGCATCTCTGAAACAACAGTCTTCACAGTCAACAAATTCCACTGCAAATACCTCTGCAGCTCCAGCAGCTTCATCAAAATCTGCTTCTTCTCCTCTATCAGTAGCAAAACTGACAAATGCAAACTAATGTTGATTTAAGCTATATCCATTTGGCTTTGTTGGTTCAATGTATTTATTCGAGTGGTTTTATTTACATATTAAATTATAATTATCTTACATCTTTTCTTCACCATAATTTTTGTGTCGACATAAATAATTTATTGCTTCATGCTATGATTTCCGAAAGATGGGACAATTGCGCCTGTCGTGTAGCAAAAGTTTCCTTCTCTTCTTTGGTGGCAGAATCCATAATGGTTTTTGTAAGAAGAGGCTGAACGGCGGCTTTGATCAGCTTACCCTGTATCACTGGTTCACTAGCTGCAGCGTCTTGTTTGATTCTTTGGAGAAATATCAACAAAGAGAGCAGGAAAACGGTATCATACGAAAGAATGCCATTCTCATCTACTTCAATCATTTGTGCCAAAGCGGCATCGCTGATCCGTTTGATCTGCTCGTTTGTCAAAGGATATGAAGTGCTGGCTGTTTTAGGCGCGTCGCTCAACGAAAGTTGGTCCAACGCAGACTCAGCAGAGCGTTTTGTGATGTCAACTTGTAACATTTGAATTGTTCTGGCTCTGACTTTGGGAAAGGGGCAGAACTCAATAGTATCGAGCATGTACTCTGTTCTGACCTCGTCTGACTGAAGGTTCAGTAAACGCGATATAAGTGAGAACTGCAATTCATGTAGGTTTTTATCTTTTGTATTGCTGGCCATGTACATGAGCATCTGCATGTATGTTTTGAAGCTTTCCTCCTCTATGCTGGATTGAACGTTTTCCGGCGTGAGTCGGCGAGTGATCCATATCGCCCAAAACGTAAGAGAATCGTACAACCCTGCAGACTCAGGTTCGTCTGAATCAAACAGGAAATATTGAGTCAGGTTAATGAGTTGAGGAAAATTCATTTTTAGTAGGTCTGGATGCTCACGATCATCGAATCTTGCGGAAGTTGCAATAAAGAAGAAAGCTTGTCTTGAAATCTGCAAAGACTCCACATCGTCAACCATGTCATCATCATTTGTACTGGCTGCTTCTGGATCTTCTGGAGATTCCAACGCACTCTCAGAAATTTTTAGTAGATTCTTGAATTCCTTGTCCAAGTTGTAACCAACTTTTTTGGCCAACGCTTTTAAACTCGACACGCTCAAATTCATAACCTTTCCAAACGTCGACAGTTTACAGGCTTCGTCTCTTATCGTTGCATCCTTGTTAAACCCTACACCATTCTTCAATTGGAAAGTAAACCTGTGGGCCCAGCTCATTGAATTTTCTCGAATCAACAAAGCAATTAGTTGTGACCAAAACCCGAGAAGAACTTTTTTTTGGTATTCGTTTTGAGGATTGTATCTTTCCATAAAGCTGCATGTCCGTCTGAGCAAAAACATAAACGATCGTAGTTGAATTTTGTCCACAACACGTTCAATGGCGGCCAGCACACTTGATACAGCAGCAATCAAAATAGGATCAGTCTTGGTGTCTATTGTGGTGTTCATGATAATTTCCCACAAGCAAGCAAACTTCAATTCCCATAGTCGGTCGGGGAAAAAATCAGGTCGATCATCTCTTAGTTCTTCCAAGTCCATTTCTGGACTATTCATCAATTCTATACAACAGACAACCAATTCTCCCAGATCTCCGTTCACACCCAGCTCTTTGAAAATCTTGATCAATGGCGCAATACATTCGATATTACCCAGGTAATCAGCATCGTCTTGAAAATTAAAGCTTTCGACAAGAAAATAAGGAAGCAATCGTTTAGGCAAGTCCCATCCAACACCCTTCGATAAACTAGGGTTTTCCTGTAATATCTTCAGCAGTTCTTGTAAAATTTTGTCTTTTTCCACATCCCCAGGAACTTCTAGGCCTTTCTCCAGAAGAACCTCCAGGATTGTTGCATAAGATATGAAATCTTTGGTTTCAAGCACCCATTCTGTAGACTCTCTCAACTTTTCAATGATGATATCTGAGTTTGTAATCTCAACGGCGTCTAGCACCGCACCCATCTTATCTAGCGACATTTCGATTATTGTATTTCAATTGGTGTGGACAGATAAGCAGAAACAAAAGAAGAGAAAGATCTAATTCTGGAAAATACGTTAGACTGGTAGCTATTTTATGTGGATCATAGTCACGTGTATTTATATGGGCAAATAGGGCACTAAGCCTTGATCGAATGTCAAACATGAGTTGAATAGAATGTTACTTGATTCGCACAAGTGTTCGATCATGATTGAAGAAATAGTCAATTTTTAGGTCTATTCACAGCTAGGTTCGCAGTTCAAAGAACTGTTAAATATCAGCTAACAAATCATAGCATTGCAAATCAGTTACAAATCAGATTAACGAGTTGAGTCTGAAATAAATAATAGTACGATAGAAACAATAATACACATTCCCCTAGAGAAGTGGCTACTTCAATAAAGTGGATTCAATAGCATGTTGAGTGTTGCTGAAAAAGAACTTGTTTGTATATTTGTCCTAATCGTTTTTTTGTTAGCGCACACAAATGTGCAAAAGTTCTTGAGCTAAATCATACTAATGTTACAATAATCTGTAACTTGTATGCTCGCCACTATTACAATTATAATATGAATGTAAACAGAACGTGGATATATCTCAAAATAAAAAATGTATCATATTGCAAATAAAAACAAAAAACTAAATAAATAAAAAAACATTTATGAAATAAATATGTAGATTAAGAATGACTCTAGATTTACTCGGAAAAGGATTCATCAGGAAGAGACTCAACCAAGATTCTTCTTGTCTTCGGCTTCTTAGAATTCTTCGAGGTTTCAGACTTTTCGGACTCAGCTTCAACTTCTGCTTTAGCAGCGGCTGCTTCAGTAGCCTTCTTAGATGCTTGTAAAGACTCATACTTAGACTTTAGGGATCTTCTAAGCTCATCGATCTTGTCAGCATAGGAAACCGCTTGACCAGTAAGAACATGCTTCATTCTCTTGTCAGTAGTGTTCTTGGGAGACTCCAGATCATCAAGTTGCTCGTAAATCTTTTCGAGTTCAAGTTGAGCGCGTTGAAGAACTTTGACTCTTGATCTAAGCTTGTTGATTTCGTCATCGTAATCTTCAGAGGAAGAAGACAAGGAAACATATTCGGACTCAGAGCCAGAGTGAGTACCATTGACATGGCGAGAAACACGGTCGTAAACTTCGATATTGTGTTCAACCCGCTTAGAAATTGATTCGAGAGTTTGGTGAAGATCCGACTCAGATGTAGATTCTTCTGCCTTAGACTCGGAGATCTCGAAAGCCGAAGCAGACTCTTCTTTTTCAACAACTACAAACTCATCAGCGTCGGTGGGGGTTTCCTCAGAAGTTTGGTTGGCTTCTTTAGCATCAGAGATTTCCGAAGTAGTTTTTTCATGCTCTTGAACTTGAGGTTGTGCTTCAGACTCAGATTCGGGCTCTTCAATCTTAAACTCAGGTTGAACCTCTGAGTCAGTCACAGATTGAGATTGGGATTCAACTTCGACCTGTTGTTCAGAAGAGTCTTCGCTTTGAGATTTTTCTGGCTGTTCAGTAGATTCTGCAGCTTTATTGAGTAAAGAGACGAAAACATCAAAAGGATGAGGATGGACTGTGACTTCTTCTGTTGATTGATCATCGGCTTCAACCTCAGGTTGTTGTTCAGAAGTCTCTTCCTCAGGTAATTCTTCAGACTTTAGTTCCTTCTCTGACTCTTGAGTAGGACTAGACTCAGGAGTACCGTTGAGTAAAGAAACGAAAACATCAAAAGGATGGGGATAGGCTGTAACATCCTCCTTCTTTTGGGCTGGAGCATAAAAGCTATTGAACGATTGGGCAATAGCCTCACTGCGCTGTCTAGCTTCTGCTTCGTATCTGGCTCTTTCTAAACGCTGGCGTTCCAAAGCCTTACATTTTTGTTCTTGGACATATCGGGCATATGCCTGTCTTTTCTTCATCTCGTACTCTTTTCTGCGTTGGTATTCTTCAATTTGCGCTAAGCGGATCTCATGTTGGCGCTGAAGTTCAGCCTTGTGCATAGCAAGACGTTGAGCTTCGGCAGCTCTTAAAGCAGCAGCTTGATCGAAATCCCAGTAAAGATCATCGCTGTAAGCGTATCTCTTAGGAGCGGGCTGAGAAGAAGAAGGGACGTAACAAGTAAATGGGGTGTAAGCGTACATAGTTGTGAATTGGCTGTTAGCTATGTTGATTGTAAAAGATGTTTGTTTTTGAATTGTTTGTGATTGATTGATAATGAAAAAAAATATTTCGATTGAAATATCTGCGTCTTATATATTCACATTTGCCCCCAGATCAAGGCTTGAGCGATTGTTAATTCGATTCAGGTACAGATGACGCTCGAATTTTCCTAACATTCCTGATTGTTCTCCCGTCCCCACGATAATTCTAGAATGTGGGAGAACCCAACGCCTCTTACGTACATATTTCCATATTTGACAACTGTCACGTGAATTCACTTGAAAAGTTTCCCTTCTGTGTCAGTTCCCAGATTTGGCGCAAGCAATCTGTCTACCATTCTAGGACACCTTCTAAATTAGGAACCTATATAGATCGAGAAGTATCTAGAACTGTACGTACAAATGTGGATAAAGACGATTCAGATTTTGATGTGCAACTGTATTGTTACAGCTCAGATATTTAGAATACAATAGAGGACTAATTTGGTTTTGATTGAGCTGTGGATGATGAGCATATGTAAGCTTTAGGATGGCTATGTTTTGTGCTCTAAGCCCTGGTTCCATTAAGGTCAACATTAAAGGCGGCAACACACGATCAACAATTCCTAAGAAAAATTGTATAAAGCCCAGTGTCGGATAAAAGTTACTCCGAAGAACCCAGAGGCCTTAATAGAATGGCAGATGCGGCGAAACCGCATTTATTTCGTAGCTAGTAATAAATCAGGGATGTTGATATGTCTAGCGTGGTCATATTTGAAATTACTAATTAAGAAACATAAAAGACTACGCCTTCTTGCGTATGCCAATGCCACGTTATTCCAATACTGCTTAGGTGTAAATCAACCAACATTCTTATACCCAACAAATCAATAAAATTGTCAAAGCCCTGTTGTGATCCCGCCATGTATATTATTTGGAATGCAATGAAGAAGAGCTGTTATTCATTTAGGGGTCAATAAACAGATCAGCATCATCGCTCATATTGGCCACTCAGCTGAAATTTAAAGTTTCGAGTCTTTAAAAATGTTATATCTTATGATATAAGCTTTATAGCTTCTGAAATATGATTATACATGTACACTACCCAATCACTTTTTTCAAAGTTGGTATCAACAAACGTGCGCTTTCTACAAAGTACAAGAGTAAGCATGTGCGTACAAGGTTGTGAGTTTGCTGCCTCTGTGTATAACTAGTCTCATAGTGGTGTGCCATGGTGCGTAGACTTTTGTAATGGTTACAACTCATAGTGTGTTTGGACATTTATTTTAGCTGTATTTTTGATAGCGCATATTATAGTGTAGATACACAAGGAGACTTAAGGGAAACAAAACTAGAAGAGTCTAACTCTGAAAAAGATTAAACTAAATCTTTTATGATCTAAAGTCCGACCGCGTTATGATAATTTTTGCCTTCTATGCAATCTTTAACTGTCTAAAGGTTTTAATCGGAACAATTGTTTTTAAGCGATATGTTGTCGTATCCTTGTGTACGGAAATTCAGGCGTATATTTGTGTCAGCTGCAATTCAATGCTTATAGATATTTTGTAAACATAGTTTGTTTGTCTGATCACAGAGGGCAGTTTTTCGACTGAATGCTTACACAGTATCGATTTGGCCGTTGGTTTTAGCATTTAGGCCTATAAATAGCCATGAGAGTTTGTCAAAACGTTTGCCATTGTATGTTCTATTTGACGGCACTAGGCGTGAAAGACTTTATGGCTTTGACGAAATCACATCAAACAGTTTTGAACCCCAGAATGGAATCAAAGTATACCTTTTGAATGCATGCGGTTGGAGATATTGCATATATTCTTGTATTATTTTTTACAGTCTTTCAGAGAAATGTATCTAGCAGTTCAAATTGTTTCTTGTTGAAATAAGCGGCGTATAATGCTTTAATTTGCGGATGAATTGTAAATCTTGGCCATCAGATTTCAAACCAAAGAAGAAATGACAGTGGAATGGGTGGAGTCGTTCTTCTCAGATACAAATACTGCCCTCGCTGCAAAATCTTTTGATTTCACTTCTGGCCGTTAAATTGCTTGAGTCATTGAGTATCCAACTTGATAAAAATTAATTCTTGTTGTTTAGAGTGCGCGACTAAATCCAGTTGACCATATTATTATGATTGTCTACTATTTTAACATTGATTATTCAAAAATCTTTAAAACACGAGTGAGTTTTCTTACTAAATGCTTTTCAGACTCGAGTTTTGGGGAGTTATAATGACTATAGCAACTTATTAGCCACATCCCTTGGTATTGCTGCAGCTTGCCAGCAGCTGTGAGCTTTATTTTTCTTGAAAAAGAGCATCAATTGAAGTCGTAAACATCGTTTCCAGTTAAATGCCTAGCTGCATCTAGACGACTTGCCAGAACGGTTTTGTGCCGATCTAGTCAAAACCGGCGACAGAACAATGATGTATAAACACAAAGCTATCCGCTTACGATGGATCTAGAGATCTAGCCGAAATAAATCCCAGTTAACTAAACATAATGCGGAATCATCCACCCTAGATCTTGTATCGTTTTGTAGTTGAGAATTTTATCCATGCTCTAAGTCAATGTGTTTTTTTACTCTCTTACCATACAAAAGCTCACAAGCTTGAGTATGATCCTTAAAAAAATTGGCGCAATAGAGGCGTTTTTAAAGTAGATACACGCCACATTGAATACGGTGAGACAACAGGTGAATTCACATCCCAGCCAGGAACGACATACCAAAAATGTTCACGAGACTATTATCGTTTATTTCCTACATACCCTCGTATAAGCGTGATAACACCAGACAGAAATCGCCAGTTCCAAGCTGGCTTTTCCGACAACTACAAATAAAAAACCAGTTATTTCAAATAACAAAAAGAATAAAAAAAAGTTTTTGAATGGGATATTCCGAATTCTTAGGTGAAACAAAGTGGATGGTCCAATGAGGCCAAATGAATTTAAGTTTATTCCGGTGGTCAAGCCAGTGTTTTTCGATCAGTGCATGGGTTTGGACTGATTTGTGTAAAACCGGTGATTGCTTTGAATCATTGAAAGTGTGGGCAAAGAATAGACACTTTGCATACTTTCACAGATCCAGACCCGCGGCGCAAACTCGTGATAGCTTACATAGCAGACAACCGCATCAAATCAGCCGTTTTCTTATAGACGTTTCTCCAAATGACAATCCCCGATGGCCCACTACGTAAACAGACAGAAACTATCAATCCCTTTTGTGATCTCAACAAAGCTTTTACTGTCTATAGCGAATAACAAGAAGAAAAAGGCTTTCATGTTTTTGTTTTTCGGATATTACGGTTAATTGTATGTGCACCGCGTGAAAAGGGAGTTTCCCATACGTCAGCCGCAGTTACTGCCACAGCTGGCATGTTGTGGTTATGTGTTTGGGACACAGCCAACGGCTGACAACATTTCGTGGCCAATGTTGCGAATGTATTGAAATATAAACACACAAATGTAAGCAAATACACACACACACACACACACTGCGCAAAACACAATGGATGTAACGGTTTCTATTATCACTTTTTGCTTGTGATAAATAGAAAGACATGTATAACAACATTAACGCTGTTGTGGGCTACATTTTGGGGGTCATAACAGGAAACAACATGGGCAGTGTCGTGACAAAGAGTCTGTAGCGTTACTGATAAATATGTCTTCAAACATGGTCCAATTCCCTATTTTCTTCATGACCCATCATTCATCATCCATCATCCATTGCTCATAACTCATCACCATCATCAAAACTGCCCCCAAATCCTTTGAGCAATATCCGTTACATTTTTATGCTGATCTGGCGAAACAAATCATGTGATCAAGTACATATTGTTCTACATATCCCCAAAGCCTATTCAATTATCTTGTTTTTCTGTCCAAAAATAAGTCAAAAAAGAAAGTGATTTGTCTGTGTAGTTGAAATTATTGAATTTTATTTGTTCCTTTGGTTTCATGTTTTTCTCTTTTCCTCCTCTTCTTTTCTTCCTTTTAGATTTTTTTTTTCTTTTCGAGTCAGCACCAAAAGCCGGTTATAATTATCACCATCATATTTCCTCTTTTCTTATCAACCTATTTGTTGCGTGGCTAAAGATTCTTTGAGTTTATACATCTATCGCCTCCGCCGCTTTTTGATTCTATTGACCGACCAAAAAACACAGACAAATCGCGTATCAGTTGTATAGCCTTCTGATATCACAACCTTTTCTCCAGACTTTGAAAATCTCGATCGTTGTTTGCAACTTATCCTTGGAATAGTCAAACAAAATCACCAGTTTTTTCCTCTCTTTTTCTCATCTGTACACATCTGACACCTACCTTATCCAGAATCACTGCATAGTTGTTCTCCTGCCTTCACTTGGTAATCATACGCTCGTCACAAAACAACAGTAATAATCATCATGCCTCCATCAACCGCCCCATCTAGAAGTCGCAAAATTGCAATTGTCGGATCAAGTGCAGTCGGCAAAAGTTCTATCACTGTCCAGTTCGTGGAAAAGCACTTTGTAGAGTCATACTATCCCACGATTGAAAATCAATTCTTCAAGCCCATTACCTACAAGGGCGTTGAATACACCACAGAGATTATTGATACTGCTGGTCAGGATGAGTTTAGCATAATGAATCAGAAGCATTTCATTGGAATCCACGGATACATGCTCATTTACAGCATCACTTCTATGAACTCATTTGAAATGATCCAGGTCCTCAAAGACAAAATTCTCAACGCTCTTGGAACAGACGAGATTCCCATTTGTATTGTTGGAAACAAGTGCGATTTGGAGAGTCAGAGACAAGTCACCTTCCAGCAAGGTCAAGACCTTGCCAAGTCCTTTAATGCGGCGTTTATTGAGACCTCTGCCAAAAACAACGAGAATATTGATAAAGCGTTTGAGGCATTGATTTCGCAGATTGACTTGTACTTTGCCAATGAGAGCAACAAGAACAAGGAGAAGAACTGCGTGGTGCAATAGATCCGAGGAAGCAAAAAGATCAAACGAGGTGAAGAGAATGTGCACCATTTCTCTGTACACGCAGTTCATTCCACCAAACTTGGTTTAACCACCAGCACCAAACACCCCCAGGCCTCTTTTTCTAATACTCTCCTTTTTTACTTCTAGTTTATCTGGTCCTCAATTTCGTCAAAATATTTGCTAGTTTATTTCCCAAGCGTTTGTTATGCCATGTCCTATTGTTTTCTACATGTATTTTTCTTTTCTTGTTTTTTACATTGCTTATTATTAGTTAATAAATATTCGTTTTATTATTTGCTTCAAACGTGTGACTTTCAGTGAATACAAAGACTGCCGAGTGTGCAAATCAATCAAAGAGCGGACCGTGATTTGGAGAGCTTGTGCACATGTTGGTTTGCATCTAGAGCGGGGAGGCCAGCAAGTTGCTGGTTTGTGAACACAAGATTTTTGCAAACCGATGAAAGTGGCCACGAGGAGGCAACTGCGCTCGCAGCCAGAACTCTGTTTGGCCAGTTCATTGATTGCTGTCTCACATTGAATCCTTTCAGTCCAGTCCAGTTCAGTTCAGTCTCGTCCAGTATTGTATATCTTGTTCATGTTCTGGCCTAGAAGTGTAGAGCACTGGCTTATCTGTGCGGACGTTGGGACAAAGCAATGAGCCAATTAGGCATTCTTACGCCGCCGGGAAATGTACATGCATAGGGTGGGCACCATCTGCCTTTTGGCTTACAATAGGAGAAGGCTGTATAAAATCTGTCTGTCTTTTGCCTTTTGTTAGAACCAAAAATACAATGCGGAATGGACATGTGCTACATATATCCACGCCGTCTTCGTGTTCGTCGCTATGGCCGTGATCACTGGCATATCAGTTGGGTTAGTTTCCGCAACTTTAAAGGAGTAGCTTGAGTAATAACCATGTTTATCTCCGAGAAGGTTGGAAATGGCTTATAAATATATGGGCACAGTGTGCAAAGACGAGAATGGGAAGGGGGGGGGGGGGGGGGGGGGGGGCCACGAAACTCAATTTGCCAATGAATTGAAATCAGATGGGGCTATGGTTATGCGTGCTAGACATGTGGTGAGAATACTGAGAACTCTGGAAGGAGAGATAAAAGTTGCTTCACAGTATGATTTGTCGGAGTTGTGAACCCGGAACTATGGGAAGCGGATTAAGCTTTGCGTCAAACTGGGAAGAGTTGTCTATATCACTAGAATATTATACCAAGGAGTCCAAAAGATTGGAGCGAAGCCTAACATTGCGCAATTGATCAGTGTATTATTTTTTAGTATTTTTTGCAATATTAATACTAAAAAATTGATTGTTGACTGATAGCAATGATTGTAATGTCATTTCTCAAACAGAGGAAACAAAACAAAGGGTAGCCAAAGTCAAAATCCATATCGAGAACTTGGTAAAAAAATACGCAACTGTCACAATTAAGGTGATCGAAGACTCCCCTGATTGGTAGTCAAATGAAATGCAATCTTTGTAAATATTGATTAATAGGACATAGATACTAGCGTGGTACTGGAACCAAATCCGTTGAATTACAATCACGGAGCACATGTATAGCCAACGTGTTATAGTATTTAGCAACTAGACTTATCATCACTTTTTTTGTGCATAATTTGTGATAAAAAAAAGACGCCAGAAAGTAAGCGCGTCAAACTATAGATGGCATATTGTGATAAGAGGAACTAAACGACCATATACACTTGTCTTTTGGCAGAATGCCGTGTATGACATTACGGAGGAATCCAGTGAGAGTTATGAGTTTTCGCAGATTGAAACAAAAATGTGCTCTGGATGATATGCATGTGTATTTTTCGACCTACAAGCTTACAAGAATCGCCAAGTTACTTTGACTCCATTTTATCAAGACAAGCCAATCAATAAAGTAAAATATTCTTTGGGCTGGAAATTTGGACATTTGTCTTCCAGAGTAATAATAAAAGTCACTGGGTTCTAGATATGAACAAGCATGATGGAAATGATTAGGTCTAGTACATGGTGTATCCTCACCTTATTGTCGAAGGTGTGTACAGATCTTAACTCTAAAGCACAATGAGTATTGTTCTGTATGGTGTCGAGACAAGTGCCATAATATATTTTGTATTAGTGACTCTAATATTATTATAATTTTTGTAGAATGCTCTTATAGATTTAATGCTAAGAATAAAACAGCAACTTTCAATGAATTTGACTTGGAATATACATTTCAAGACATGGATATCAATGAATAGGCTTGACGCACTGATATAGTTTGTAATCAATCAGATATAGCGTTGTTTAACAATTTGTTAGTACACAGAGATTAATCGAAAAAGCACAAAACCAAATCATTTATACATAGTATAGTCCATGATTATAAAACGGCTATATAATCTGAATTGTTTTATTTTGAGAAGTGAAAAGTTGAAAATGAAGTAAAATTTAATGTAGCTAGTTTGTTGAAAAAGTAATCTATTTAATTGCGTTTATTCAGTCGCAAAACAATGATTTTGCCAATTATGCACCACACCTGGGTTGCCATTTCTAGTATGATCATACAACAGGCCATTTTCAGTTACCAAATATTTTGCTATCAATCATACTTTCCTTTGACAAGACTCATATTCTGCACATTCATTTCAGCTTTTTAAATATTATAATGATCACCATTTGTGCACTTTAAATTTTGTAAAAATCAAGCTCTTAACATTGCCAAACATAAAAAAGGATTAATCAAAGGAAATATAACACAATGTGCTACTTGGTCCAATTTCTACGACACACTAGGGCTCAAGTTTTTAATAAACTACAAAATTGGAAATGTCGATGTACACACATCATAAAAATCTGACTGCCAGGTGTTGAAAGACCGATGCCTTTCTCGCTTTACAGAAGCATGCTAAGACTCATGCTTATCACAGAATGTCAAATGTGTAATTAGCATATTTCATCATATTGACAATGTGTTTACTGCTAGTGCTATAAGTCTTTCCATTTCACAGCTTCGTGCAATTGTCAAAAAAACAGGTTAGTGAATAGAACGTAGTGCAATGAGAACGCTTATGTTCTCTTTGATGAATAGTTTTAAAGTAAACAGTAAACTAAAATTGAGAATAAATGTTGAATCAGTTATATAGAAACCCTTACTGTGTAATCGATATCTTGAAGTTATACCCAACTTCATTGCACTACGAACCCGCAATTAGCAATATTCGAATGCTCTAGGAATAAAAGCTAAAGAATTATCCTGTATCAAGTAGAGTAACAAGCTCAAGTATGAACTAATGTACGTGGTGGTTCTATCTGTGATTCAAGTACAAAATATTAATGCTTGAACACTTCAATTGAAAAAACGCTGATAACCTTTATCTGTTAGCCATATCGCGAACTTAACCAACCATGTCTAATGCCCAATCGTCCACAAATAGATGTTTGTGTCGCTTATAATACCCTAACCCAAGAACTGTGTATATTTTGGCTGCTGTCTGGCGTTGCAGCAAAATATACCCTTTCCCATTAGTCTGGCGGCTTTTACAACCACTTTTTTCTACAGCATTGTATACGAAATCCCTTTTTTTCTCTTCTCCTCCTCCTTCTCTTTGTATCATCACCAGCCCTACTAATCATCAGTATTTAGCGAAAGCTCTGAGTATTTGTCAGTCACCTGTTCATTTCCTCTTTTTTTTTTTCGTCCAATTACAGATACTTTTTGTTGCTTGCTCTGAAGCAGTTAATCTTTTATACATACAAAACAGCACACAAAGCGCAGCTGAATAAAGCAACCTTTAATACACATCAATTGATTCATCATGTCTTCAGCAAAAATGTCGGATAAGGAATTATGTGAGTAGCCAAGATTAGAATCCAGCGCAAGCAGCTTTCCTGTGTATTATACACCGGAGGAGACGTTATGTAAAAGTCATTTTTCTAACCTTTCTTAAAGTCGAGTTAAACCAGGCCGCCGTCACCAAAGGTTTCTCCATTCAACCCAGACTTGAGTACAACACTGTCGGTGGTGTGAACGGTCCTTTGGTTATTTTGGAAAACGTCAAGTTCCCCAGATATAACGAAATTGTCAACCTGACTCTTCCCGACGGATCTTTGCGTGCTGGTCAAGTTTTGGAAGTCAGAGGTGGACCGTGCCATTGTCCAAGTTTTCGAAGGTACCTCTGGTATCGATGTCAAGAAGACCCGTGTGGAGTTCACTGGTGAGAATCTTAAGATCCCCGTGTCCGAAGGACGTTCTTGGTCGTATTTTCGATGGTTCTGGTAGACCCATTGACAACGGTCCTAAGGTCTTTGCCGAGGACTACATTGACATTAACGGTTCTCCCATCAATCCTTACTCTCGTATTTACCCTGAGGAAATGATTTCCACTGGTATTTCTGCTATTGATACCATGAACTCAATTGCCCGTGGTCAAAAGATTCCCATTTTCTCTGCCTCTGGTCTGCCTCACAACGAGATTGCTGCCCAAATCTGTCGTCAAGCCGGTTTGGTCCGTCCCACCAAGGAACGTCCACGATGGCCACGAGGAGAATTTCTCCATTGTGTTTGCCGCCATGGGTGTCAATCTTGAAACTTCTCGTTTCTTCAAGCAAGATTTCGAAGAGAACGGATCTCTTGAGCGTGTTTCCTTGTTCCTTAACTTGGCCAACGATCCTACTATTGAGCGTATCATTACTCCCCGTTTGGCTCTTACTACTGCTGAATACTTGGCTTACGAGACTGACCGTCACGTTCTTACTATTTTGACAGATATGACTTCTTACGCCGATGCTCTTCGTGAGGTTTCTGCTGCCCGTGAAGAAGTTCCCGGTCGTCGTGGTTACCCCGGTTACATGTACACAGATTTGTCCACCATCTACGAGCGTGCTGGTCGTGTCGAGGGCCGTAACGGTTCCATTACCCAAGTTCCTATTCTTACCATGCCTAACGATGATATCACACATCCTATTCCCGATTTGACAGGATACATTACTGAGGGTCAAATCTCCATTGATCGTCAACTGCACAACAGAGGTGTGTACCCTCCTATCAACGTTCTTCCTTCGTTGTCCCGTCTTATGAAGTCTGCCATTGGTGAGGGTATGACCAGAAAGGACCACGGTGATGTTTCCAATCAATTGTACGCCAAGTACGCCATTGGTCGTGATGCTGCTGCCATGAAGGCCGTTGTTGGTGAGGAAGCTCTTTCTTCTGAAGACAAGCTTTCTCTTGAATTCCTTGACAAGTTTGAGTCTACTTTCATTTCTCAAGGTTGCATACGAGAACCGTACAATTTTCGAGTCTCTTGACCAAGCTTGGTCGCTGTTACGTATCTACCCCAAGGAGATGTTGAACAGAATTTCGCCCAAGATTCTGAATGAATTCTACGACCGTGACCATCGTGACGAGGAGCCTTCCAAGCCCTCTACCAAGGATGTCAAGGACACAACTGAGGAGAATTTGATTGAGGCCTAAGTAGAGAATGGTGATCTTTTCGATTTTAGTTTCAGTTTATTTTCATTTATCTATGTACTTCACTTTATATAACTCTTTTCCCTAGTAATTCATTTGTTTCTATATTCTTGGCTGTGGATAAGATGTGAAGAGAGGAAGTTTGGAAATAGGTTATAAGCAAAATGACCTGAAAGATATAGAATAAGATATATACAATATATGCTAAACTACTTTTTAAGTCTTATATAATAGAACAAGCCATATGTCATAAATCTATATTTGGCCAGGTTTAATCCTGACAAAAACATTCGATGCGTGCACATCCAAAAATACCCCTCTTTCTAAGGGATTTCTGCATTTAGTATTATTGCCCCACCACATATTACAGAACACCAACTGTTTACTGGCTCGTTTGGGCTTGTGAAAGAAATAAGAAGGATCTGGGCAAAGCTGAAATGGCATTTGGCGAGTTTTTCGAGAAGAGCCCAATTTAAAGCTGGGGTAGAGTCTGGAATAGGACGGCATGAGGTTAGCATGTGGTTAGTACATATGTTTGCTTTAACCGTCACAAAAGCGACATAATGTTGTTTTGAATAAATGCGCACACCCTTAGACTCCAATTTGTGTCACCAGCCGGAACTAAAGCGTGTCAGCCAATCATTGTATTGTATTTACAACCTGGCCTGAATCTGGTATTAACCTTATTTTTTCTGTGCTTCAGTTGAAATGTGGGGGCATTTATTGTTTTGCATAAATAGCTGAATTTGTGCGCCCCAACCCTCCCGCCCATGCGGAAAATCCCCTTTATTTCTTCTCTCTGCGTGGCTTTCGCTCAGCCGTCGCTTCTTCTGCAGCTCCCTGGGAAAAGAAACAATTTCGATTGGATCAACCCGGATCAAAAAATAATAAGAAGGAGCCTGAAATATTTATTAAATTCTTTTTAAATATCCTCCGAAATCCTCGTTTTTTTGCTGTCAATTTTTTTTTTCTTTAACTTCAACTGCACGTTTCTCTTTGCTTGTTCACCCCACATATAGAATTATAAACATGTCTGCCGCACTCAAGTCAAGAATTGCATACAAGCCCTTCCTGGACAAGATCAGAGCTGCCGAAGAGCTCGTTCCATACTTTGAAAACAACCAGTACATTGGATGGTCTGGTTTCACTGGTGTCGGTGGCCCCAAGGCGGTGCCCACTGCTCTTGCCGACCATGTTGAGAAAAACAATCTCCAGGGACAATTGGGCTTCAAGCTGTTTGTTGGTGCCTCTGCGACGTTGATATCGAGTCCCGCTGGGCGGAGCTCAACATGCTCCAACAGCGTGCTCCCCATCAAGTCGGCCGTCCCATCGCCAACGCCATCAATGACGGCAGAACCGCTTTTTTCGACAAGCATCTGTCCATGTTCCCCCAAGACTTGACCTACGGATACTACACTCTCAAAAAGGAGGGATCCAAGCAGCTCGACATCTCCATCATTGAGGCCACCGGCATCGACGCCAATGGTAACATCATCTTGGGTCCTTCGGTCGGTGCTTCTCCGGAGCTGGTTGCCTACTCAGACAAGATCATTATCGAAGTCAACACCAAGTTGCCCTCTTTCGAAGGTCTTCACGACATCAATATGCCCGAGCTGCCTCCTCACAGAAACTACTTCCCTGTCACCAGCCCAAGGACAGATTTGGTACTCCCAATCTCCCCATTGACCTTCAAAGGTCATTGGTGTTGTCGAGTCCACCACCCTCGACTCTGTCGGAGAAAACACTCCTTCCGACGACATGTCTCGCTCCATTGCCAGCACCTCATTGAGTTCTTTGAGCAAGAAGTTAAGGCCGGCCGCATGCCCGAGAACCTCCACCCTTGCAATCCGGTATTGGTAACATTGCCAATGCTGTTGTTGAAGGTCTTGCTTCTTCGCGCTTCACTAACCTTGATGTTTGGACTGAGGTTCTGCAAGACTCTTTCCTTGAGTTCTTTGAGTCCGGCAAGCTTCGTTCCGCCACCTCTACTTCCATCCGTTTGACTCCCAAGGGTTTCGAACGTTTTTTCAAGAACTATGACGAGTTCTCCAAGAAGCTTATTCTCCGTTCGCAAGCTATCTCCAACCACCCCGAGTTGATCCGTCGTCTCGGTGTCATTGCTATGAACACCCCTGTTGAGGTCGACATCTACGGCCACGCCAACTCCACCAACGTCAACGGCTCCCGTATGCTTCACGGAATCGGTGGTTCCGCTGATTTCCTCAGAAACGCCAAACTCTCCGTCATGCACACTCCTTCCTGCCGTGCAACCAAGACCGACAAGTACGGTCTTTCCACCATTGTCCCCTTTGTCACTCACGTCGACCAAACTGAGCACGATCTCGACGTCGTTGTCACCGAACAAGGTCTGGCCGATCTCAGAGGACTTTCTCCTAAGGACCGTGCCCGTGTCATTATCGACAAGTGTGCTCACCCGTCTACAAGCCTATTTTGTCCGAGTACTTGGACCGTGCCGAGTTCTACGCCGCCAAAAAGAAGTCTTTGCATGAGCCCCATATTCTCCGTGATGCCTTCAAGCTTCACATCAACTTGGAGGATAAGGGTACCATGAGACTTGAGTCTTGGGATTAGTTTTGCATTTGATGAATCCGGAAAAAAAAATACATAAAAAGATTAAAAAAAATTGTAGATATTATGGAATATAGTAATGAATAAAGTATCGATTCCTTCTTTTGAGTTGCATTGAATATTTTTATTGAATAGATGTATGTATAATGAAGAAAAGATTAGAATCCCATAGCCACCATCAACACGTATCCGAGCGTAACAATGACAGCGTAGGCCAAGATACTGGCCGGCACACCACGCGAGATGAAGTTGCCGACAGTCAAATAAGGCCGTCCGACCTCGTCGGTCATACAAATAGCAGTGACGTTGGGGAATCCAGAAGTGGGCAAACCCATAGCACTGGAACAGAGCAGGGCAGCAGCCATGACCAAAAGACGAGGATGAGGGTCTTCCATACGCAGACCAATCGACTGGACAAGAGGAAGAATGACAAGCGCGGCAACGGTATGCGACACAAATGTGGCAACAACCAGCATCATGAGTCCAAACACCGCCATGACACCGTACAATCCGAGACCGTGAACGACGTGGGCCTCGATTCCTCGGGCCAGAGTGTCAAGCAGTCCAGAGGTGGCCACAGCCTTGCCCAACGCAATACCGCCCATGGCCAAAGCGATTAATGGTCCACAGGAAATTGTTTAAAGTCCTCACCGGTCAGCAGTCGGTTCCGAAAAACACAAACAATAGGAATCAGCGCCAACACACCCATATCACCGACATAGGGCTCGAGTTGGTGCGACATGCACCAGGAAACAATGGTCAAAATAGTGACGACGCAGATGAAGATCTGTTTGCCAGAGAACTTGTCGTCCACAGCACGGATCGGAGCAGTGACGCGCATCTCGCGGCCAGGCGGGAAGGTCGCGACGAGCAGAGCCCAGACTGCAATGATACACAGGACACAGATCGGGATCGAGACTGCAAACCATTGCATCCAAGAAGGAGCAGGGTCCATGTTTTCCAAAGCAATAATGTTTTGCGGACTGGCAATTGGCGACGCCATACCGCCGACATTCGAGGCCAAAGCAATACCGAGCACAACGGCTTTGCCGAAGGGGCTTCCCTTGGGGATGGTACGGAGCAAAGGCTGAGCAATCGAATAACACAAAAACCGGTGCAGCAACGTTACTGATCCACATACTCAGGAACGCAGCGACCGACATGAGCGAGAGCAAAACCACCCGTGGGTTAGTACCGGAACGCATCAGGATCTGAGTCGCGAGCATCTTGGCCACATGGAACTTACTCAGCGCAGCAGCGGAGCGTGAACCCACCGAGCAAAAGCATGATAACAGACGACCACATTTGCGAGAAAATGTACTTTGAAGCCTCGGGCGCCGTCAACGGGGCACCGGTCGAGTCGCAAGGAACACGCAGACATATAACAAGGAAACGGGACCAGCAGCGAGGTCGTGAACAGCGGCATGGCCTCGGTCGCCCCACAGCACAGGACGCCGCAATCACCACAGCCAAACACTTGTTTTGCTCCGGCGACTCCAGAACAGGAAACATCAAAATGGTACTCGCAAAGATCACGGCCACAGCCACAAACGTGATTGCGCTCGAGCTCACCAACGCAGCCGGGATCTTGACGCCGCACATGCGCACAAACTGGGGCTTCTTTTCGTCAGACTCGCCTTGGCGCACTCCGCTGCCAGACCCGGACCCGACGATGCGCGGCGTGCGCTTTTACGCTCAATTCCAATCAGGTCTCTCCATACTGTATTTCTTTCCCAAACAACGTGTTCGCGCAGGTGCAATCGGAGGTCGGTGCGGGCCAGGTTGAAATCGCCGTTGGTTGCAAGCTTGGAGTACAAAGTGATGGCTTCGTTGACGCGGTCGTCCAGAACCGATTCGGTGTCCGGGGAGTAGATGTACGATTTCTTGATGATTGTTTCCATGTACCGGTTCCGGAGATGGCAGTTGAGGGTTTTGTCAAATTTTTTGAGGGCCTTTGAGAAACCTGTTTTGTTCATTTGCGAGTAGAGAGCGCAGTTCGCAAAGCGAGACGTAGTTGTTGATGCTTCGTTTCTTGAGGCGTGATGAGCAGGTCGCCTAGCATGGTGTACCGCATGATGGGCAGCGAGGCGCCTTCGGCCACTGACCGGGCGCGAGACCGCGAGCGCAGAGCGGCGGGCAGAGGGGCCTTGCGACGACTCGCGGAACGGGTGAGGGCGCGAGGGCGACTGAGAGCGGGTTTTGCGGACCGCAAAATTTTCACCTCGAGATCTGCCTTGTTCCTCGTCGTCGTCTTCTTCTTCTTCTTCCGAGTCACTGCCGTGTTGTCTATGTCTCCTGCTTCGCGGTTAGCTTTCGCGGAACAGGTAGGAGTCAGGACGGCCGGAGGGCGTTGTCCTCTTTGCCGGCTTCTGTTTCGATGCGCTGCAAGTAGTCTTCGTAGTCTTCAATGAGCTGGTCGGATTTCTTGAAGATGCCGGCTTCTGTTTCTGTGTAGAACGAATCAATTTTATTGAGCTCCGAGTTTAGCTTTGATTCAAAGGTTTGGACCGGGTCCAGGTTGGCCTCTGCCATGAGCGCTGCTTCTTCATTATCGGAGTTTTGGAGTCGCGCAACGCTTGATTTCTCCAGCTGGTAGATGGTGTGTTTGAGGCGCCGAGTAGTCAATTGTACTTGGTGGCCCATTCCGGGACCGCGTTAAGTTGTAACGAGTGGTTGAACTTCATTTTGTTGTGATAGGTCTTGTAGGGGGATATCGTCAGCAGCAGCAGTATCAGTGCTCAAGGGGGCCAACTTCCGTAATGCAGAGCTCACAGAGGACACTTTTATAAGATTGCAAAAGAAGAGAAGGAGAGAAAGAAAGAAAGAAAGCGAGAGAAAAAAAAAGTGTTGTTGGTTCCTTGTTTAGAGTAATACCTAAACGGCCAAGCGTAACTTATCACGTATATTTCAAAAGCAGCAGTGGTTGTTGGTATGAATGGTTGTGTAATGGGCCACGATTTCAAAGAGAGACAGCGCACGGAGCAGACGCGGGATTCGGGTGGAGTCAGCAGAGAGTTTCAAAACCTGAATATTTTTTTTCTTTGGGGAAGAAACTCGGTAGCAGATGCGTTTTGGCGAAGTTGTCTTTGCGGAAAGTGTCTGGCGATGCGGTAGGAATCGCTTGACAGATGATCTCTTTGAGAAACCAAAATGTAATAAAAAACCAAATACAAATGTATGTGTATGTACACACAAAGGTCTCAGATATTATTCTACCAGTCGGACAGGGAAACCAAGCACAAATAATAAACAAACTCGATTTGGATTCAATTGTGTTGACCGGATCACAATGTATCTAATTGCCGTCTTTCAGTGGTATCGTTTGGACCAGTTTGAGTTGACAAACTTGTACAATGATTCTTGGTATTGTTTATGAGAATAAACCAGGAGATTAGAGAAAAATACAAAATATCGATAGTAAAAGGTGTTCAAAACTCCAAAAATAAAATAAAAGTAGCACAGACCCACGAAATTGGAGATTTTCCCTTTGGCCCCTAAATAACCGAGTGCTATGACATTTTTTTTAAACAGGCTGTTGCTTGCAGACCCAAATACAAACAAAATAATTTGGTTCTTGAGCAAAAGCCCAGCGCGTGAGTTTTCCCTTTAACACTGTGTATAAACAGCGAGTGCTTTGGCTTTGTGGCCATACAAATAAGCATTTTTCCGCTTTACACTTCCATCCATACAAACAAACCATCATCACCATTTTCCAATTCAAAACCAGTCCCATCAATCCCACTCCGTATTTAATTTCACTTTCATACATACGCACACTCATCGGCCATTGCTCTCTGCGCTCATGCGCCAACCATCACATGGGTACATATGCGACTCGCGGTCGCCAACCAGGGACAAATCGGGTCTGAGCCAACCGGGTCGAAAATAACAATACACACCACCGCAATACATGTGTACATATGCATACACTTGACAAATGAACAGCCGAAATATAAAATAAAAGAGAAGGGAAACCGTCTACGGTATGTGTTTGGCAAGAGAAAGAAAGGGTTCGTGTGATGGGTACCGAGATCGGCGCGTTGAATTGAAACCTGTGTACGAATCGTGGCATTTTTTTGAAATCTTGTCAGGAAACAAAGCTGTGAATATGTACACATGTTTGAGTAAGCTGGATGATCGAAGAGAAATCTAGCAACATTCTCAATATACACCTTATAGCGTTTCAATTTGAAGCGACCAGATATCTATTTCCAAGGTCTTTTTTTTTCCATCTACAAACATTCAAAAATAACTAGTACTCAAAATGTCCAACAATATTATCACCCCTGCACCTATCACCAAAATCAACTGATAGACATTCCCCTGATACCAATAACCACACCCTTGATACACATGACACCCCCAAAAAAGCTGACTCTTCATGCTACCATTACCTCATTCCAAACCCCAAATATTTCCCATTCCTTTCTTCGTCTTGGTTCTAATAAACATCGACCAAGAACCCATACCAGCAATTCCATCATCCAAAAAGCCACTACACACATTATTATACATGCAAATATACACACACAAAAAAAAACGAATATCGACGTATGTACATGTGTACATCGCCTATAAATCAACTCCAAAAAAGATAATATGTACATGATATCTAAACATATAAGATGGATCACTAACCAGCCCTGGCTCACCCACTGAATTGCAACTTTTTCCTAGTGTACACAGACTGAATCCAACAGCTTTGACCCCTCCCCCCCCCCCCCCCCCCCCCCCCCCCCCCCCCAACTATGCGCTCCCACACAGTTCAATTTCATAATGTTATGTACGGACTCCGCCCAGTCAGACTGTACCAACCCCTTTTCCCACAAAAACCCACATTCATACTTTTCAACTCGCTGTAGTTGCACCATGTATACACTACACCTAACCAAGATATTGACTGTTTGACCATACTCTCTAGACAAAAAAAAATGTACATACACAAATATCCAATTCATAAAAACAATACTCTTGATATACTACACTGTAATAAAAAAAAACAATAAACACAAACACAAACACAAACACAAGCTGAAACCTCCACTACCGGGTCGACATGGCCTTGGCCAACGCCGTCAGCAGCCCGTTTCAGCCCATCAACCATGTACTGCGCATACGTGCCCTTGCCGCCAACAGACACGGTATACGCGACAGGAATCTTGACCATCCCGGCGCGGCTCCCGCAAAACACATCTACGCGCTCGGTGCTTTCCGAATTCGAGCTCACGCTATCGGCTTCGCGCAGAGGCGCTGTGTCTTCAACAACTGAACCTCCGC